>PVLA01000042.1:526367-972723 GCA_004027455.1 Hydrochoerus hydrochaeris | reverse complement strand
GCTTGGAGTTGAGGTCAATTAAAACCTATTGTTTAGGATTGTCCCTGCCTGGCCCTAAGCCTGGGGCACTTCCTGCTTGGGGCTGGGGGTTGCTGCCAAGGTTAGCAAATATATATTCCAGCTTCTAAAAAATAAAAGGGGATTCAGATTCACTCACAGACTGGTGTGCAGTGTCTTCTGTCTCTCACTCGCTGACTCCCTGTCCACCTTTGGGAAATCCTAGCCCTGCTGCCGCTGGACTCCGGCATTAGGGAGGATTGCTTTCTTCTCAATTTCATTGAAGAGTTTAAGGAGTATTGGCATCAAATCTTCTCTAAATTTCTTGTAGAATTCAGCTGTGAATCCATCAGGACCTGGACTTTTCTTTGTTGGTAAGTTTTTAATTACATTTTCAATTTCAATAACTGATATTAGGTTGTTCAAAATTGCTATATCTTCTTGATTGAGCTTTGGTAGTTCATATGTTTCTAGAAACCTGTCCATTTCCTCTGTGTTTTCCACTCTATGTGAGTAGAGATTTTCAAAGTAGGTATTCATGATCTTTTGAATTTCCATGGGATCTGTAGTAATTTCCCCCTTTTCAGTTCTTATGGCATGAATTTGGGTTTTTTTTTCTTTCTCTTGCTAAGATAAGCTAGGGATTTGTAAATTTTATTTATTCTCTCAAAGAACCAGCTTTTTGATTCATTAATTCTTTGTATTGTTTTTTTAGTTTCAATTGCATTGATTTCTGCTCTAATCTTTATAATTTCTTCTCTTCTATGAGCTGTGGGTTTATCTTGTTCTTCTTTTTCTAGAAGCTTGAGATGGAGCATTAGGTTGTTTATTTGTGTTCATTCTGTTTTCTTGATATGACAATTTATTGCTATATATTTCCCTCTTAAGACTGCTTTCATTGCATCCCATAGATTACAGGATGTTGTTTCTGTGTTTTCATTGAATTGTAGGTATTGCTTTATTTCTTGTTTAATTTCATCTGTAGCCCACTGGTTGTTCAAAAGGTTGTTACTTAATTTCCATGTATTTATGCAGGTTTTGCAATTTCTTTTGCCATTAATTTCCAATTTCAGTGTGCTATGGTCAGATATTATGCATGGGATGATCTCATTACCTTTGCATTTACTTAATAATGTTTTATGGGATAACATATGGTGTGTTATGGAGAATGTCCCATGCGCTGCTGAGAAGAATGTGTATTCTGATGTGGTTGGGTAGAACACTCTGTAAAACATCTACTAAGTCCAATTGCTCACAGATATGATTCAGTTCTGTTATTTCTTTGCTGACTTTTTTGTCTAGTTGATCTATCTCTTTGTGACAATGGGCTGTTAAGACCCCCCTGTTATAATAGTGTTCTTGTGTATTTGGTTTTTCATGTCCATTAATGTCTGTCTTACATAGCTGGGTGCTCCTGTATTTGGTGCATATATATTTATAATTGTTAGTTCTTCCTCTTGAATTTTTCCACTAATGAGTATGTAGTGACCTTCTTTATCTCTTTTAATCATTTTAGGTTTGAAGTTCATGTTGTCTGCAATTAGAATAATTACCCCTGCTTTTTTTCTGGGTTCCTGTTGCATCAAATACTGTTTTCCATCCTTTGACTTTTAATCTATGAGTTTCCTTTTGGGTCAGATGTGTTTCTTGTATACAGAATATTGTGGGATCATGTTTTTTGATCCATTCTGTCAGTCTATTTCTTTTTATAGGTGAATTGAGGCCATTTACACTTATGGATATCACTGATATGTACTGGTTGATATGTACTGGCTTGCTTTCTGCTTTTCCCCTTATGTAATTGCTTATCCTACCTGGTGGTTTCTTTCTGTTGTTGTTTCGGGGATTGTGGTCATTTTTATCTCTGTGTAGTATGTCTTTCAGTACTCTTTCTAGGGTTGGTTTGGTGGATGTGAATTTCTTCTGTTGTTCTTTGTCATGGAAGTATCTTGTTTCTCCATTAAATGTGAATGAAAGTTTTGTTAGGTACATCAGACTGCCTTGAAAGTTGTTTTCATTCAGGGCTTGAAATACCTCACTCCAAGCTCTTCTTGACTTGAGGGTTTATGCTGAAAAGTCTGCTGTGAATCTAATGGGCTTTCCTTGGTAGTTGAGTTGTGTCTTTTCTCTAACAGCTTTTAGTATTCTGTTTTTATGTTGCATGTCTGAGATTTTAATTATTATGTGTCTGGGTGTGGATTTATGTTGATTGTGACTGCTTGGCATTCTATATGCCTCATTTAACTGCATATCAGATTCTTTCCCTATGTTTGGGAAATTTTCTTCTATTACTTCTGTGAATATTTTGGCTACAGCATTTGCATTGACTCCTGCCTCTTCACTGATGCCTATTATTCTTACATTTTTTTCTCTTGGCATCATCTTGAAGCTATTGGATTGTCACTTCATGCTGCTTTGTTATTTTTAAAAGTTCTATCCTTTCATGATCACTAATAGCAATCCTATCCTCAAGGTCCAAAATCCTGACCTCAGCTTCATTTAAGCGGTTTTGCAAGCTTTGAATAGAATTTTTTGTTTCTTGGATGTCTTTTTGAGTTTGTTTCATGAATTCTACATGTTTTCTATATTGTTCATTCAAGGTTTCAATCAGTTTCCCATGCTGATGTACTTTTTTCTCGATTTCTTCTTTAGCTGCACTCAGCAACTCCTTTACTAAGGTTGTTATTTCTGTCTTTATGTGGGAAAGTACTTCTAATTTGATTTCCTCTATGGCCTCATGGAGTTGTTTTTTTATTTCACTTGCTATCTTTTCAGAGGTTCCCAGTGTGTTACTTTTGGGGTCCTCTATTTCAATATTTCTTGCACTTGCTTCTGGTGGACTAGATGTTTGAGACTGCATTTTGCTTTTTCATTTTGCTGTTTTCACTCTGCCTGATGTTTTCTCTGTATGGGAGGGCATCACCCACACTCTTTTCAGACTCACCAAGGTCTTACAGTTAGTTGGAGGGAGCTTTACTACTGGCCTTATTTACCCACTTTACACCTCTATTTTAGGGGCATACTCACCACACTGGCACTGTTAATCCACTGTAGTACAAGGTTCACCACCTGGGTGCTAAATTCCAAGTTTTTTCTGCGCCCTAGGATTCTGCCAGAGTGCGTGGTCAGAGTCTGAGTCTGGAACCTGGGTCCTGCTCACTGCTTGGCATTTGCTGGGCATGGCCCGGTTGGGCTGCAGTCCCTGTGTGCAGCCTGGGGTGGTCTGGGATGCTGCACATGGTCTTACTGCCTGGGAGCAGGCTCAAAGTCCCCCTCTGTGTGCTGGGATTCCACCAGAGCACACAGTGAGGGCCCAAAGCTGGAATCTGGGTCTCGCTGGCTGCGGAATTTTTAAAAACTTAACAATAAAAAACAAATTACTCAAAAATAGGCAAAAGAAAGGATAGTTTGCCAAGGAAGATTTATGAATTACCAGTAAGCACATGAAAAGTAGTAAAACATTACTAATCATTAGGTAAGTTCCAATCACCTGACACACACTGAGACACCACCTGATACCCATTAAAATGTATTATTTTAAAACCTGAATATAACAAATGTTTTTGAGAAATTAGAATGTGCATGTGCCTGTGATGGGAATGACAAATGGTATGGCTGTACTGGAAAACAATATGGTAGTTCCTCAATGTATTAAAAATAGGAGTACAAGATGACCTAGTAATTCCTCTTCTGGGTGTTTTCCCAATAGAATCAAAAGCAAGATCTTGAAGAGATGTTTGTGCACCAATATGCACAGCAGTATTATTATAGCTAAAATGTGGATCAAGTCAAATGTCCACTAGTAGATGCATGGATACGCACAATGTGGCATACACATAAAATGGCCTGTTACCTAGGCTTTAAAAGGAAGGGAATTTTGGCACATGCTGCAACAAGGATAAACCTTGAAAACATTAAGCTAAGGATATTAAAAGGCAAATATCATATTATTTCATTTATTATGAGGTACTTGCTAATAGTCATAAAGATAGAGATCAAAAACAAAAAGTAGATGCCAGGGGTTAGAGTGATGGTGGAATAGGTAGTTCCTATTTAGTGAGTATAGAGTTTCCCCTTTGCAAGATGAAAAAAGTTCTGGAGATGGATGACGCATTTCCTCATTAGATGCCGTGTCTATTAATGACAGGCATATCACTGAATTTGACACTGTGTTCCTATTGTATCTTATCAGGTGGTACAGAATTTTGGTGTGTCCAACTACTGGTGATATCATTTTGATTTGATTAAAGTGGTGTTTTCCAGGAATTTTCACTTTAAAATTATTACTCTCCCATTTCTACTGAATAAATATTTTGTGCAAATATAATTTGAATACATAATATCTCATTTCTCATCAAACTTTAAACTTACCTCGCTTATTGAAGACTTAGGACTTCCTATTTCATTCAGTGAGTCATAATATATTGCTGTCATTACTTTTTTTAATGTTCAAAGTCTCCTGGTCTTGGCTGGTGGGAGAATATCTAAGTTGGCTTTGTATACTTCTGCTACCTCTCCATTGTTCTCTGAAGATTTGCCTGGTTTCTGTGGTGAGCTAGCCATTCCAGGCTCACCTCACACCTGCCCTCTCAGCAGCCCATGTGCTTTCTAGTTTGCCAAACTGCACATCCCTCCCTACTGTTGCACCACAAATACTGAGGTCAAATGTCATGATCACTTTTCATCAATCATTGCTTTTACCTAAAGCAGGGAAAATCAGTTTTCATGGGTTTTCCAAAAATGAGAAAATAAAAGAGAAGGCTTCTGAACTTTCCTATACTCAAGACTACTTTGCCATTTATTGCATTCCTTATCTGGTCTTTGTAGACCTTGTAACTTGAGACTTTTAAGTAATTTAACATGTCCATTCTCATTGAGTCATTTTGGCTAAACAACATGCTTTCAGGTTAAATTTGAATAGGCAAAGAATTTCTAAGGAAAGGAAAGGTAAAAGAATAATTTTGTATGTAGGACAAGAAAGAATTTCTAGTCTTTATGTCTCCTCTGCTATAACCTAAACAAAAACAAAAGGCAAGGTGAAAAGTGGCCCTGCGGTGCAGAGGAACCTCCAGATGTACAGAGGGGCAGGAGGGAGGAAGGATCCACAAAGGAATCCTTGAACTGAGTCTCAAAGGATGATGGGGGATTTTTTTTTGACAGAGAACTTTATTACTTCATGATGAAGTCTGGGGATAAATATTGAAGCTTTGACTTATCCTTTCTGGTTTCAGTTTTTTCCTATCGCATTTATTACTTTTCTTCAGTACGTAAATCCTCACACAGAGAGGTGAGGATCACATGAATACATTAAAACTCTATAATCTCATATTATAGTTGTCATTCATTCTAAGTAGAAAAATTTTTACCCAAATTTAAAAGCCAGAAAATCTTTATGAGGTGCAATTAGAGTCCAGGAGATGGGATCACAGGAGAGGTTGGTCCAGGCTCTGAGTCTTACCCTGGTGTGTTTCTGAAGACAAAACTTCTTTAAGTCTTTTCTCATCAACAGATGTTCCCTCATACAGCTGTTGAGTAAGATGAGAGAAAATATGTGAAAATACATTCTAATCTGTTATGTGTCCTTCAAACGTGAGACATTATCTCCAAGAATGTCTAGTACAGAGGCAGGCATATGGCAAATACTTATGATTTTTAAAATATTTTTATTCCAAATATCTTTAAATTTAGGAAAAATTTCCAAAGATAGCAGAGAAAGTTTTCTTAAACCTCAATTTTATTTTCCCTTAATATTATCTTATGTTCCTGTAAATACGTTCACAATAAGAAACCAACATTGGTACACTACTATCAACTAATTGTAGACTTTCACCAAACTTATTTCACCAGTTTTTCCAATGATACCCCTTTTCAGTCCCAAGATCCTTTGCAGGATACCATGTGGCATTTAATCCTCATGTCTTTTGAGTCTTTCTTTTGTTTTTCCTGATCTTGTGAGGTTTGAGGAGTTCTGGTCAAGCGTTTAGTAGAATGGCCCTGAGTGTGATTTGGTCTGTTGTTTTACTGGGGTTTTGGAAAGGACAGCACAGAGATGAGATGTCATTTGTTTATATCACATGGGTGACATCCCCTGACGTCCACATCACATCACTGGTGATGTTTACCCAGTCACCTGGATAACGTAGTGTCTGTCAAGTTCACCTACTCTAAAGTTACAATTTTTTTCTACCTCAAATTTAGTCTTTGAAGAGTGAGGGTAAAAACTTCTCACTCTGTGGGAGGGATAGCCAGGGTGATATCTATATACATTGTTTGAAATTCTGTCAGGAAACTATTTTTTTAAACTATCAAATAATAAGAACAGTAGTGCTTGATAAGAAGTTCCTTTTTTATTCTCTGCCTACTTCATTTTGGTAAGAATGAGAAGATAAGCCTTCAGCCAGCTGGCAGAATATAGATGGAAGATGAAGAAAGCTCCACAAACTCCACCAATCACAGAATAAGCTTTTTCATGCCTGAGAAATAAATATTATTCCAACCACACCAGTGCCCAAGAGTGGAGTTTCCTGATGTAGCCAACTGTTTTCCAAGGACACAGGCAGGGATTGTGTTGCTTCGCCCTCAATCTTTGTGTAAACTCTAAGCTCTTGCTGTACTGAAGAAGCAGTGTGCTGTAGCTATCATTTTAATTCTGCCCCGGAAGCCATTTTTAAATTCAGATAAGGAAAATAGTATTTGTTTGTTTTCTGTAATATGATCAAGATAAAATGGTAGATGAGATTTCCACATCAAAGTCTCGAGACTACTTAGCTAAAATATGGGTAAATTGTTAATGTATTATTCTGCTAATAGGCTTTCCCATGTGTTTAGTAATCAGGTGTAACTGTACTTTCTCAACAGTACATATGGATAACAATGTAAAGATTTAGAAAGATGTTGATTTTTTGTCGACTCCTATATTTTGTATTTTATCCACAAAAGTTATTTTCAAAAGTAGTGAGTTGATGTAAATCAGTGACAGCTATTGTATGGAATAATGATAAGAAAGACACTGAGGATCATGTTACTACTGTGTTTTCTCTACAGGATTCAAGGTGCTTTCACATGACAAAGTTACTTAAGATGACCACCTGGGTCTCAAGTTACAGAGTACATTTTAGGTGGCTGCTAAACTGGATTGTCAAAATTGGTTCAGAGATAACACAGGGAGAAAGGGGAACCTGATTAGAGGAAAGAAAATCTGCCTTTCAGAGGCATCCCATTCAGATCTGCTGAGCTCAGAGTAAATAGGTATTTGTCATTTCCTCAATGTTCAATTTTCATTAAAGCGTATCAGAGGACCAGAGAGCGTTTCCACTGGCAAGTTTATATTGGCCACCATTTTTGTTAATACAGCAAAGAGAATAAGACATCAAAGTTACAACATATTCTGATACTTTATATGAGAATCTTGATTAGAACTTGTCTCCTTTTTCCAAAGAAATTGTGAAACAAATCATAGCTTTGATTTTGAATGGTCATCTTTTAAGAGAAAGTCTTTTTGATTTTATATATGTCTGACATACATAAACTGTAACTTCATTGTAGATTTGAATGTGTTAGATTATTTAATAGTAAATATTAGTAACAGTAAATAATTTTAGATTTACTAATATTTTAGAATAATTTTCAAATAGTATCTACTACTTCTTCAGTAGTTTACTACATGTTGGGAAGTGTTTAAGTACTTTATATACATCATCTCATTTAGTCTTTAAAACAATACAGCAGATATCATCTCTATTTTCAGATGAACAATTAAGGTCTAGTACACAGACTGTACCTTATCTAACACCAGTGAGTGGCATGCTCCTAATCTGCTTACTCTAAATAGCAAGGGCTTTCTCACAGGAGGTGTTTCTATGGCTGGATCAAATTCAGCTTCTGCTGTGCTAACAGTAAGTCATTATCTTTTTGCTTATTCTTCTACTTACACATCAACACTTAATCCAACAAACTTGTGAAAGCTTCTGGACAAAATAAAATTTCTTTTTTAATATAAAACAAAAGAAAGTATGAATTTATGTTTATTGTACTGTGCTGTGTTTAGGTTCCTGACCTTAGCACACTCCTGCTAAACCAATTTTACTCTGAAATTCATTGTAAAATGGTACATAGACTTTTAGTGTATATTTAAATGTACTGGTTTGTCTTTTACTAAATGAGTTATGCAGAACCTGATTGGGGAAATAAACAATTTAAAACTGGTATCTTGGGTTAATTGAGTATATTGGGAAACTTGACATCAGATTATTCTATCACTCTCTTCAGAACTGATAGAACTGGTCAGTGCTACAGAATCAATATTACTACTTTAAAAAATTAAAGAGGGTGTTATTTTTACCTAAGTAGTACATGAATGAGAAACAGTGGGACAGTTAGCCAATGGTAAAATGGTGTATCCCTGCACCTATATCCCTGATGGGGTTTCTGAACCTTCAAAAAGTTTTTCTCAAATAGTGTTAGCTAATATACTATGGCAAGGAATCTTCTGCTATCAACCTGATAGGATACTGTTGATCACTCTAAGTAAACCGTTGCTATAGACTGAATGTTACTATCTCTCCCAAACTCACAGACTGAGACCTGATCTTCAGTGCATTAGTATTTTAAAACGTAGCTTTTGGGAGGTAATCAGGTCAAGGGTGGCAATGGCCTGATGAAGAGGATCAGTGCTCTTAAAAAAGAGACTCTGACCTGCTTCTATGAACTAGAAAGCAGATCCTCACCACACACTGAATATGCTGGGACACTGGTTAGGGACTTCTCAGAACTGTGAGAAATACATTTCTATGGTTTATAAATCATCCAGTTTTTGGTATTTTGTTACAGCATGAATGGACTGAGAAAGATATATGACTTCTTTTGGAGGAGAGAATAGAAGGACCGAATTCTTCTTTTTACAGTGTCACTTGTTCAAAGTCAAGCAAAAACTTGGCAGCTAAACCAGGTCTGGAACCGAGTGCTGCTGCTTTCTACCTCTGTATTTAAACCCTGTCTCAGAACTCCTTTTGTGCCTCCCTTTTTCCTGCTTCTTGACACATAACAATGCTAGTTAAAGGGCATCAATCAACACTAGATGGTTATTTTCTGTTCTGTTTAACCAGACTCAATGTCTTTGAATCAAGGAAAATCAGGTTGTCTTTCTCTTCACTGCACCGTAATTGTTTCTGAGGTATATCCAGGTTCAAATAAGACCCGTGATATTTTCAGACCAAAAGCAAGTGTGGTAGTAAAAGCTTGAAATTTTGAAGTTATTTAGAGTATACATAATTTCTGATTTAACATCACAAGAATGAAAGAAATAATAACCTATATATGTAAAAATGAAAGAAAATGAAAAATGATATAAGTGATGAGGGAGGTATCTTTGCTATAGCAGAGATAGAATGTGGACTTTCTTTTGCTTACCGATGTTTTTAAGGCACATGTACTAAACTAAATCTATCCATATTAATGAATTAAGAGTAGAGATATTTGGGGCGCTAATCTGTTATTAACAGAATAATCAAAGGTAAGCTGAAATCTCACATGTACCTTTTATACTCAGAAAACTTACTGAAAAGTTTTTTTTTTTTTCTTTCTGTACTTCTGCCACTAGGAGGCTTCCTATTTCAAGAAACAAATGCTTAACATTCAGGAAAATCACATTCTGATCCAAGCACTGTCATTAATCACTTAACAGTTCATTGAGTGTCACTCAGTCAGTGTATTTCTGTACGTATTGACTATCCTGAGTGTCACTTGGGCAAGTGTTATTTCAATGAGCTGATTCTTGTATTGAATGTTTTATAAAATTGTCACTTGTATATGCCCCGTTATATTCTTTTAAAAATTAATGAAAAATACAATTTTTGGTCATCTTGTATTTAAATAATTAGACTGGTAAGTGGTTAATTCAAGCCCTGC
This sequence comes from Hydrochoerus hydrochaeris, assembly GCA_004027455.1. Taxonomy (NCBI): domain Eukaryota; kingdom Metazoa; phylum Chordata; class Mammalia; order Rodentia; family Hydrochaeridae; genus Hydrochoerus; species Hydrochoerus hydrochaeris. The sequence continues at coordinate 962,820 of PVLA01000042.1, read as the reverse complement.
CACTTACTAATGGGAATGTAGGAAATGATTTGTATCACATCAAGTGAGTAGCTGGATATGATGGTTAGTAATTTTATTAACTAGACTAATGAGCACAAATGGACTACAACAGAAGTGGCATCTGAGTCATAATTAGTAATGTTTAAGGTTCACATTCAGAATTCAGGCTCAAGTCTTTGATTTCCCATGTAATGTTTTCTACACTGCTGAGCAGTGCAATTTCATTGTAGCGTTTTATGGTAGAAAATGATCCTGACTCCTTTTGACAAACATAGATTCCTCTGAATAATGGTAGCTTGTGTTTTTTCTTAAAGTAGGCATTATGTGAGCTTTTTATTTTAATATTTTGGCTTCCAATAGCTCTCTAAAATGATATAAAAACCATGCTAAGTAGATGAAGAGTTGCCATTTTAAGAAGTTTTCTTTAGAATACTAAAAATAAAGTTTACTTATCTTTTTAAAGAATAGCCTAATCTTTGAATCAGTTAAACTTTGATCAAGAAACAAATCCAAGTCCCCTTAGGAAGGAGACAGATACAGACCAACAGCTCAGTGGATTGAGGCCGAGATTTTCCCCAAGGATTCCTCAGAAATGCAGGCATCTCACTGGATAGATCTGAACTGTTATGGAAAGGTTAAAGAGACAGTTGACTCCAAGGTAGGTCTTTGGGATCCTTGCATCTCAGAAATGTCAAGGTAGTATAAGGAATTTCTACCTCCGCCTCTGTCCCCCTGCTCCCTTGCTCTGACGTCTACGTTGCATACTGCTCTCAACTCTGTTTTTATCCTTGTGTTTCTCATCACTTTGCCCAAGCTCTTTAGCTTTTACCACACAGAGGCACTGACCTTTCAAATATGTGACTAGTCAAAGAGCATTTCTTTCCATTCACTCATTCATTCTAGTTGGCAGGTCAATCAAGTACACCATCAGGATACAATCTCTGATAATTCAAACCAGTGCTAACTGCTGAAAATTAGTTCTCTCTCCTTTATGGCTCATTAACACAGTCCTAGTGTTTCTGGTATACTGTTTAGGAAATAGTAATATCTGACTGATATTTTAATTAATTCTGTTAGCTTTCATTTTGTGATGGTTCCTATCATGGTCTCTGAAGTGGGGAGATAAGTAGCAAGCTTCTTCCCTGGCCACAATCTGAATAAATTGAGAGGTAGGGAGTGGTAGAGACTAAAGTATAATCTCTGTTATTGATAATAGTGCATTTGGGGTATAAGTTAGTGAAGGGCAAATGGACCTGTGAACTGAATTCTGAGCTCACCAGATTTGACCACTGGGCTCAGTCGCAGCAGTGTTTCCCGTGCACTTCTGCCCGGATGGCAGAGGCACCATGAGAAATTCACCCTTGGGGCAGAGGAGACCTAACTGAGCGTACTTGGGGTGTTTCTGCCCAATTCTCCAATTGTATCAGGTGCTCAAATTATTGCACAGAGGCCAGGTGCCTGGCAGGAAGACTCTTCCCAATAAAAACCAAACAATTAGGCAGAGGCATTTTCCCCTCCCATTTTACTATGACTATAATAGAGGGTTATTTAATATAGGTAAATTAATGCTTAACAAACTCTTTAGAATTATAATATCAAGTTAAGCATTTTCAATTTTGACTTTCTTCTGTTAGATCATTAGATTAATATATTTAACTCATGTACAGTATACTTTATTTTGGTGAGGGCAGATTTAAGGTTTTTAAATACCATAGAAACAAACCTTTGAAAATTCTCTCAGAAGTTACAATTGATTGGTAGTATATATTGTTGTCTACAAAAAATAATTTTTATGTCTTTCCGTAGTATTCATAATGCTTATCTTTCTATATATTATGAGAAACAAAAACAAAAACAGAAAACATAGTGATGGTACTGAAAAAGCCTCAGATGATTTTTAATTTTTTTTTTTATTTAAAGAGAAAAAAAAAACAGGAAAAAGGTAGAAATACTACAGAATTTCAAGAAAGGAAGATAAACAGTAAGAAATCACTGGTTGATACATTACATATTGTTCTTTTAGAAATAGTTATTAAAGTTATAGGATTAAAGCACACAAAGTGGACACTCAAGCAGTGAGATTGCAAACAGATCTGTTCAACAATCCAACAAGAACCTAGAAATATGGTCATCAATCCCACACATCTAAACATACATGCAGCTATATCTTTTATAGTGCTTCCTATTTCCTCTTTTTTTACAATAGCAATTATACATTTCTAAAATTTTATTTAAAGAGAAGAAAAAAAACAAAACAGAAAAAAAGGTAGCAACAATACAGAATTCTAAAAGAAAGAAAGAAAAAGGAGAATGAGAAAAAGCCCCACTAAAAAATCAGTAATTTATAAATTACATACTGTCATCCTGGATGTAGTTGTTCAAGTTACAAAGTTAAAGGGTACATAGTAAATATTCAAACAGTCAGGCTACAAACAGTTCTGCTCAAAAATCCAACAAAGATTCAGCAATATGGTCATCTGTTTTACACACTCAAACATACATGCAGTTATATCCCTTAGAGTCCTTTCCTTTCCTCTCTTTTTTACAATAGCAATTACACATTTTGGTTTTATTACTCTTGTAGTTCTTATTTACTTTTTACACTAGAGACACAATATGACATTTATAAATATGATTCTTATTTATTTCACTAATGAGGATAGTCTCAAGTTATCTCCATTTACCTATGAAGGCCTCAAGGTCATCCTTTTTTATAGCTGAGTAACATTCCATTGTATAAAAATGCCACATCTTTTTCATCCACTCTGCAGTTGATGGGCATCTTGGCTGTTTCCAAGATTTAGCTATCACAAATTGTGCAGCTATGAACATGGGTGCACATATATCACTGTGATATTAACCTCTCAGTTCTTTGGGGAAAATACCCAGGAGGGGGATAGCTGGATTGAATGAGACTTCCAATCCTAGTCTTCGCCTCAGATGATTTTTAATGCTAGAAGAAAAAAGAAGACAACTTAAAAGTACTATATGCATGGTTCAATATTAAACATACTTATGTACTGCTTTAAAATGCATACTGGGTCATACAGTAAAAATATATGTATTGTGGTCATTTTCCATTTTGATGGCTTATTTGTGAAACATTTGCTATGTTAAATATGATTTAACATTCATTTTTCTTCTTATCAATAAGTGATTGATTTAAAATATATATGCTACTTTAATTTATAAAAGAATAATACATAGAAATTATAAGGCAATTTATATTTCCAATGTAATTTTCAAACTTTAAATGAATAATGCTGACCGCCACTGGGAATATGTCCCAGACTACATACACCTTATTTCCAGAGAGTTGCTGGAGAACAGAGTCATACAAATTACTGTGGCTAGAAATTGTACCTAATGAGGGTTGGGGATATCTGAAAGAAAATTTATAGAAAATAACATAAGAAATACTGATTTAATGGGCTGTGGGACTAGCTATGGTAAATACATGTATACAAACAGGAAAATTAGCATTTTCAAACAGCACACCACCACCTTACATACAGATTAGTTGAAATGGGAAACCTTTGAGATCACTTGCCCTTGAGATTGTTTTTCCTAGGTATATAATGAACACTTTGCAGTCAAATACCATAGCAATACCCCATTAAATTAATCTTAGGAAGAGATTTGTGAAGGTAAAGGGTAATTTATCAATATAGAAAAGAAGGAAAAGGACACAAAGGAGGAACTTACCGTGATCTCCAACTTTCTTTTTAAACATTGCTCTCTGCTTTTGTACTGCAAACTGATGGTAGTTTTTCAGCTGGTGGAGTAACTTTTGGATCTCTCATGGCACCTGTTGAGGAATGAATGATACACAAGTATTTTCTCATTGATAAAGATCTGAGGAGCTCCATGCCACCAGCAGTTAAGGAAAATCTCTCCACTCTGGCCCTATTACAGTCTCTCTTGTCAAACAGCTCTTATTTGCGCTTCTTTTCCTGTATTTGTCGCTCGCAGATCTGTAGTTAATGGGAAACTCCTGGAATCAGGTCGTTTTATGATGCTGCGATCTTGTTCTTTCTGAATTGTTTAAAGATGAACACTCCAGGCAGATATATTTCATAAACTGTTTCCACAACTGTTCCTTTTTTCTCCTGTCACACTTGGAGGAGAGTCCATCATCTGCAGCATAACCTGCAGACCATGAATGCCTGTCACACTTCCCATTTACCTGGGAGTGTCTGTGTTGACGCCATCCTCCCCTCTCCCTGCTCTGCTGTGTCTTGGTGTGCTACATCTATTCCATTTTGCTCTGGAGATGGCTCTTTGACGGCAAGACAAGTCAGTGTGAGCAGTCTAACAGGTATGACAGTGACTTAAATAGGAAAGGGCTATTGGTCTCACCCCTGGAGGTCCAAAGAGACTATAGCAGCCTAATGAAGATATGAGTGATCCCAACACTTTTCATAAATTTTATTTTCTCCTTCTTAGTGTGTTGACTTTTGTCTTCCTGCCTATTATCTCGTGTTTAATAACAGGTGGAATTATGGCCATCTTCTGGGTTGGAGGGGATAGGAAGTGGGTACAAGAGGACAAGCACTCAGTGGTCAGAACTGTCACATGGCCACTTAGACTTCAATGGAACCTGGAAAATGGAAATTTTGGTGTTTAACATTTCTGTAGGACAGAAAGCAGAAAATGCCATGGTATGACCAAACAATAGATCTGGCTACTGTGAAGTAAATAAATTATTCTTTGACTTCTCCCCAGTGGTAGAAGTGATTAGTTCCATGGTCCCTATTATTCACTATCATACTTCTGTAATTTCACACATCATACTCTACTTGTTTAAAAGTAAATACCCAATTTGTGGGCTGCAGTAGAACAAGGATATTAATCACAATGATACTGATCTAGTCATGTAAGCTGTTCACGTTCAACTATTGAATGTTTACCTCCTATCACCAAATTCTGAGATGCCATCTTGACTAATATGAACTTCCTATCATTAAGTATATGGCTTATCTATACAGTGCTTTATTAGTTAGGAATGCTTTCAGCTACTAGAAAAAAAATCCAACTCACTGTTACTTAAACCATAATAACAATCAACAATTTACTTAAAAAAAATTCAAACACTGGTGAATAGGTCCACCTTGATGTGGTGCTGGTTTATGTCTCTGTGACATTCTTCCCTCTCAAGATTACAAGATGGCTGCCACAGTTCCAGACATTGCATCCTTTAACAATGTGCACAAAGACAGCCAGGATGGTAAGACAATTATTGCCTCCTATTTCCTTATTATATCAATGAATATGGCTTCCAAGACATCCCTCAGTTGACTCACTAGAAGGGGGTCAAGTATTCACTATGAACTTTAAGGGAGACTAGAAGAGTGTCTAGTAAGAAAGGAAGAGGTGATTCAGAATTAGTATTAGGTAGCTAATAAAAAGCGTTGTCATAAATATCCTACAGCATTCCACACACTTTCGCATCCATGATCTCATTTTATGACTCAACAGGACTGCTATCCAAACACAAAGGAAGCCCAGACGCAGAATAGGAGGTCTAAGCGGCACCTGCTATGAAGAAACTTCTGGCTGTGAAGTAATTTACAGATCCTTTGAAGGTGCAAAAGGAATGCAGGGGTTTTAGAGATGTTACAATGCATTCTATTCTGCTTATAAGGTATGCATGCAAGAAGCCAAAGTGTAATTCTGAAAATTTTATAGTTTTGAAAGATAATTACTTAGTGGGATAAAGAGAGAACTCCAGATCCATGGACTCCAGCCCTCTGTCTTAGATGCAATCCTGGAAGGATTCTGAGCCTGTCTCCTCATCTGTAAAATTATGCACTCAAACAAGATTAGATGATCCTGAGACTTTGTTTTAAATACGAAGTCTTACAGAATCATCACGTGAAAGTCATAAACTAAGGGAACATTAAAAGTCAAGCTCTTTACAAACGAGATAACAGATCGCTATTTATCTAAATTTATTCATTTATCGCAGAAATACAAGTCTCAGTATATAGCACAAAAGACTCTCAAAAATAATTGCTATTGCTTGCATCTTGACAGAAATTTAAGAATTTGGTTTATTTCTTTTTTGTTCAACAGTCTCTCTAATGGCATTTACTATTTAACAGACAGCAAATAATGAAATTTCTAAAAGTTCACTATTTAGCTGTAACTATTTTTGGGTAAATTATTTATCCTCTGCAAAATAATAATCACAACTTTATAGTTGTTTGAGGATGAGCTACAGTAATGTGTTAATAAACTGTAGTGTAAAATTACAGACAGCAAAGACTTGAGCAGTGGTAACAAGGGTTGCCATTAGTGTATCCCTGGCCAACCATCTCAAGTAGATTACTCTTCTCCAAGCTTGAGAAAGTATCCCAGGCCAACTTTCCCAGCAGGCTGCACTGGAGGCAAGACTGAAACTATTATTATTTTGCCTTTATATGATCATATCGTCTACCTTTGCATTATGTAGGTGTGAAAATTCTGTGTAATAACTAAGGGTGTGGTACCTAACTGAAGTCAGACCAATCATTATGGTGCCACTGAATTCAGGTAACTAGTAATTTGGGGAAGCAGAATTAAAACAACTTAAATCAAGGATTCTGAGTCTCTGATTTATGGATGAACTTCAGGACATAGGGTCATCTGACATTTCACTAAGACAGGTTTTCTCGACTGTTAGCTCTACTGACCCTCTGGGCTGGATCATTCCAGGAGTTGTCCTGAATATTTTGTCAGAATTTCTAGCTTTTATCCACTAGATGCCAGTAATGCTTCCCTGTCACAAGTCATGCTAAACAAAAATATCTCTAGACTTTGCCAAACATCTTGAAATATCCCTCCTTTTCCCTTCTGAGAACTTTATGATAAAATTATGTATTGTTCCCCTGGGAGGTATATTGGTTTCTTTGTATTGTTATAAAGACCTATGACCTTAAGAGGATTGGAACCAATCATTTAAAACCTGTCAAACTAATATGACAGAATACACTTCTCCAACTGTAGTTGCAGGCAAAAAAAAAAAAAAAAAAGTTCACTTTCATGATTAATTAAATAGTATGATTTGAAAATTTATTACAAAGTATAAACCTACCCATTTATTTCAACAACTTTGAAAAGATATATCACCAAACTATTTGGGGAAAGCACCTACTTCAAAAACTGCTATTCCCAGATGGTGTGTTTCTTAAAATACTGTCTTCAGTAGACTCCCACAGTCATCCACTGAATCTAGCTCTAAACTTCCAAAGGAGCTGCTGCTAATGACAAGTAAAAATAGACTCCATATCGAGAGGGAAAATAAAAATTAATTTTTTCCCCAAAGAACAAATCCAATGGTGGTAGAGACTATAACGGTTGATTAGCAGGAAGCGGAGGTGTGCAAAGGAAGGGAGTTAAAGGGACCAAGGGACAGGAGAGAGAAAGAGAGAGGTGGGGAGTAGAGAGGAAGGAGGGGAGCAGGAGGAGGTGGAGATGGAGGCACAGAGGACCCTCTTGACAGAGGCACCCAAGCGGCCCTCTCCCTCTCCCTAACTCCCTGGCCCGCCTGGAAAGGCAGCTGCCCACCCCGCCCCCCCGCCCCGTGCAGTCCGCGAGCCGGAGCTGTCGCTCTCTTCTCCTTCCCACGTCCACACCCGCGTGCTGCTCAAAAGCCCCCGAAGCTCGGCAAGGCCCCTTCCCCACTCTTGAAGGCCTCCTTCCCGTCTAAGTCTCCCACGCGGTAGGAAAACTACAGCCACAGAGCGCAACCCCCGAGCACCCGGCCGGGCCCCCTCCCGCGCCGGGCGCCCCGCCGAGCCGGGACCGCGGCCCGCTGCTTCCGCGCGCTGCCGGCTCCGCGGCGCTCCGGGGGCGCCGGCCCTGCAGGGGGCTGCGCGGGCGCGCGGCGGGGACTCGGCCTGCCCGGCCTCGGCAGCCGCCCCTGGGGCCCGGGCCCGCGTGGGCGGCGGCGCGGCGTCCTCGCCGCTGTGTCTGCGCCGGGTCCCGCGGGCCCGAGGGGAGGGGCAGGAGGAGGCGGAGGCCGGGCCGGGCCGGGCCGGGCCGGGCCGGAGGGGGCGGTGCAGCCCGGCTGCGGGAGAGCCGCTCCTCGCCGCTCCTCGCCTCCCGCGCGCGCCGACCGGGGGCTCCACTGCGCCCCGCGCGCCCTCCCGACTCGGTCCCGGGCTCTGCGGCTTCCGGACGGACGGCGGCCGGGAAGACCGGGACCGTGCCCCGGTCCGCGGATGGTCCGTCCCGGAAAGACAGCAAGTTGTGGAGCGCCCGGGACCCGCGAGAGGAGGCGCCGCCGCCCGCCGGCCATGTGAGTAGAGCGCGCCCCGCGCCCCGCGCCCCGGACCCAGCGAGCCGGGCTCCCCGCGGGCTCTGCCTTCCCGCCGCGTCCACTGTGGCGTCCGCCTCCGGGGGGTGCTGCCTCCCCATCCTTCTGCCTCCGTTCGCCTGCAGCCCGCAGCAGAATCCCCCTCTCCCTGTTTTAGAATTGGGGAATCATTGTGTTTCCGTGGATGGGTGGGTGACAGACAGTCGCGGGGGGCTCCTTCCTCGTCTTGCTGAGATGAGGGCGCTGCCTTCCCCACGTCACCCCGAACGGTCTCTTGGCCGAGACAGACCAACTTCAACTGCTGACCGAGGTTGACAATTAAAAGGGGGAAAGTAGCGGCTTGTTCCCTGGGGTGATACCCAGACCTGGAGACCGGGCTCTGTCTGGGGAGGAGATGGTAACGGGTAGGGGGAAAGGGTTTGCTGTGGACCCTTAAAGCTGGAGTTAGGAAGGAGTTCAGGGTTGGAACTCTACGGCGGATGGCCTGTGTGCTTCTGTGTTCATTATGGAGTGTGGGAAATCCGTTCAGAAACTCGTTTTGAAAAGGTGTGGAGGTACTGTGTGTGTCTGTACCTGCAACCATTCGAGTGACTGGTATTGATGTCAGGTATTAAAGAGCGTAGATTACCTTTCGGGTTCGCCAGTAGAACAGGAGAAATGATTGTCATGAAATCATGGGAACTAATGAATCAAAAGAGCAGATGCGAAAATAAGTCACACAGGCACAGACCTTCTTTTACGCGAGAAGATAGTTGCTAAGATTGAAAGAATTCTCAGATGCTGCTGATTGATACTTGGGAGTGTCTGGTAAGAGTGCCGTCTAATGCAGGTGTCTAGAAGGTCTATAATGTTTATTGCATTTATGATACTCTTTCATGGAAAAAAATATCCTAATTGTTTTATTTGGGCACAGAGAGTTAATGCATGCTCAAAGGGGCACAGAAAAGTTGCTACAAACCATGAGTTTGTACTTGCAAGTCAAGTAAACAAACACTAATATGGTTCACTTTATTTTAATATCCTGAATTATGTTTAATGTAAAAATGCTACATTACTTTTAATGTGAGTAAGTGAAATGAATGCCCTGGCTCAGCAAATAGAAGTTATGCATTTCTTTAAGTAAATAGCTGTCAGAGTTAATTTGGGAGCATTTGCAGGAGATAAAGACATGAAGAAGCTTTGAGCAGGTTGGACAGAATTTGAATTATAGAGAAGTTTACAGAGAAAATTAGTTCTTTTGAATTTTGGAGTATTGAGGCAAGTTCTAATGTTTGTTTACATTTGCAAATCAACTGTGTAAGTGTTAGCGTTTCTCTATAAATATTTAACTTTTAATGTTCCCTATTCTTGTTTTAACAGGGATCATCATCTTTACCACAGAGGATGGGAAGTTGATGCCCAGTAAGACTGTGAATCTGTTTTGCTAATGGACACTCTTTCCTTTCAGAACTGTGGATTACCGGTGTCCTCCTGGTGATTTCACACCTTCACTCACGCCTGCATTCTCAGAACACTGACTTCAGGTCCTCGTTGCCTGCCCAATTTGGTGAAAGATGGCATCTAGCCTCACCTGTACCGGGGTGATCTGGGCTTTCCTCTCTTTTCTTTGTGCTGCCACCTCCTGTGTGGGCTTTTTTATGCCTTATTGGCTCTGGGGATCACAGCTGGGCAAGCCAGTGTCCTTCGGTACTTTCCGGAGATGCTCCTATCCTGTGCATGACGAGAGTCGGCAGATGATGGTGATGGTGGAGGAATGTGGGCGCTATGCCTCCTTCCAGGGCATCCCCAGCACAGAATGGAGAATCTGTACCATAGTGACCGGCCTGGGTTGTGGCTTGCTTCTCCTGGTGGCGCTCACGGCCCTCATGGGTTGTTGTGTATCGGAGCTCATCTCCAGGACAGTAGGAAGAGTGGCTGGAGGAATTCAGTTTCTGGGGGGTAAGTAACTTACTACATTTGAGCTGTTTGCAGAATCCCAAAGCAATATTGAAAATTATATTTCATTTGTCTACTGAGATTATTGTAAGTGACACTAGGAATGCACAGGAGAAATAGATATGGAATGGCTTTGATGAAAGATTTTTACTAGAGTTGCCTTGCAGCTTAGAGAGCTCTTAATTTCTACACATCCTTAGACATATACACTATTGGTCTGCTAAGTACCAACTACGTGAGACAGAAACAGCTAGATCATAACATAAGTGGTAGTAGGAGAGATAGTTTGAATTTTATAGCTTCTTTTTTTAATGTAACTATAGGCAATTAGATTATCATTGTTTTAATTAGAAAACAGTGTTTAGAAGCAAAAGTTTATAGAAAAATGCAAAAAGTGTTTGATTTAACATTGTCATATAAACCACTAATACTCTCCACTGGATATAAAAGTCACCCTTGCCCAATGTTAAGCTATATTTCTAAATAAATATTACTGCTTTAAATGTTAGATCAGTTTTATATTAATAACTATAAACTTAACACACTAAAAAGATCTCTGTTGGCTTAATTACTGTACTAGGACTCAACTTCCCTGCGTACTTTTGCTGTGGGAGAGAGAAAAGAGTAATACTGTGTTTAGTGAATGATGTGTGCTTGTCCCAAATGGACTGGGTAGTTTCACTAACACTAAGAGAGTTTTGATTTTTACTTGGCCTTTCTCCAGCAAGTATTGCTTCAATATCTCTGGTCATATGGTTTTAATTGCACTTTATGTATTTTTCCATGGAGCTTTTCACCTTCATTCTTCAACCTGACTGGCTAAACTTGTCTGATTTATAGTATGACAACCTCCACAGATAGTGCAGACTGAAGGGAAATAGGAAACCTGGAAAACTTATAAAATTTACTTGTAACTTCGTGACTAAGTAAAAGGTCTGCTACTTTCCCATTTGGTATTTACTTACAGTCTTTTGTGAAGAACACAGAAGAAAACACATTAAAGACTAATAGTTCGGAGATAGTGTGCAGATATTAGAGAATCCCAGTGGATTATTCCAGAATCTTTGATATAAAACTTTCAAGCAATGTTTTATGTGTGCTGAAAATGCAAGTGGCAAGAAATTTTGTGTTTTGACACAAGAGAGGTTTGCTTTTAGTCCTTTAATCCCTTACCTTAATTTAACTTTGTTCTCAGATTTTTTTCTTTTCCCCCTGTGGTTTTGTATCTTGGTCTGCTCTGGCAACTCTAGTAGTTTTCTCCTTACTGCTTCAATATTCAACAGCAACAAAAGTTTTGCCTGTAATATATATGTTTATACAGAAATATGTTAAAACTATTAGGAAATATAAAAAGGTTGCTGTTGGAAGTAGCAATATAAATGCAGAGTTGAGAAACTTGTCGATCCCGCAGATTTTTAGAATAATATTAATGCCAAGAGTATTTAATTTTTTTTTTTAAAGAATCAACTGGATTTGCTGTTTGTGTCTCTTGGCTCAGGAAAATGCTTAGGCAGTTTCATTTTCTTGTCTTATGGTAAATATTACTTTCTATTTTTTCTTCATTTTAGGGCAGAGACTGCTATTATTTCTGGCAGAATAGGAGAATACTTACAAAAAGAAATCACTTTTTATTGATTATTTTTAAACATATAATGAAAGAAGGCAACAGGAAGTGAATCTGAGACCCATGAGATTTATGCCTATCTCTCTAAGCTATGTATAGATTTTTTTGAATTATATAGAGCTAAATGTTCTACTTTACAGAATACCCAAGGGAATACACAATTGGGAAAGTTATATATATTTTAAGATGTTCCATGTTTTTTCTCAGGGGATGTTTTTTCATGAGATCAGACTTGGTAAGAGTTACTGAAACTAATCTAAGGGTACAATTTACTTGTAGTTAGTATTCCCTTATTTCTCACATTTTTCTCATATCAGGCAAAAATAAATCTGAATGTAAAACTAAGAAAGTTTTTCTGGTTCTGACCTATTAAGAGTACAAGTCAATAAATATCCCTGTTATCAAAGATAAGAGTAACTTTGGAATTAAGATTAACTTGAATATGGAAAAAGTTTCAGAAATCTGCCAGTAACTGCTATCAGATGACAAAACAAAATATTTCAAAAAGAATTCTTCCTGTTGTTCATTTCATAACTGGATTTTTATTCATAAAACTTGTGTGGTAAGTAGTTTTGTAATTTTTGCTATTTGTTTTTCATAAAATGGGTGGGTTTTATAAAGACTGCAAAATGTCAAACCAGTGAGTTCTGTGAATCATACAGACTGTAGCATACAGGGTGCTCTGCAGAATCTCTTACTAAAAATGATTTGCCCAGAAGGCTTGTGTTTAGCTAAAGTGAGAGCTGTTCCAAAAACAACAGGAAGCAGGAGAATGGCAAAATACAGAGGCATCCTGCTTAACCCCTCTGGCTGTATCTAGAGTCTGCACATATGGTGAAACATCAGGCAGTAAAAAACCCCTGCAGTAATTTGGAACAAGTTAAAGGACAAAGTGTCAACCTTAATTTTGAATCTTCTTGCTATGGTTGGTTAGAGGTCAAAATGTCATCAGTTGACTGATAGAACAACATAAATGGGACTTTTGAAAACAGACATTTGCAACCTATCATAGGAATACTCAAGGAATTGATGGCGCCGCTGCTATCTCCATCTCATAAAGTTTGTTTATGTCATAAATTAAAACAAAGTGGGTATTGAGTTTTACGTTCAACTGACTTTTTAAAAGGGCATGTGGAAAGGCATTGAAAAACATAATTATAATAAACTTATTAACATGTATTTATTGCAAAGATGCTTTGAGAAAATAGAGGTTTTAATGTTTTTGTTTGTTCACCATCAAATTATGTGCTTTCAAATATTGTAGTCATTTGGAACTTTAGCAGAATTTTTTAAAAAAATTAATGACAAATCTTTTCATGTAAGTAGACACTTTCTGATGTTGTATTTATGTGCTGTGTAAGTGAAACAGGTAGGAACATTGCAAAGACATATGAAAACTATTTGTAAGTTCTGGGAACTTGTGCTTGCAGATAATGAGGACCTAAATGTATAGAGTTCATCTTAAGAAATGGTTGTTGCAGGATTGAGAGTATATTAGAGAGAGCCCAGAATTCATATTATTCCATGTTTAGTTTGGATATGAGTGACATATATGTATAAAACAGGCGTGGAATGCTAACCAGTAGCAAAGGACTGCTTTTGCAGCTTAGACACTGTTCTAGTGTAAGAAGCCAGGAACACCATCTCAACAGTTAAGCCATGGTTAAGCACTGCTTGAGGCAGTGATGATGACAGGAGTGTGTGTTTGTGCATCCCTTTTTCTGTGTGCCAAAATCTTCATTTACCTTTCCAGAGTATCCCCACTGGAAGGTCCCACCTGAGCATGTCTTTCATCCTTCAAGGACTCTTCTCTCCTTGTCTACTTTATGCCTGACCTGTTATATGTTATCGCATTTTCTTTCCTTTGTATGGAGGCTCTCACAAGTGATAGCTGAATCAATAGTAGGTGTTTGTTGTATATTAATGCAGTGACTTTTTAGTGACAGTGTCTTAACTGGAAGAAGTTGCTCTAATTTTAAAACACTTGGGATTTTTTAGACCAGTTGAAAGAGCTTGTTCTTGTCTCCTGCCTCTGGAGTTGTCTCTCCATTCATAGAGTCCAGACCTCTGCCTTATACCATGTGTTTGTCAGGTCTGGGTGGAGCTCAGATAGAGGACTTAGAATGAACTTCCCAGGTACTATACGTCTGAATGGCCCACAAACCAATGTTATTTACTGAAGCTTCAAATTATGCTGGTATGGATGTGTAGACTTACACAACTGTTGAACTAGTATGAACCATTAGACTTGTTACATCTGTAGTTGTTATTTTAATGGTGGTGGGATTATAGTTACAGAACACCAAAGCTTCTATTAGTACTATGATTGGTTTGTCCTTTATATTACCTTGCTAATCTTAAGTGATTTTCACCTATGTATATACACTCATAAAGCAGAAAGAAAATCCAGCATTTTCTGTAGTATACTTAGAGGAACACTGTATTTTTGTTTATGACTCCAGCTGTAAGTGATAAATCCTATCACCATTCTTAACACTGGGTTTTGCCTCTCTCACTCTGAGATAATATGATGTTGCTAGTTTGCATTTAGTTATAATGTCTGCAGACCTCTGATTTCTCTTCTGCCAAATGTACTCAGATTTTCCTCCCAATTTTGAGTTACTGATTTTCTTTCCTAATATTATATCTCTGAAGTAAATAGTAATAATAATAATTCTTAATAATAGTGAAATATAGGTTTACTCATTGTATTTGCATCTGTCGTGTTAACAATTCTGCAATGTTTTCTCCTTAAAATGGTTAGATGTTTTGAAGCACGGTCCAATTCTCCATTTATTGTTACAGAGAAAAATCTTAGAGAGGCATTTGATATTTCACTTACTTCCCTTTGCTACCACTAACACAGCATAACTAGAGATTGCCCAGGCCAAGGTCATTGTGGGTTACTTTGCTTTGCTAACACAGATTGTAAACTGGGTAGTTGTCTTGTAAAAATGTGTTGTTAGTCACAAAGGAAACCAACAGAGGAATGTAAATTGATAACTATTCCCATAAAAAGAATTTAAAAAATACACCTGAGAAATCTTTACATTAACTTATACCATATATAAGATGCATAAAATTTGCACTCCACACAAAGCCGTCAGTGTACTCCGGCAGCATGTGAACACTGCCTTGGCAAGGGACGCTTACTCTGAGTGTTAGTTACAGTTAGAAAGAATACAAACATCTTTTATTGTTTATATGGTTAGAAGTGATCTTATTCATTCTCTCTTTCTTTTGTTCTCTCTCTTGTTATTTTTCTCTTTTCCCTCTCCCTTTCCTTCTGCTTGGATATGGAACCTAGGACCTTTGCACTGACCTGCATCCCCAGCACTTTCTGAAATCTTTTGTTGCAGTTTTGAAACAGGGTTTCAGTAAGTGGCCGAGACTGGACTTGAACTTGCTGTCTTCCTGCCTCCGTCTCTCAGAGTGCTAAGAATACATGTATGTGCCACCATATCAGATTTCTTGTTGCTCTCTTAAAATACAATCCTCAAGTGTGTTCTGAGGAGGAACATGAATTCCTGAGTATATCAATGCGTGCTAACAGGGAAAAGTGAAGCAGTTGTCAGATAAGTATGTTTGAGAAGTACTTGGTTATGGAGAGTTAGTACATTTCATTACAACAGAGCTTTATTGAACCTTTGGAATGTGGATGCATATTGCCGGTCTGGGGAGTGAGTTGTGAAACAGCATCAAATATTTCCTCAATGTATTTAAGCCCAGAACCCTCAAGAGACTTGTGATTAACACTTTTCATTTCACCACGGTAAAGCAAGTAATTAATTCTTTTTTTACAGAGGAGAACACTGAATTTTAGAGGGACATCTGAAGTTACCCCATTAGTTACTGAATTGGCTGTGAATATTATCACCATCAAATTTCAGTGTTAGTTGAAATTCTACTTAATATTTAGAATTCAGGATTTTGGGTATCATAGGGAGTAAGTCTTTTAGCATTCACAGTAGGTGAATATTTTTTGATTGCATCTTTTACCCTCAGTTTATGTTTCTTGTACAGGGGAAATACTGATATATAATATGGCGGAGCAACTTTTTGCCAAATTTCAAAAAATTTATTATAAGTTAATGTTAATAGTGAAATTTGTAATACAGACACCATTGGGAAGAATGCTCAAACAGACAAACAGTGTTTTTGAAAATTCTTCAGCAGAAGATTGTATGCTGGCCAAATTTTCTAATATAAGTACCCATTGTGAAAAACCTTGATAATAATCCTTTAAGACTAAAGAAATGTTAATTCTGGAGCCCATGTTTCTTCAATAATAAATTCAAGGACTTTGTATCTCTCTTCAAATGAAGGGCAATGTTCTGCTTTGTTCATGTAGATAAATAAAATAGAACTTTTAAAGTTCCAGCTAAACCATAATGCAGGAGTCCAGGGATTTCTTAAGGATCTTTGAACAGTTATTTTAGAAGATGATAGGGTTGAACACAGCATTGCCCAGCGTTGCTCATTAATATTGCTGAGTTATTATTGGATAATTTGGTATCTTTTCTTTTTATGGTAGATGTAACTCCAGTTAGTGATTTGTTCTTAGAATTTATGAAACTTAAATAGTAAGCTAAATTCCGGAACTGACCTGCTTATACTTTAGTACATAATTTACCTTCCATGTGTCTTAGATTTTTAATAATCAGACAACTCTTGGTATTACAATGTTTTACAACATATAGAACAATATTTTTTGATTAAAAATTGAAGTTCTACTTAATGGTTTTCGGTTTGTCTTATCTTTTCCAATAGGCAAGAACTAGTACATATTTTCTTCTAGGCCTCCAGTGACTGGAATAGTAAATGACACCTAATATGTTCAGTTAATACTTGATGTATTGCTGAGTTTTAATTTCTCACTATTGACATGTGCATCTGTAGAATGTGACCTTATTCTTCTGTACATCATGAAAATATTTTCAAGGGAAAACAAAGAAATAGTACCAATGTGATGACATTTAAAACAATGTCCCTTTAATTTATATACTTGTATGATGTTAGGCCTTTAAAAAAAGTGTTCTGTAGTCGTATGTATAGAAAACATGCTGCATAATACTATAGTTCCCTCTCCAGGCACATTTTAATAGCTCTGAATAATTCTGCAAAGAAAACTGGCATAACTTTAACATTGTGCTTCACAAACTTACTTGAGAATGGCATGGTCCTATTTATGGTCCTATTTACTGGTAATATGTGTTAATATCTCTTTAAATTCATGGTCAACAGAACAAAAATTGTGAGTAAAATGTCAAGTTAATGTATTCTGCAAATCCAAAAGATTGGTAGTTATGGGCGTTTACTTACTATGAGCTTAGTGTATATCAACTAATGTGCTAGGTTTTCAGGTAAAAATAGGGATATAGTCCTATTATTGTGAAGCTCAGAGTCTAATGGAGGAAACCCATCTGGGAGATAATTACAACCCAAAGGATTCATGATGCATAACATACACTGCCATGTTTTGCCACAGATAGCAACGATTTGGCTGAGTGTGGGGCTCACCATTTTTCCGTTCTGCCTTTTCCTGGTTGTCTGTGTGTCAGTAAGGGACTATATTTCCCAGCTGTTTTAGCATTGGCCTCTGAAGGTTTGGCTAGAGGGAACTATACTGGAAGATGAGAAGCAGGGAGGAGCCAGGTTGTTTCTCCCCCTCTTGAAAGGTTGGTAGGAGCAGATGTCTCTCCTCTTGGAAAACCTTCTTCTTCATGTTTACATCACCCATCAGAAAAACATTGAGAATAATGCCATCCTCATGAGACAACCCATTCTGTTAGTTACTAGTAAAGTCATCTTCTGCCAGTATCATCATTCCATCCTAGTGGACAGCAGTCATTTTCTATTGTTGATAATTTCTGGGTCTCCCTTTTAATCTTGTTTGGCTCGTATATTTCTCCTATCCTCTGTATAAACAGTTGCTTAGGTTAAATTCTTTATTATTGAGATAACTTGGATAATTTCTGCTTCCCTGGGTGGGCCCTGGCTGAAACACATAGATCAAAATCATACCTCTTCCAAGGAGAAAATGGTGACCTACTGTGAACTTTTTTTTTTTTTTTTAGAAAAAAAAACTACGTTGTTTAATGCCTGGGGCTTACTGAGGTGTAGACCAAATGCTACAGGACACAGAGGAGTGCTGCCAGCCTGTCTGCAAAGGGACATGGCAGAGGTGCTCCCTGTGCTGGGTCTGGTAAGCAGGATTCTCTCCCCTGGGCTTTGGGGTAGGTGAAAGCTAAATCCTGAAACCCAGGAGTTGTGAAGGGACCTGCCAGTAGTTCCAGGAATGGCCTATAGGATATTAGTGATGCCCGAGGGATAAAGTGGAGAGGACCAAAGGAGGCAGGTTGTGAAAGTCCCTTTGCAACCTATGCTGAGGGTTCTGTACACGACTAAACTGGGGCTTGTGAGTGTGGGTAAAATTGGCTAAGGCACCAAATAATGAAGTAGCAGAGATCAACAAAGATTGATTTGCTTCTCTGGCCACAGAGATGATGGAGACCTCAATGAAGCCATAGGAATGGAAAGAGGATTTTAAAGATGTTTCTGTGAAGGAGTCAAACTAGCTTTGCTGTCACAATAAACATTTTTAGATGAACAGATGAATGAGTGAAGGAAGGAAGGAAGGAAAAAAGAAATACATCAGCAATTGTATTTTTCTTTATGTAAGAAAATCAGCATTTTTTTCTTAGTCCTTCAAGTTAAAGGAAGAAAATACAAGCTACAGCTTGTATTTTTATTAGTTGTTTTTCAGAAGTAATATTGTTGGCACACTACGCAGATATAAGTGTGTATTACTACACAGCTTTACAGTGTGAATATCTTTGATTTTAGAATCTTTTACCCTTCCTCTGAGTGTAAGTGTGAGTTACTGATTGCCAGCACATCTGAGGACTTCCAAAGAGCATTTCAGTGACAGTTAAAGCAACTGCCACTATCACTGAACTTCACTGCCTTTATGTAAGTGGGCATTTTTCATTTCTCCCCCTAAAAATACAGGAAACATGAAATGTACAGATGTTAGTTCTGTATAAGATTGATTTTATACCTCTCATCTTCATAAACATTTTTGACACTTCTGGTTGCGCTTTTATTCTATTTGCATAAATAAATAAATGTTATGTATTAACATACTGACAATTAAAAGTTGCTGTCAGTTAGATATAATAAATGGATCCTATTATTTGGAGATGTAAGAAATTGCTGACATAGCTGATGCTAGCCATGTTGCAACTGTGTATTAAAGAAAATAAACTGCTGTGGTTACTTCTTGAATTTTGTCTGTGAAATCAACATTCATGTTATGTGCCAAGAGCTAAGTGCATTGAAGGTCATGAAACACAAAACATTCTTTTTTGTCTGTCTGGAGTAATTTATAGTTCTCCAGTCTTCATCATATCAAGTGTTTTTAAAAGCAGTGTGCCTTTTAGCTTTAAACTGTTATGGTTCTGTGGTTAATGCATTCTTTTAAAAATTTTTTTTTATTTAAAGAGAAAAAACATGTAAAGGGTAGAGATAATACAGAATATCAAAAAAAAGATAAACAGTAAGAAATCATTAGTTGATAAATTATATATTGTCCTCTTAGAGATAGTTGTTCAAGTTACAAAATTAATGCATACAAAGTAGATATTCAAACAGTGAGACTGTAAACAGTTACGCATGCATGAGTCTCTACATGTATTTCTATCCTTTTTGTATTAGAGGGAAAACAAAACATAGCAAGACAAAACGGAACAAATTCCTATAAAAACATGAAACCAAAAAGTCATATAAAACCACAATACAAAGTGATCTACAATGGTTACTGTGTTGTCTCTTATTATCTTCAATAGAATTGTCTATATCATCAGGCATAATTGAATATAGCAGTACATAACAATATTAGTAAAAATAAAACATTGTAGACAGTATAAAACTTCAAAGGCAGGTAATAATCAAACCAGAGTGGATATTCTAGTGAATCTTGTCATCTTAAGTGCAGTTGCCTATACTCTCAGACTTGATACTCTCAATCATAACAGCTTTGAATGAAATCTATCAATACAAAACAGCGATCTAACAAAACAGATTCGATTACAATCAGTCATGGTAAAACAGTGTAGGTTTTACAGGCTTTAGATTAAGCTAATAGGAAATTAAGGATGATTACTGCACTATATCCTGTTTTCATTTTGCACCTTTTTTTGTGCTTTTCTCTCACAAGATTTTCTATATTTGAGTTTACTTATTTGATTTTTGTAAATGGGTGTGTGAAGTCTTTCTTCTGTGACTGATGGTAACTCCTTAAGGGCAGGGACATAGTCTGTTATGACATCCTATTTCTAGAGCCTAGAAAAGTGTCTGAGAGAGAGAAGATAATAATTTTCTGTCCACTTGAGACTTAATATAACATAGAGTATTTGGAAAGTTATTGAGTATATATACCATTAGCCCATTTTGATTTTGAAACTCTTGGTCAGATATTGTACCTACTTTATAGAATGACAGATGTAAGGCTTGTGTTGAAACATTGACTTGAATATGAAAGTATATGGTAGCATCTGCCTTCAAGAAGCTCAAAATTTAGGAAAGGAATTAGACAAACATGAGGCAAGTACTAAGAGCATTCAAAGAGATGTTCTGTGATGCACATATTGGGTATTCTGATGAGCAGTGTTAGCTTACGCTAGCCTTATGCAAGCTCAGCTGCAGACCTCAAATTCTTTCTCCTGAGTACCCAGTATTGCCATTGAGAAGGCCATGTATAACAAAAACAGCAACAAATGCCAGGCAGGAATGCATTAGGAACTCAGGAATGTTTTGCTGCTGAATGTTTTCCCATTGTGTTGGGGTTGGTCAGTAAGCTACATAGTTAATGAATTTCAGTCTTCTCCCCATGTCCTGGCTTATCAGATTGGCTCTGCCTTGGTTTCCCTATTTTGCTTTCTCTCCCAAGTTCCCACCAGGATTAAAGTCCCTCTGGGTTGCAGTTCTCTTGGGTTTACCTGGCCACAGTCTTCTTAGTGACCTATAGAGTGAGGCCCAGGGAGACGCAAGAGACAGAGGTAGAGATATGAGCGATAGCATGAAAATATGATCAGTGTAACTTGGTACCTGATTGTCACTGTGCGCATTGGTGGGGGCCTTGGTTTTCAGGTCTGTGTACCTCCTAGAATAAGCCTGCCTGCCATTTTAGAGGTATGGGGATGTCTGCAGGAGCTTTGATTTGTGAAATAAAATGATCAGTTTACTCTGGACAGTTTGTGGTTCATGTTTTGGTAGCACTTCATGGTGGAAGATCAAGGGGGCAGTTGGAAACATGGGCATGGAGCTCATGAGAAAGATTAGGGTAAATATATAGATCTATAAAATTAGTGTTTTTGAAGATCGCCATGTCAGAGGGCATTACTTTTGTTTACTGTTAAAACATAGCTTTTATATCTTGCCACCATCCTTTGCCATTTAGCTATACTGGTTCAAAGGCCAAATCCTAGTAATACCTGACTCAATTGTCAGTTCTAAGCCTCCCTGTTGATTTTGCCAATTGCTTAACAATTACAATACTGGTGGATCATGGATTTGGAAATGTTTGTACTTTAACAAAAGCCAGCTTTTATTTTCTGGAATAAAATTCAATAAAAATCAGTATAGGAAAAAGATTATTTTGCATGGTGTTCATTAATAGAAAGGTACCTTGGAGAAGGCAGGGTCTAGAAATGACCATGTACTAGTAAAAAATAAAAAAGTAGAGACGTGAAGAGTGACATTTTACTTCTTCCCTCCTGTTTTTGGGTCTCATGCATAAGGATGACATTCTATTTTGATTGCTTGGTGGAAGACAGTGAGTTCATTTGTCTCATCCCACCTCTGGTGGGTATCCTGATTATAGGCTCCTGGTTGGAACCATTAAAAATTCAATTTGGCTTCCTGTGCCCTCCAAGCTCAGTGGGTTTCATTAAATTACACAGTAATTAGTTCTTCTTCCCTGTGTTGCACTTTTTGAAATACATTTGACTTTGGATGTAATTTCAGACAATTGTACTTTGTATGGATTGGTTTTACCATCATAATCTTGCAGTCAAATTAGGTGAGATCAAGAAATCTGGATCTGATGGGATGCTGATACAATAGAAAATACTATACAAGGGGGGAATGTTTATATTTCTCTATACTTTTCCTATTTAAATTGCTAAGCTTATAGATTTTGGCTGATTGTTTTTGTAGCAATACTTACAGCCTAAGATTAGGATAACAATATTTTTTTCCCCATGTGAGATGTTTCAGGATTTTAAATGCGGTCAGATTCCAAAAATGTATGTTTTCTTGATACTGTAACTAAAATTAAATTTTAATACTTTTTCCTTGTATTAACTGTTCTTGAAGTACAGCTTTTTGCTCATCGGTTGACATTCTTCCATGACCCTGCATTGTTGTGAAAAGCAAGTGAACAAGATTTGGACCCACCAGGACATACTCATTAGTGTCATGGTTCTGGACAAGTTACTGGCTTTTCCTTCAGTTCCTTCATTTAGTACTAATGGTGACACTGAATCATTGAATTCTTTTGAATTTTAAATATAGAGAAGTCGCCTAGTATCAGGCCTGACAAAGTAGATTACTAGTAGTAAATGGTGGCTAGCACCAATAAATAGGTCACTATGTAAATACTGAATGCTCCTCACAAATAAATTCAGTAAGGAGAAATATTTACTGAATGTGCTGGGTGACATTATTAGATAATGGAGATAAAATAATGAAGGGAAGTAGACTAAGAAAGAACTATCAAGAACTATGATCCCTGGCATCGCAAAGAAACAACAAAAGAAAGAACAAACATTGATTTTATTTTCATCTATTGTTAGTTTGCTATTGCTCCCCACTGTGTTTCCCTAGCTGGTTTTCGAACCAATAATATTCTTACAATAGGTGATCTATTTATTATTCAGGAGGTAGAAAATACACTTTGTTACTAGGTGTATCTGACCTTTACAAATCTTAACTTGCAATGCTATATGGATATCTGTATAGATATTTTGGACAAAATATTTTGGATATATTGTTCTGTTTTGTATCTACCACCCTATTATGAGTTTTCTTGCTTATGATGATTCATTTAAATATCATCTATTGCTGTTGTAAGACATTTTCTTTTATGCAGTATTAAGGATCGAACCTAGGGCCATGTACCAGTTAGACAGGTGCTTTAATAACTCTTGCAGTGAGCTACACCCTAATTTTAGACCCTTGTTTTAACTTTCCATCTCTTTTCCAATGCACTCTGATGTGTTTATTGCCTGATTACTACGTGCTCATCAAATTTGTATTTTATTTCTTTTGCATAAACACAGAGACTATTTGAAAAGCAAAATGTCAGATACT
This sequence comes from Hydrochoerus hydrochaeris, assembly GCA_004027455.1. Lineage (NCBI taxonomy): Eukaryota > Metazoa > Chordata > Mammalia > Rodentia > Hydrochaeridae > Hydrochoerus > Hydrochoerus hydrochaeris. The sequence goes on along the minus strand of PVLA01000042.1, from coordinate 939,589 downwards.
TATAATTAAGCTTTGTGTGATACACATTGTAATTTTTAGGTATTTTTTTCATTTAATCTCAAGAATGTGCTGCAACTTGTGACTGAAACTGTGACAAGTGGAACAAAAGAAACAAATATAATACAGGGCAAACCCCTGAGACGTTTATAAATATATTGCTTTGGTTTCCCTCAGAAGGATGTTGTTATTCTGCCAACAAGAAGCTTCAGCATTGTGTGATATAGCTAGACAGCTCTTCTGTCTTCTCAAAACGAACTGAGCTAGTGATATTTGCAGGTGTATATTGAAGCAATGTCCTCTAAGATTAGAGCTCAGTTCAGGAATTTTGGAGCTTTCATTTCTGATCCTCCAGGGAATTGATAAAAATACAAAGAAAATATCTTTGATGGTTGTATTTAGTTCTTTAAAAACTGTAACAAGTACACAAAAAGAGAAAGGTAAAAAGTATTTTGAGACTGAAGTTGGATCCAGAGGAAGTGCTAAAATTTTTTTGAGACCAGAGGCAATAAATTTTTTCATTAATATGCTTTGAGATAGTTACTTAAAGTAATATGCAATTGTATGTAACTAAAGTATGCTGTCAAGAGTCCTGATCTCTGGGTGACCATTTTAAAAAGTCATTTGGCATTAAACAGTGATATCGTTAGTGTCTTGGTGTTCTATTACCTTTCTTTTCAAATGACTCCCAAGATATGTGATGGGTGGAAAATATCTTTCAATTACTTAGGTTCACTTTTGCATATCTTTCTTCTTCCCAGCTATCCTCATGTAGAGTCATTTTGGCTATGGCTGTGACTGTGACCCTTCATGGTCAAAGTACCCCGTGTGATCCTTGTAAAATAAATACCACTACAGTATGACTCTTGGTTCCGTTGAATATGCTTCTACCCACTGACCACCTTTTGTATACTCCACTTTGGATAAACAGAATCTTCTGAAATTTCTTGTGTCCTGTTTACATAATTGCATTTTCATGCCTTTGCAGACACTGTTCCTTTTACCTTATTTTTCCTCCTCCAGAGGCCTAATTCTACTTGGCTTTCAAGACCTTGTTCAAGTGCTGACTTTCTTAATAGCTTTTCCTGTGATTGCACTGCTGAAAAATCCTTCCTCTCCTGAGCTCCCAGGGAACTTTATCAACATTATTTATGGAGGGAATGAGGAGAGCACCATCTTCCATGTGTAACTGTCAGCCTTGCTCCCCTTCCAGCCTACCCAGGACCTGTCACAAGTTTTACATGTATGTGACAACTCCCATAAATTACATTAGAAAAATTTTGCATCCAGATCTTCATTTGAGCAGGATACTCATTTAGGCTTTGTGACATGCTTCATCTATATTCTGTATTATACTGTTAATTCCTCTCCTTACATTTGGTAAGATCATTCCTTATGCCTAATACTCTGGCACATAATTGCACAAAGAAAATTCTATGGAACTTTCTGTCTTGCATGCCCTAAGTCTATGCTTAAAAGAAAGACCTGCATGAATGTAATTTTTTCTGATCAAGTTAGTACTAAATGACAATCTTGTTTTTTTTTCCCCATTTGTACCAGTAGATGGCACAGAAATAGTTAACAGTTGAAAATGCTACTGAAAGACAGTTTCCAGCGATAGCTTCATGTTGATCCAATCTTTTATTGGAGGAGGGTGCCTGGGATCTTTACCTGGGTGCTTTTTCCCTATCATGATAATTGACTCAGTCTTTTACATTAGACAGAAATAACTTGGTTACTCTCTATTCCTGAAAAGACAAAAGACAAAAGAGAAATTTCCAGTAGTACCAGTTAAGACTTGCTGCTAGTCTGTGTTTTAAAGGTGGTGAATGTATTAAGAAAGTTTCTCTGCAATTCAGCTATTGTGGATGGATAATAAATCTTTTCTGGAAAGCCACCATGAGATTACTTCTGTGTTATCAAACATTTCTATTTCAAAATAGTAGCAAGTCTAGGTGACAATATTAGGTTGTGGCAAGGGTATCCATAAGCCATCAGTTAATGCAGCTCTTGCAGAGCAAGTACTTGTTCATTTAGATCACCGTGCCAGACTGCCTGAGATAGATGATCAAATATATCTAATGGGACCACAGTTCATGTGCTTGGAAGTTGGTGCTTTTGACACAAGTGGAACTCTTGAGTTTGTGTGGCTAAAGTTTCACTCTTTTAACTTGGAAGCATTCACAGTCCTTCTCTAAATGCAAACCTTTTCAAGTTTGGGAAACAGTTTCTCAATATTGAACTAAAATTGGCCGTCAAGGGTCTGCCACTTCTGTTTTACTTGGAGGAATGCTGCTTTATCACTGTGTGCAGCATGGTACAGAGAAGAGGACCGGTAAAATTGGGTAGATTTGCTCAGTTTGTGGAAAAATCCTTTTAAACCACTATATGGAATTTTTGTTGAGTTTTAAAGGTCACTTTAAAACTTAGCTATTTTTTTTCTTAAACATCATTTTTAATTATTTTGATTTTTTTCTTTAGACTCTAAGAGGGTAGTATTTCTGACTTGTGTTTCTCGCATCTTTAGCACATAGTATGTCTCAGCAAATTAAGACATTGAATGATAAATGAATAAGCAGATGAATTCAGTTTGTTAGTAAAAAGGATAAGGGCAGTAGAGTAAGTAATCTTAAGGTGACATAGTTGGGGAACATGCAAAATGGAAATACAGGGCCCTTAGTTCAGATATAGTTGAGAATTTCAAAATGATGGCAGAAGAATTTTAGAACCAGAAGTGACCCCAGATGACTGCACAACTTGGACATCATAACGCTACTTCAATGCAGAATGCAGAATAGAGGCGAGGTTTGAAGTCCCGTCTTGTATTTATACTCGTGAAGCAAACATACTTCATTCTTTCATTTGTAGTTAACAGCACAAAAGCTTTGCTTCTTGGATTCGTAATAAGATAGAGCAAATACTTAATACTAGTGCCTGCCACAGCACAAATCAGAACTAATGCTTAATTTACCATCTTTAAGGTTAGCCTCTGCCAGTTTTCTTAGCACAAAATATAAAGCAGAAAACTCCAACAGCCTAAGGAATATATTTTCATTTGCAACCCCCGTATTTTCACAGACTTTAACTGAGCTGTACAAGCAAATGATTCTGACCCACCTCTAGTCTGTAAGAACGCTGGTAAAATGATTATAAATTAGAGAAGCAAAAAAAAAAATGAGCTTATTTTCTCTCTCATTTTGGAGCCTTAGGAACAAGGCTAAAGAGGAATTGTGAAAGAGCCTGTAGTCCCAGGAGAAGGTAGAAGAAGCCTTCCCACTTAAGAAATTTCTTGGGGAAGGCTTAGTTTACAAGCAAAACTGATTTGTAACAAAGCAAAAGGAAGAGATACCTCCCCTAGGGCTGGTTACATGGTACATAAACCTGAATGGAACATAAATGCTGTGCCCCTTGCCCTGCGGTGTCTGCAGATTTGAAAGCAAAGTATAGATTTCTAGTCTGACCTGTCAGTGCAGATTATCCCTCGGCCACTGAAAGTCATTCTGAAGACTAAGAGCAGAGCAGCCTATAGTTTGTACCCTGGTGGTTCATGGCCAAAAGTGAGCCACCAAGAGAACCACGTGCACCTGGGCAGAAGGGAACCGGCCCGCAGAGGAAGAAAATAGCCCATTCCACAGTTGTCCCCTTGGCCCTCCTGCTTGGGGACTTTCTGAAGAGCAGATTGCTACCCATGTACCTTAACTACTTTTTGTAAATCACTTGTTACAAAGAGAGGTAGGTCTTCTGGAATTAAAAAAAAAAAATCTGGCCAGCGGACTTCTTCATTCCTGGCCATAGAGATTTAGTAGTGAATTAGGAAGATATTATGGCTAAAATGATATGTTATGACTATTTGTGGATTTCATTATGCTAGCTTTTAATTTACTGATGTAAAGATAATGAAATAGTAGAAATCTATGAAAACGTATTAAAAGTTATTTCTTAAAAGCATGCTGAAGCTCGAAATGCGAGTAAGTATAGCACTAGTTTCAAAAATGATTGTCCCGTGAACATTAGCAGAATCATAAGCCAAGGTTTATTAGTACATTATCTTTCTGCTTTTACTTCAGTGCTGCTCCCAGGATAGGTAACAAAGGCCCGTGGTCACCCATGTATGCTGATTACAGTGCTTTCAGCTGATAACTAAGCCATATAACAAGGACAGAGAGGGGAAGAAGAGACAGAAAAATCAGTCTTTGGACATACATCCTTTCCCGATAGGGTATGGAACTACATCCCTGAATTCTGCATGTCCATTTACCCCTCATGTTCAGTCTCATCAGTCAACCTCAGCTCACCCAATAGTTCATCATCAAACTCACTGTTGATGTTAGACCCAGCTCTGCAGCGTAGATGGGAGAACAAGATTTAAATATAGAAAAATTGATCAATAATATAATATGAAATGAGGTCTCTATGTACACATCACAGGCAGTCCATGCTTATTTGTAATTTTACCAAATCTCTGTAAGGTGATGTTGATTCTGTTTCATAGTCAAGAAAGCTGAGGTTTAGAATGGTCAGGAGTATACAGCATACTAGTGAGGGGGCTGCAATTCAAATGTGTCAGGTGAGTCCAAAGTGGTTTCTTCCCAGTATAGTAAGCACCTTCTCTTTTTTGAGACATACATGAATTGCAGTAAAGCTGAACATCCTTTGTCCAGACACTTCACATTTTTTCTGGAGTGATCGAGAAGATATCATGAACCCACATACATGTATTGGATTAGGTCTGGAGACTTCTGAAATAGTAGGAAATAGAGGAATAACATTTCAAACTCCTGTTTTTGTATCTACTGTAAAATTTGAAAACAGATAACAATCTCTTTATTAAGACTTATATTAGAAAAAATTTACTAAATGCAAGATTTTTTCCAGTATATATTTTGTGAGGCAAAGCAGAAAAAAGATATACTGTCATTTACAAATTTATAAACTGCAAGTTTTTTGTGAAAAGTTATACTATGTAAAATAAGGGCTTCAAAATTTACTGCTCAGAAATTTTCTACTGATAGCTGTAGTTGCTTTTCCTTAAGTGCAGATCTTTATTGTTAAATTTTCATGATTATTGATCCCTTGAAATGACCTTTTTTTCCTATATTTTCATTGGGATTCCCCAAGTATTCGCTAATCACAGAACAAACTCCAATTGAACAATGTTGTTTTTTTTTAAATTATACATTAAAATGTCTTCCCTTTGAGGGTTAAGATCTGTTGATAGATATTCATATTTTATTTGTAAAATAATCTATCCCAGGACTTCATTTGTTGTATTTTTTTCCTTCATAGAAATGGAAACATTTAAGCAACCATGAATCTGTATTTCCTATTTTTACTTATTTTGGTAGTAGAAATTCTCCAACAATTTCTTTTGAACCTAAAATATTCTTATGTTTAGAATCACATACATTTCTAGAAATCATCATAAAACAGTACACCTTTCATTAGATTAAAAAATAGTTTGCAATGCATTTTGTTTCAGTCCTCATTGTTTTTCTTTTTGAGAGTATATGCTAGGAAATTTGCAGTCCTCAGAGATTGGATTACTTATTTCACTTTTCACTGCAATAGCATTATTCATTACTTTTCTGTGAATTCTTACCCTTTTGCCCTTACCCACTTGATCTAGGTGCTAAAGACCACATGACCCTAGCTAAACTTGGTTTATGCAAGCTTAGTTAAGAAATGTAGTTAAGATTTGGCCATTTGCAGTGACTGAGGCTTGAAGTACTAGGAGATGATCAAATCAAACCGAGGGTAAGACAGCCAGGCAAAAAGAGTGGAGGAGACCAGGAACCGTTAACAGTACATTCAGACACAAACAGAAATGAGATAAATGGCCGAGCTTGCTTTGTGTGGAAAACTGGCCAGAGAGTGGTATGTTTTACTTTCTAAAGCCACAGTTAGGGATAAAGCTTTTACTTCTTACAGAGAATCTGTTGTGCAACAAGATAGCACAATATTGTTTTATTTACTGAGCCTAGGACTTGAACCTTTACATCAGGGCTTCTTATGTCATACATTTGTAGAAGGCCTCTGTCTGGGCTCTGCGTGTACATACTTCTGGAATACAAGGGTTCAAATGTTCTCTGGTTTACAGTGGAGACTCACACACACAAAGTTAAATCAACAGTCACCTGCATATCAAAACTTTAGGTGAATGACTAGATTGTTCTGTTTGTTTCTTTATGGAATTGGTGATTGAGCCCAGGGCCTCTTAGGTAGGACACAGATACAATGCCATAAGTTTCTTGTCCTGGGACATAATATCCTTATCTAGTTCATGGTTGTAATAACTCCCTTCTTAACAGTTACTATTATAACTTTTGACATTTGTGGTCACAAACTTTGATTGGAATAATTCTTCAGCCTGATGTGTTATGTGACATCTCTTGAGACAAGCATGCCTGCAATTGGGCCTACGTAAAATTCTTAGTTTTTTCTTATTTATGTTTTCAGTCGAATAGTTGTATGTTTATACTAGTATGAATTAAGAATTCTTAGTCTGATTGGAGGAGGAAATAAAGAATGTAAACTAAAATTATAGGGTTCTCTTTCCTTTGAGCATTCCTTTTCAAAGAATAACTTCATTTACATTACTGAAATACTTAAGAAAAAAAAAAACAAATACCCCACACACATGCTATGTTGCTATGACACTGACTGTTAATGGTACTTAAAATGAAACTGTCTGGGATCAGTCACACCCTTGATCATGATTAATCAGTATTGCCTGCAAATACTAATTGTATTGCTGTTTTCTTGAATAGCTTTTGGATCATCTTTCTATTATATCAAGTTCTACTCCTATCTCTATTTTTGCCGTATATATTTTTTTAAATCACGAGACCACCATTTCCCATCTCCCTTCTATAGATGTTTTAAACTCAGTTTGGAAGTGAAGAGTATGTAAGTTTGTTGTTCTCCTACCATTCTCCACCTCTCCAAGTCATTCTTTCTATACTGTCAGAGCCACCCTGTGTCTGACCAGGTGCTTAAGACTTCTAGAATTGTTTTGTTCGTTTTGAAACCTTTCGGATTGTTAGAATTTTAGTTACTTCATTATTTGACTTTGTGTCTCCTGTTCACTTATATGGTTTCTGTGTATAGAAGATTAAGATATTTATTTATTAATGCACTTTGGGGGTGATTTTTAAAATCATTTTGAATACATCTTACTCTCTTACTGTCCAATATATATTTTTCCACTTTAACCATAGAGAACATTAACATTGTCAAATATCTTTCAAACCAAGGCACATTATGCTGAAACATTTTCTTAACATCACAACTGAAATTGAAGGGAATTTTATACAGTTTATTTTTAGTAATATAGTGCTTCTTTTGGATACTATCCATTTTCTTGAGTATGTTTTTAAGGATATTTGATTAATTCCCACATTTGTAACTTTACTTTTTTAAAAAATTTTATAGAGTAAAACAAAAAAAAAATAGAACAGAATAAAGCAAATCAAAACAAGACAGTGTAAGCGACACAGTATTTCAAAACAAGATAATAGGAAATCAACAATGGTTACCATAATGCCTCTTGTTGTCTTCAAAATAGCTGCCCATACATCCAGACATAGTAAAATCAAACAAAATAGAAACAGAATATAATCATTAAAAACAAAACAATGAATGCAATACGGGATTTCAAAACAAGATAATAGTAAATCCAAAATGGCTGCCATAATAGATCTTGTCTTCTAAATAGCTGCCCATGCCATCACATACAACAAAATCAAACAAGATAAAATAGAATAAAACCCAACCAAACAAAACAGTGAAAATGATATAGGATTTCAAAACAAGATATTAGGGAATTAACAGTGGTCATCACCTTCAGGAGGAGATTACCCCATATATGCTACATTGTGTATTGTTTGTGTGATTATCCTCTGAATAGATGATCAGACTATGGTTTTAGGCCTGCAAAGTCAGTGAAACACTGAGCACTACAAGTGTTAAGTTGTATTTTAGCTCATTAGCGATCATCACAATCTGTGTTTCTCTGAATCAGCTGGTTGCTTATGGCAGGGTCAGGGGAGGAATGCTGGTTTTTTTTCCTCTCCCCACCCATGGGCTGGAAAGGGCTGGTGTCTGGCTCTCCCCCAGTCAGCCCACATATGGCACCGATTCACAGGAGGACTTAGCTTCTTGCTGACTTCTTGTTTCATTTGTAACTTTTTCATCTTTCCAATATAAAATTATTGATCTGTGTTTCCAAAAACTAACAATTTTTCTTTTGAAAGTGAGAGCAGTGGTTTGATGGAGAACAAAACCTGGCTATATAACTTACTTATGCTTGCTGAAATCCTCTTCATCACTTCATTGCTAAAACATTCCCGTATACATAAATTCATGTATCACCATGTTTAACAATTATTCAAATAAATTTACAATGGCATTTGTGGGTAAACACTCCATAGTCTAGGAAATAAGTACAATTCTGATGTTTTGTGTTTTTAGTCATCCATCCATCCATTCATCCATCCATCCATCCATCCATCCATCTATCCATCCGTCTTTCCGTCCTTCCATCCATCCATTTTTACTAAGTTTTTTATTATGTGCTCAATCCTGAACTGAGGGTTATAGATGTTTTAGTGAGCAAATGCAGACATGATCTCTTCCCACATGGATGCATCTCTTACTCTGCTGGAGCTTTCAATTTTAAACTGATGATGGAAACAAGTAATATAGAAAATAATTTTAAGCATCAATAAAATGGTTAAATGCTCAAGTTGGAGGAAGGATGCTTGAGGAAAGTGAAGGTTCAACAGAAAGTTCTTTGTGCTTATGGAAATTTCAATCAGCTATGACCACTAAGGTCAGTCAATATGATCAATTCAAATTCTCGTCTGCTGTTGGGTATAAAAGTGACTTTCCCCCGGGATTGGCACTGGCCTTCATCTACACAGAGCAGCTGAACTTTAGGGTCTTGGATTAAAAGAAGCCAGAACTGCAAACCTCTGAGGTGGACACAAAAGTTTTGACTGATGCATTTGGCAATGGGAAAGTGAAAAAAATCAGCTATAAAAAGAATTTCACAGTGTTTTTCAAATGTAATTTCTAAGATAAACTATTCTATGTGTAGAATTGTGAGAAAGCTGGCCAGTTGAGAAATACAACTTTTAGAAATGATTTTTTGTTAGCTATATTCAGATCTATAGAAAGTTTTGCTCTCTTTGCCATTCTGTACCTTTTTATTGGCTGAATTGAAATTGATGGGTAGAAACATTTTCAGAACTAAGCAAGACCTTTTCCTGAGTGAAATGAGCAACTGTGTTCTATTATGTGATGCTTACCCAACATTCATATGCTGCAAAAAAGGACTTTTTTCTGCCTAGGTTTATATTGTGTGTCCTGTTCTGGGATTTTAGATCAGCTATTTCAGCTTGTATTGCTTTCTTTCAACATTTCACAAAATGGGGTATTTCCCACTTTCTGTAATTACAAAAACTATGAAAATACATACCAGTCGTTTTAAGGAACAAATGGGTATCTGGACACTTTCTTTACCAAATATTGATGCTGCATATAAAGTTAATTTTTATGGTTTTTAACATCAATAAGAAAAATAACTCTCAGTGGAGTAAACTTGGATTATTTACTCTGATTCTTCCTGTAATAGAGGGGGATAGAAAAAAGTGATATTAATGAACCATTCTTATTACTGCAGAATAGAAATTGGCATTTTTGTGTAAAGAGCCAGATAATAAACATTACTGGTTTTGTGGACCATAGGATTTCCTCTGTGAAAGGATTTACTTCTGTCTTTGGGGTGAAAATACAGCCACAGACAATTTATAGATGAATGGGCTTGGCTGCGTTTCAATAAAACTTTATTTACAAAAAATAGGCTGCAGGCAGTATTTGGCCTCTGCTCTGTAGTTTTATTCCTTAGCAAATCCTGCCTTGCTTGTTTTCTGTTTGAACATAGAGCTAGAAATGGTTTTCACATTAATAAAGTTTTCACATTTACGCTTAAAGGACAAGAAAAAGGTAGAGGAGAGAAGAGGAGGAAGTGACAGAGACTTTATGTAGCCCATAAAACCTAAAATATTTACTGTTTGGAATTATATGGAAAAAGTCCCTGATTCTATCTGTAGATGATTGCTTACTTTTCCTTGATAATTTAAAGTGAATTTTATTTTGTGCTTATTTTCTGTTTTCCTGTGCTAGTTTCAGAAAAGTTATTAGAGAAAATGCAGAATGTAGAATTTTGTTAATATTTTGGGTATCAAAAAATAATATTGATGGTTTCCTTTGCTTACTTTATTCATTTAATATTTAAGGTTTTACAGGGGATTTTAAAAAAATATATTTATTGCCTTAATTTGAAATCTTTTTTTTTTGGTCTGGGATTGAACTGATGACCTCATGCTTGCCAGGCAGGGGCTTGGGCCACTGAGCTGTATCCCCCACCCACTTGAAATAAAGTGGTATTAAAAATTATGTATTTTTCTTAGTCCTATGCTTGAAACTTTCTTAGTCCTATGCTCCAAACTTTATTTGGAGCAGAACATATTGTGTCCACCCCACTGCTGTTTCCATTATTATATAACGTTCTTTGATGATCACCTAAACATAACACTAGTTAACATTTATTTGGTGATAACTGTATGAAAGGCAAGATGTTGAGTGCTTAACTTATTTTCTCATTATTTAAAAATGCAGATGTGACTATAAAGTTCAGATAGAAGGGTGAAGAGAGAAAGAGAAACCAAGTAACTTGTTCACAGTAATAATCAGGTACTGAGGGAAATGGGCATTAACTCACATTTTGGGTAAATTCCCTGAATAAAGGTTATTTTCAATTTTCCTCCAACACCATTCAAAGTGAAGTCTTTGTTTCTTTATCAATCTTAGTAACATTTTTCAAATGGTGCTAGAAATGATAACATACTGCATACGGAGACTCACTAGGCTTCATTTCTATTTTTTACAGATTCCTTAGTGTTTTAAAATTGTGGTTGAAGTTTAGCAAGTAAAAAAATCCAGTTGGCTTAACAGAATTTAACAAAAGGGAAAGGGTCAAAAATTAGTTAAATACAGGTCCGGGGATTTAGCTCAGTGGCTTAAGCGCCTGCCTGGCAAGTACAAGGTTGTGAGTTTGGTCCCCGGTACAAAAAAAAAAAAAAAAAAAAAAAATTAGTTAAATACAATTGTCGCCCTCCTGGGTAAAGGATAAGAGTTTCATTTGAAGATATTCTCACTTTTCTATTTAGTCTTTCCTACAAGATAAAATCATCAATTTGGTACTTTGCATTTAAGAGGCACATACTTGCCTTAAAAAGGAGTCATGCTTTCTCAAATTCCCAGAAGTACCTCTTACATTTGTTTGTGCTTCAGATATGTCTTAAAAATTGACTTTTCATTGACATTAAAAATTAAAAATTGACATTTAAAAACTGACTTAAACATAAACAAAAAGGCCTTATTGCTTTTCTATTGACCGAGTACCTTTACACCTGGCAGCAAACTTTCTCAGCACACTGCTGTTCTCCTTGTGATGCTCCTGAGCTGGCTGGTCCTGCATTTGCTAAGAGCAGAGAAGCCCCTGTGGAGGTGGCTGAGGGAGTGAGTCAACCGACTGGAATTTGCTCCAGTCTGAGGGATATTCTTTGCAAATAGTTCTTAGTTTTTCAAAAGGCCTTGTCAGCTTCATACTTTAGAATTGACTCTACCAGGAATGTACAGTTTTCTTACATTATACACAGGATGTTCTTTTGTAATAAGGAAGTGTTCACTCAGGAATAGCTCCAGCAATTAAGACTACAAAAGCCCTCACCATTCTACTAAAACCCCTTGCAAGCCATGAGTCTCTTCTCTACTATGTTTGTTTGGTCATTTTCCACTCACTCAGTGGTATGTTTTCTCCTGTGTGATGGCTGAGCCAGCTTTCCATCTTATTTTAACAACTACACAAATATAAAAACCACAGGGCCAAAATTGTAGGTGGAGGTTCATTTTGCACTATTTAAGAACTGTATTGTCATATGTAATTTGCAGTAAGCTTGGACATGAAGTCAGCTTTCTTTTTTGCCTGTGGGCTGATTCCCTTTTCTTAATGCATCCTATTGTTCATCTTCATAGTTCATCACCTCTTGTAGGATTCTTTGTTTTTCATCTGAGGTATAGCAAGTGGCCAAAAAAAAATTGGATATTTAACCATGATAGGTCAAAATCAGGGATCAAAATTGGAAACCCATCTCCAAACTTAGCAGAATCTTTTGAAAACTGACCTAACAGTTCTTTGCATTGTTGGGTATCTGCTACTGAAAAAGGAGCCTCAAATTGAGTAGTCTACTCTATTTCTGGGACTTGTCTTAGTGGCAGGATGAACAGTGAGTTGGAAAACTAAGGAACTCCACTCTGCAGTATGTCCTGCAGGACAAAAACCTATCTGAAGAACTTGAGAAGGGGAATGGGGAATACTGGGTCTCTCTGGGGAGCTGTCATCTAATGGAGTTTCTGAGTCACTTGAAGAAAATGTGACTGATTTACTGGCCTGAGGTTTATAAGAAAGAGTTTCAGGAGACCTTCCATTGTGGTTGTTATCATTTAAACAAGTTGGAGAGACCCATATTCCTATAAGGGACAGGTCACCTTCTGAGGACAAGGGTCATCAATGATATCAGTTTCCTCTTCAGTGGTGGGTCCTTTAAGTGTCATAGTTCTTGGGCCTTTATAGAGACAGAGCCATAAAAACCTGAAAATAAAGTATTTCATACCTTGGCTTTGCATAAAAGATCTAATCAAGGAATAGTGTTGTAATTTAGATTTTTATTCTGTACTCACTTCTTGCCATTATCTAGGTTATACCGAACCCAAACAGTATTGCAATAGAAGATAAGTTGTTCTTTTTTGAGATTGTTAGCATCAAATTATTTCCAGTTTTTAAGGATATAGCCTAATAGCAAAGTCACTGGGATCTGCAGAGTGTTTCCCATGGTGCTATGGAGAGAAAGAGAAAACTAACTTTTCTGAGGGCATCCTGCAGAAGGATGGAGACCCATTAAGCTCCCAAGCTGTCCTCCCTGAGATTCAGATCAAGCTACCAGGTGTCTCTGGGAGACATGAGCAACACTGGTGCTTTTTCCTTAGACCTCTCCGTAGTCTCCAACCCACTATAACTTTTTAAAGACCAGGGTGGAGCTCCTGGAACCCCATCTAGCCACTTGAAAGCAGTATCCCTCCCATTTATCCCAATAATAAAACATTTTTGGTAGCTGCTTTGTTTAAAGCAGTAGAGTTAGAAATGTCTTTTTCAGTGTTTGAGAGAAAAAAAGAAAACTTTAGCTAGTTGTAAGTACCAGGATAGGGTTTGTTATTTAATGACTTTAGCTCTACTTTTGTATACTGACAGCCAGTTGAGTTGCCCTTCACGAGCTCTTCTCTATTTTCTGCCCAGGCTCTAAGGGACATCTTTCTAAATTACCTGAATTTCTGTTAGAAGAAGCAGAGAGAGGATCTAAATAAATTTAGAAGAGAAGAGAGGAGACAGCACATATGTTCCTTGAAATCAGAGGCTTGAGCTGTGATCTATGAGGGTGAGACTTGGTGTCTTTGAGAACAGCTTAAAAAGAAAAAAAAAAAAAGGCAGACAAAGATGGCCAAACTGTGTGACTGACTCACATGATGCATCAAAATGGCTGACAAACATGGCAGAAAGACCTAGGTTGGCAACTTGAGGTCTTAAGAAACAGTGGCCTGAGAAAGTAACTCATTAAGGATACCTAGAGATAAAATACCATCTGGGGAAAAGCAAAGATAAGACTGTAAGCACAAAAGAGACATGCTGAGATAGGTGGCTACACAAACAGGAAGACCAACTTACCAATAGCTATTTCTTCCAAAATGTGAGAAAACTGAGCAAAGTATCAAAAAAAAATGTGAGGGCAAAAAGGCATATTATACTCTATGTCACATACATGGAACCTGAATGGTCTATTCCTTGATTAGGATAATAACAGGCTCTCTGGCAACCCCTGACCCTATGTGACAGGGATGCAATGGCATCCCATGGGTCACTGCTGAGGATGTATCCCTGAGGTACAGCCCCACACACATCGTGGGCCCTGGTATGAGCCTGCCTAGTGTCAGCCCACTACTGGTGGGCATGGTAGTTGGGGCAGAGTTCTTGTGGGAGCAGTGTGAAAGGCAAGAGAAGTGTGAAAGGGGTGCAGAGTGGTGCAGTGTGGGTCAGATCAGTTCAACTCAGCTCATAAGAGCAGAGGAGCAGATAGACATGGGAGCACTTCTAGGAGAGTTCTCAGCTTCCATGAATTTTTGTAACTCAAAACAGTACAAAACTGCTTACCTCTTGACTGGCTCACCAAGAAATATGTGCCTAGGTTCTGAGAACCATAGTCTCTTTTTAGGGATTCTTTCCAGTTCTCTCCTGAACAAAGAATTGGACAAGATATGTGAAAAAGATGAGGTTTCACATTTGTTAAAGGTGGTAAAAGAAGTATGCTTTGCAGAGTTTTGAAAGGGGCTGCTGAGAGAGTTCACAATGGCCAGAAATTATTGCTGGAAGTCTTAGCATCCTTTATTCTTCAGGCTGATGTCAAATCTAAGCAGTCCTGTAAAACAAAACAAAACAAAACAAAACAAAACAAAACAAAACAAAACAAAACAAAACAAAACACCTGCTTGATTTTGCACCAGAAGAACTGAAGATACCATTTTCTGATTGGCCCCAGGTACAGGGCTTGGGTACTATTTTATGTATGTGTGTACTGGATCTCTGTGATTGGCAGGTCACACCCATATGCTCAGATACTTTGTCATACCTTAATCTCCTGTCTCAGTTCCTCTGCAAAAATAGAGCATTTATTTTGCTTAACTTATTGAGGGATGTCTGCTATACAATAGGAAGATATGTAAGGGATGTAAACAGACTTACCAAACCTTGTCCCAACAGTATTTTAAAATGTTCTCACATTTAACAGTTTTCTCACAGTAGAGTTATTATACAGTCTTAATTTTCAGATGAAAATTTAGTATTATTAACCCTTTAGGTACAGAAGTCTTTCAGTTCAAATAAGCCAACTTTATCTTCCATCAGTTTTTCTATTTCTACAAGCCCATTCTCAATTCACTTACTCATGGCTACGTACTTTTAACTCATATATCTCCCAAAGGTAACCAAAATGTTGTAGTCTGACCATGCAATTTTATAGGAGTCTCATTTGGTGCCACAGTAATTCTTTTTGATATATAGTTCTCCTGGAGGTAAGGTGGTTACAGGTCATGCATTACAAGCAGACTCAAATACCATTATTTAGTGCTTTTGAGTTCTGTACTGCACAGGTCACTTGCTGAAATTTAGAAGTGTGAAGATGCACAAATATTTGTTGCTCTGATGAAGTATGGATATAACAATCTAGGTAGATTTTTTTTATAAATAGGTAGATATTAAACATTCCTTGTTTCTTTTATTTTTTTCTATTTAGAAGGAAATTGAAAGAAGTTACCTCTTTTAGTGCTAGAATAGACTTTACCATGAGTACCAAACAGTACTCATCAAACTACATTTATAATGTGCTTGGTGTTGCAGTTAGAGTATGCTAAGTAGGATCTGTATCAGGTCTTGACAGTTTGAATACTGATGTGGCCAAATCTATGCCATATTTCTTTAAAAAATAAAACAAGCTCTCCAAAGGACAGTAGCTCATAATATTTTGCATTTAGTGACCCTTGATTGTAGGAATCCTTCCGTTGCAAAGATACAATAGTCCATGTTTGTTTGGTACTCCCCCTGGGACTGACATGATTCTAAGAGGGTTACATGAATGTTATAAGATTTTAATTGCAATTAGGGAATATACAAGCATCTTTTCTTTTCCATGACAGCCCTGGCGATAGTATCTATTTTACAGGGGAAAAAGCAGAGCCTCTGAGAAGAAAAAGGAACATGCCATACTTTGATCTTAATTTTGGTTTCAGTTACCTGACTTAGCTGTTATATTTTATGACCTGAAATGATGAGTGTAATCTGTTACCCTGACAGGAATAATAAAATTTAGAGATATGACAATAGGTTAATAAAGGTCTGATGAGGAGCAAAACCCTCCCAATCACCTTAAGAAATGCTGCTCCCAGGAAAGTAGAAATTATGTTCCAAGTTCCATATATCCACTTGGCCTGTCGGTTTTATCATTAGCCACGAAGGCATTAAAATATGCAATGGTGCTGCTCTTGACAATGTCTGTATACTGCTGACTTGCAAGTTTACTCTCCAAGAATATTTTTGGTCTCAGCTCTCATTATCTAACACCTATATGGAGCTTGTAAGTCACTCATGAATCCCTTGGACTCATTTATTCTAATCACTTGAGAATGTGCTTGCATTTTCCTTCTGCATAAGATACCTTTCTCTGTTTCTGCCATCAGTAGATTTAGTGACTGGGGGGAGCAGAGACTTTTTCATTTGACCCATGCTACTTTTCTGCTTTCTATGTGGTTTTTATAATATAAAATTATTTGAAGTTTTGTTCTCTTTTATTTTTGTTTATCACAGATTTTAAAAGTCATTGTTGTCATTATCGCCTTGATGGATAATTTCAGAGGTGCTCTCTTTGTGTGTTATTAGTACTGCTCCATGACCTTAATGATTCATGTGATGAGAAATTAAAAAAAGAACCTGCTGCATTCATTATCAACTAATAGTCATCAGCTTTTTGCATAAAATATTTTTTCTTTGAATATCCTCTATGTATCCTCAGAAGAATTTATTCTTCCCTTGGTGTGTGGGGCAGATTATATTCATAACAGCCATTAGTGATAATGTGAAGAGTTTGTAATCCTTGATGCATTGAAAACTATGGACCCTGGTGGGCATTTCTCTATCTTACCTTACCAAATTTTGTTTAGCCATATGTGCTACAGGTTGTGTAAGAGTACCTGTCACACACACACACACACACACACACACACAGAGACAGACAGAGACAGACAGAGACAGAGAAATAGAGACAGAGCTCAGAGTGTTTCCCACACTAAGTAAGGATTGTTCTTTATCAGTTGACATTCCCATGAATGTAGGAACTGATTTGGTTCTTTCTCTCCATGTTTAATTATTCTGAGAATGATTCATTGCCCAGGATGGAAGCTCAATAAGACTTTCCTACCTCAAGGAATCAATGAGTCCATGAACATGAAAGCAAAGTGACTGCTAACCCTGCCTGGGCAATAAAAAGTCATATGATAAAATAAATATTGTAAGAGTTGTTACATAAATAGTTGTTTTTATTTATAAAATTCAGAGGACATAGTGTCAGGAAATCATAAGAATGCAGAATTTGAAATTAGATTTGTACTTCGCTCTGCTAATCCTTGGCTGTGTGAGTTATAGGAAAATTTTCTCATCTCTAGCCTCATTTTTGTCATCTTTAGTGTAAAGATAGTTATTTCTCTCACAGAGGGTTATTGTGAAAATTAAATTGAAAACCTACTTCCCTTAGATCAACAAGCATTTACTGTAGAGTTCACAGTACTCAACTTGAGCTAAATTCTGAGGAGACCTGAGTTCACTAATCATTCTGAATCTGTACTGTGAGATAACTTCTGCTCAAAGTCTACGGTTCACATAAGTCATGTCAGTTCTGGTGCTGTAGGCTTGAGGAGAGCTAGAAATTCATGGAAGATTTGGGTACTCTCTGTCCTTGAACATTCCCGGGTAGTAAATATTCCTCAGAGGACTATGACCAGGGTAAAAGCCAAGTGTTTAGGCTTCAACAGGCTTTGCAGACAAAACACAAATTGAATTCTGACCCTACCACTTTCTAGTCATATAACCTTGATAAAATTAATTAAGTTTCTGAATTTCACTTTTGTCATTGGTATAGTGGAGGCAATAAATACTGCCTCCTAGGAAAAGTGGAAGACTGGAATGAGGTCATTTAATTCACTAATACACCATGTTGTCAAATTGTGTGGTTTATATAAGCAGGAAGTATCTGATGATTTATGGCTATTAGTTATGTGGATTTGAACACATATAAATTTTGTATAGGAAATAGCTTGGTAGGTGGACAGTTACCATTTGCTCAGATTGCCAACTGTCTTTTCTCTTGTGTGGTGTTCTGACAGCACGGTAGACTGGAGGCACGACTGATTTGTTTACGGTGCACATCACCAGTTGTCTGGGCTGTGCAAGAATTTAGAAGGTGTTAAGTAAAGAGTAGGAAGAACAACCTTAAGTGTTTAAAAATAAGAAAGTCAAAGAAATGTTCTCTCCAGGAAAAGGAAGATGGGGGACTGCTACAGTAGTTTCTGTGATTTAATTCAATAAAGCATATTGAGTATAGTTGAGAAGATTTCCCTGACTCTCCCAGATAGAGGTGAGGTGGCCTTTGCTGTTCTTAACTGCACGTGGTGACTACCTGCAGCACTGCAATGGTCACGTTTCATGTATTCATTACTTTTTACCTCTTCTACTAGACTTTGAGCGTCTTCAGGCAGAGACAGTTGTCTTCTTGTCTTTGATTTCTCACTGCCTAGAACAGGGACACATAGTTAGCTTTCAGTGAGTGCTCTTATCTTCAAGCTGATTCTCTGAGATATATTAGAGAGAAATGACACAGAAGCAGGTGAGGCTTAAGAGATTGCATTCAATTGCTTGGGGGATCTGCAGTGTCCTTTTTCCTTGGTCCTACGAACCCTGGACTTTGTGTTCAATACTGTTGTTGAGAGGTGAATGCTGCTCTTGAACTGCATCTTCAGCTACATCTTGTGTCCTATTCATTATGCCAGTCATATTAAAATAAAGATCTTGTCTGTTCCAATCATGTGTCCGAAGCAGATTCCAGACTTTGTCTCTAAATTCCAGGCTGGAGATGGGAGCCTTTGGGCCTCCCCAGTTTGTGTTGCATGTGACTTTCCTGAAAGGGAATTTCCACCTATCCTGGAGGTGAAGCACTGCATGCTCCCTTGGTCTGCGATCTTGCATTTCCTCTGCCACTAAAGGTCACCGAGATTTTTACAAGCAGTTATTGTTTTATTCATTGTGGCTTTTGATCTGCTAGTCTGGGCTCATTTAAGAACCTATAGCAGGACTTGTTTCTCAACATCACTTCAACAGGGAACTCTGATGTTAGTCTATGGTCTCTCCTACTTTGCTCGGTCCAATGGACTGAGACTAAAAACATGATTATATTTATTGAACCAGCATTTGATGCTATGGAATGTTTCCAAGTATGTTCTTTGATTCTAATAAAGATTTTTTAAAAGGTTAGTTATGCAAGGAGAGTGGCATTTAGGCTAGAAAGCATTGTTTAAGAAATGATAGAATCTTCCCTTTCTAAAATAAGGTAACTTCCTAGGACTTGAATGATTAGACAGAGTAAAGGCTTCTATTCTCTATGGTACTGCCACTAAACAAAGGTACTGTCAGGTATGCCTGGACTTTACTTCATATGCCAACATACAATTTAAAGCAAAACTGTGTCAGATTTGTTTTTGTGAATAAATTTATTATGGCCTTTTAAATGGTATCATCTTGCCATTTAGTAGCCAGAGTGTATGAGAGACTTTGAAGCAATGTTATCTGAGAAAATAAAACATTTCATCATTATGAAAGAGTGTTGAGTGATGAAAAACCAACTCTAAATGCAATGCATTAATCAGATGAGAGGTAACTTCCCATTATGAATTAATAGCGCTCTATTGAACTTTCTGGAGAACAGCAGAGAAAGGGAAATTAACATTTACTTAGTATCTTCTCTATTCTAGTCACAGCATGGACATTATCTCATTCAATCTTTACAACATCCTGAGGCAGAAATTATTACCCCAATTTTTCACATAATGGAAAGGAGTTTAGGTAACTTGTACCAGGCCTCACAGCTCATCTCCAAAGCTTTTATTATTCTACTCTCTATAAGACTATTTTTTTTTAAATATTTGTAATAGTACCCTGATTAACTGGACTATAAGAATAGAATGTTCCTGTTAATTGAAGTTTCCCATCAAAATCTACAGAATACTCTTTTGTTTAAAATCTTTCAAAATCATATTAGTGTCTCTTGTTATGTATATTATGCTATACATAACTTAATACTGAAATTTTTGATTCAAAAATTTTGCATTCCCTTATGTTTATTGTTGTGAACACCAGTTACAATAAACTAATGTTTAATAAGCTCATTCAAGTGTAGTGCTAAGATCATCTCAGTCACTCACTTTCCAGATGAGGAAAGAGAGACCCAAATGAATCATGCGGGGCTGCCAAGGGCCGCTCTTTCTTTTTAGAGGCACTGTCTATGTAATTGCAGAACTCTCATTTGATTATAATTTGTGTCTGTAAGTAGCTATTGCACAAGTACCTGAATCTTGACATTATTTTCTTTCATCTCCTTGTAGCAAAAAAAAGAAAAAAAAAGTTTTGCGTTATAGAGAACTGTTTTTCTAAATTTTACTGTATTCAGAAACATCTTTCATCTATCTGATTCTGCCAATTATGCCAGATAGAGAAGGTTTAGAATAGAAAGGGCATTATACAATTTCTGGGGCCTGATTCTAATTGAATAGTTGTGGTTGTCAGTTTCCTGAATACCAGTGAAGTAAGTGATGCCGTATTGTGGTATTTGAGTTTAGAATTTTGAAGGAATCAAAAACCAACTCACCGCTGTTCATAGCTCCTTATTTTGATCACAGATTGAAAGTATTTATTCGCCGCACATCTGGACTTAGCTTTTGGTTAGAAAACTAAGCTCCCTCTGAGCGGTTCCTCTCTTGTCTGAAGCTGCAGGCTCCAAAACAGATGCATTTAGCACAGCGATTTACATGCCCTGCTGTCCAAGAACTTGCATCCTTTCCCCATCCCACTGAAAAGATTGAACTGTAATGAAAAGTTACCATACCATAATGGAGACATGTTGGCGGTATCAAGGGGAAAGGAGAAAGCATTCAAGTCACTAAGAGGAAGAAGTGACAGGGAGGGCTGCATGCCTACTGGAGAGGAGTTATTGGTAGCTGAATTAGTTGGAAGTTCATGCAGTAGGGAAGAAGGCTAAAACATTTCAAAGCACAGTGACGTGAAAGAGCATGGTCTGAGTAGCAATTCTAGTTTGATGTGAGTGCTGGGTGCAGACGGAAACACTTCAGAGGGAAAAGCTGAGATGGGAATGATGGAGTGTCTAGAATCCTAATCTAAGATGTTCTGAATATTCTGTAGGAAACCAGGAGCTATTAAAGTAGTGTACTTGCATTTTTGGCATGATATGTCCTTACGTGTATTTTAGTTAAAAAATTGATTTTAATTTAGTAAGAAAATTACTCTACTGTAATGATTAAATAATCCATAAAAAAGAATGATGACAGTTTAAAATACAGTGATAAAGATCCATACTGGTATAGTGGAAAAAATAATAGTAACAGCTTTGAGATTTATTTTAGTTACTTTTCTCATTGCTGAGACAAAATACCCAACACCCACAAATTAAGGGAGGAAAGGTTTATTTAGCTCAGTTTGTAGAGGTTTTGATCAATAACTGGCTGGCTCCAAGGTAGAGTGTTATGGCCGACAGACATTGCAGGGGAGAAACAATTCATGGTGGGCAGAAGATAGCAAAGTAACAAGGGACATCCACAGCTCTTTCTTACCCTTATATCTTACCCAGGTTACTTAGGAAAGGTAGCACTCACATCCTTAATCTTAGTGCCCTTGTTCCCAGCATTGCACCATGAATCAATCCCAGCATCACACACTCTAGATCCAGCCACCTTTGAAAAAGTTCCACCTGTTTTTAGAGGAACAGACCTAGCCATAACAAGATATACTTCAGTACAGAAGTGATGGATTAAATGACTGGTAATGGGAGGTACAAATGAGTGAGGTGTATTGATTAATCAGAAGTCATAGGATATGGGAGTATTGGTAATTGTTAAAACACCAGAGAAAGAAAAAAGGAAAGCTATAGGATGAATCCCATAGAACAACTTTAAAGGGTAGTTACCTTGTGCTACATAATAAATCATCCCCAAGTTACTGTTTGTTAACTTTGCTCATGAGTTGATGGGCTGGCACTATGGTTCTTCAGATTTGTCCTGGCCTGGTTTGTGATACCTTTTTGCACTCATGTGTCTGCAGTTTCGGGAGAAGGTAGGTAGGTGGCTGACTGATAGCTTAGACTCAGCTAGAATGATGCTCCTTTATGTGGTTCTCATCATTCAGTAGGCCTGCTTAGGTTTTCTTTCACTGTGTGTGTGTGTGTGTGTGTGTGCACGCTCATGTGTTGGGTGGGTGTTCAAGCCGTGCATAGCCTTTTCAGATTTAGTCTCTGTTGGCATAATACATATTTGGTGCATTCTCCTGGTTAAAGCAAGTGACAAAGGCCAGTTCAGTTTTACAGGGTGAAACTGAAAATTTACATTTCAAAGATTGTAGCTACTGTGTATAGGGAGGGTGAAGAATGAGGCTTTCTGTAGTCAAACTGCCATCATGATTCATATTAAGTGATTACCAACAATTTAAAAATTACATTGCATTAATTGTATTTATCCCCCGCTTTCCAAAGAAAATGAAAATGAATAATTTTCTAATGCAAACATAAAAGTATTGGAGTATTTGTTTACATTTCCTTATTTCTACATATTGCAGTTAACTGCATTGAAAAGCATTAGTAAAGTTTTTCTCTTGTATTTAAAGTTACTTACAGAATAATAGCATAAGTATATAACCAGTTTTCCCAAGTTAAATATCACAAAGCATCATCCCCATTGTAGTAACCGCGTCTGAAAATGCACACGTTAAAAAACAAAAAAACTTGAATAAGATAAGAAACTATGTTTCATTGTCCCTAGGTGGAGGACTTAACTCACGGTCTTCAAAATGTGCATGGGATGCTTTTGTTTTATTGCAGGGGCATTGTGAAATGTTGCCATTGGCAAGGTGTGCTTTGTCTCTATAATTCTCTAACATCATTCTTATTAATGAGTGTTTTGCTGGTTCCATGCAGCGCTTTTGAATAGCTTTCCCTGAGAAGACCACCCGCAGTGAAAATATTAAGCCTATCCAGTGAACATGAATGTGTCACTTATGAAGTAGAGCCTTAATGTAAAATAGACACTTGGGGAAGCAATTATTATTAATTACAGACCCTTTCATCACAGCTTTTGATCCTTTGTGTGCACAGTACTCTCTACTGCTGATCATAACAGGGACAGTGTGTCATCGCCCAAGAATGGCTTCTGTGCCATTGAGAACAAAGGAACTTTTGGGAAAATATTCAGTTTACCAATTACTGTTATAATCATAGTCTTTGAATGTGGTCGTGTATTTTCCTCTCGGCTAATGGATTCTCCTTATAATAATGCTGGCTCTTGCCTCTGCTATAGGCTTCAAGGGGACATGTTTAAGCTGCATCACTGATGTTAGGGTTAAATTATCCATGCATACAATTTGTTTTGATCAGAAAACCTTGTGAATGAGATATATACATACAGTCTCTAATCCAAGAAGGGAATGGGGTTTTTGAAATTTTATGTTCTCATGAATTTTTTCTGAGGTGCAAATAATTATCCTTGCCTCATAAAAAGCATAGGCATACTATATTTGGCTTTTTCACATATAATCAAGGGACTTAGCCAAGATATTGAGTCATTTTTAAGTGGAAATTTTTAGGTACAGATAGCTATCATTATGTCAGTAACTAAAAGCTTAAAAATGTAAATATTACTTTTACCCATGTTTTAAACACATTCTTTTATATGTCAAAACTTGAGTTTGAGGATAGGTAAGAATGAAATGAAAGATGCCTGAAATAAAATCTAAATTTCCCCTTGGAAAAAAATGTAATACCTACATCAATGGAGAACTGTACTGTCGCCTTGCCTGGCAAGAGGCCATATGGTAAGATGTTAGATATAAGTTCTAAGTGCATCTCTAGATTCAGTGCATTCCCATTCAGAGTCCCAGATGGACTTCATGTAGATGTTGACAAGTTGACTCAAAAATTTAAATAGGAAAATAATGGAATTAGAATACTAAAAGCAACTTTCGAAAAGAAGAAGTAATTTGGAAGACTCAAACTTTAGGAGTTTACTGGAAAGGTACATTAATCAAGCCTGAGTAGTATTAGCAAAAGGAAAGACATAGATCAGTGGGACCAATTAGGCAGCTCAGAAGACAGTAAGGGTCAGTAATTGAACATATTCATTATACATTCTTATTCTTGAAAATTTTTTGCATGGTTGATATCATTTTTATTTAGCAGAATTGTGCCTTCTTAGAGGAGCCTAACATACTTTTACAATCTATCCAAAACTGAAATAATTTGATTTTGTAAGTCTTCTTAACTAGGCAATTATGCTTCTCTCTGGACATGCTTTTCAAGAATGTAAAAGTCACTGGTAGCTTAATAAGTAAATGTAAACTGAATTTATCATAGTCATAAAACCATAATAAGTAGAATCAGATCTAGATAATAGCTCTGTAATTGTAACTAGAAATGTATATTACTACATTATTTTATATGTATTCCAAAAATTTAAGGAGTACAAATGAAACCACTTTAGTTACAAGAATGCAATGACAAACTAAATATTTGGAAGTCCAATATTATGACTGTGACATCCCATTACTGACCAATAAAGTAACTGAGGAAAGTCCCCAATCATATCAATCCAACATACAAATTAAAATTCATAAAACTAAAAGATTATTTTTCAGAAGGAAAATATATGTGGCTTATTTTTTAATGTCAGGTTTGTTGGTATATATAGTAAAAATCATACTGTTCATTCAGTTCAATGACCTCCCTTCCTCTCTCTTTCCCTCTTACTTCCTTCCTCCTTCCTATCTTCTTTTCTCTTTTTCTGTACTTTCCTTTTTTTTTTTTTTGTTTTTTGTTTTTGTTTTGTTTCAGTGCTGGGGATTGAACACAGGTCCTTGCATATGCAAGGCAAGTCCTCTACCGTTGAGCTGTAAGAGCAGGTCTTTTTACTTTATATTTTGGACAGAGTTTCATGAAGTTTCTCAGGCTGACCTTTAACTTGGGATAGTCCTGCCTCAGCTGGAATTATAAGCGTGAGCCACTGCTCTTAGCTTAGTTCTGTAAGTTTTGTCAAATGTGTATGATGAAGATACAAAAAGCCCTGTTACCCCTAGAAAGTTTCCTTGTTGTCCAGAATATCTCCCCAGAGTCTCATGTATTCAGAAGTGTGGCTTTTGGGAGATGATTGGATATATTCATGAGTGGACTTTTCCATTGATGAATTCAGTAGTTGAATGTGCTTTTAGAAGGTAGGGGTCTGGCAAGAAGAGGTGGGTAATTTATGCAAGTAATTTATTAAAACAAACTATATAACCTTAAAAAACAAACACCTTTATTGAGATAAAATCTATATATCATTAAATTTATTCTTTTAAAGTCTACAATTCAAAACTTTTGGTATACATTCACCAAATTGTGATATTATCATCACAGTCCATTTTAAGACATTTCAATCTTTTCAAAAAGAAACTCACTATCCATTTGCCAATATTTACCTTTTCCCTCAACTTGCCCGGTCCTGGGAAAGCCACTAAATTATATGCCTTTTGATTTCTTTCTTTTGGTATAATACATTTGAGAGCAATTCATATTGTTGCACAAAGCAGTACTTTGCTGCCTGTTATTGATGAGTAGTATACTGTTGCAGGAGTGTATGGCATTTTGGTATCGTATATAACAATCCAAGAACATTTATTTGAAGTTTTTAGTGACAAAAAGATACTGTAAACATTTGCTTAAAGTTTTGTACAAAAAAATTTTCATCTCTCTTGGATGACTGACTAAACAGTAAGACTGCTGGCTTATATGGTAGGTGTTGCTGAACTGTATAAACCAAAGTTTTCCAGAAAGTCTGTACCATTTTTCTTTCTCACCAACAGTATATAAGAGTTCCAGTTGTCTTATATCCTTGCCAATATTTTGTGTGGTCTGTGTTTGTAATTTGAGCAATTCTTATGTGTGTGTAGTGGTATTTCATTGTGGTTTTTACTGTTGTGTCTAATAAATCTTTGCCTAACTCAAGGTTAAAAAGATTTCTTTTATATTTTCTTTTAGAAATTTAATTGTTTTAGATTTTACACTCAGATCTGCTTTTATCATATGTGGTAGAAGTCAAGTTTTTAAAAATTTTTGTTTTGTCTTTTTTATGTTTTATGTATGTTCTTTTCTTTTTTCCTCTTTTTTTTTTTTTTGCATTTGGATATATTGTAAAAACTATCCCTTCTCCATTGAATTGGTTTGTACTTGGGTTAGAGATCAGTTGGCCATACATGTGATTTCAATTTGCATTTTCCTAATGATCAGTGAGCATAATTTCATATGTCTATTACCATCTGTATACATTCTTAGGTAAAATATCTCTTCAAAATCTTTTGTTCATTTTGGGATGGGATTTTTTTAATAGAATTAAATTTTGAGATTACCTTATATATATACAGGTTACAAGTTCTTTGTCAGAGAACTATTTTGCAGATATTTTCTTACTCTGTAACTGTTTCTTTCACTGTCCTTCAAATAACAGATTTTGCTTTTGATGAAGTCCAGTTTATCAAATTCTACCTTTATGGATTGTATTTTTGGTGCTTTAACACTACTACTGCACCCTTATGACATCCCCCATCTTTTTTTCAAGCATTTCCTCTTTGCTGGTGCAAGATGTTCCCTGTCTCATTTTGTACTTTCCTTGTCAATCCTGGAACTGGCCATTTCTTTGGACAAGCTTTTGTTTCTCTTACTGAGGTACGGGGGTAGAGAGACAGAACTGTGATAATTAAAAAAAAAACTATTTCCTACATTAACATACACTTTAAATTTGTAATTCTGCATAATAATTTTGGCTATGAGTTTTATTCTTAAGTTAGGTAGTGTGACTTTTCCCACCAAGAAATAATGTAGGATTTTTTCTATTTGTCTTAAGACAGAGCCCAGTTTGGTATTTAATCTACCTTAGCTCTAACCACTTGGAGGAGTATTGTTACCAGAATAGTGAAAAAAAATGATAGAAGATCACTGGCCTTTTCTATAGTTTACAAATGTTCAAATGATCTTTGTCTTAGTCATTTTTCTCATTGCTGAGACATAATACCTGACACTGAAACTTAAAGGAGATGTTTATTTCGGCTCCCATTTCAGTAGTCTTAGTTCTTGTGTGATTGGCTGGCTCCAAGGCAGGATGCCATGAGAGGACAACTGCTCATGGCATGGAAGGCAGGATGCAGCCAACCTCAAGCAAGGAGTCAGGAAGAGAGGTTTAACTTTCAAGGACACATCCACAGTGATTCGCCTCTTCCACAAGATCTCATTTAATAGCAGCAAGTCAGCTAAAATGCCTTTCTAATCTAGCCACCTTCCAAAAGTCCAGCCTGTAATCTCGTGAGGCTTAATGGGACATCTGTATAAAAACATATCATTCTGCCTGTGGTGCCCAAAAGACTCACATGCATCTCTTTAAGCAAATTGAGTTTCATCTATTTCTAAGAGTTATCAGTGTTCTAACATTTCCAGAATTGCTGAAAATCCAAGTCCAAAGTCCGCTCTGAAACTTAAGGTAAACTCTTAGCTGTGAACACCTGTGAAAATCAGAATGAAAGTTAAAATGCGACAGAGAAAGCAGTCCATAATTTGAATTCTATTACTTGTGAATCTCATTGTTTTTCAGAAATTTGCTCTTCTTAACGATCAAAATAACCATCAGGAGCACAGTTCCAATTTGCCATTGGTTGTCATTGGAAAGGAGTGTTTCCTAGAAATTCCTGTTACATACATACATATACATACATATATATGTGTGTGTGTGTGTGTGTGTATTTTATTACTGAATATGTGTAAGTAGGCTATTTTCTCACCAATGTATTTATACTGTTCTGTTAATTTACTTTTATTACCTGGATGTGGTGTTTTGGGGTATTTTATAATATTTAGTGAACATTGTTGAAATGGAACTTAGTATATGTAAACCTGTTGTTTCCCAAGAAATAAAATGGCTTCAGATTATGTCTAAGATATAGTGGTACCTTGGTTCACAAACTCAGAATGCTCCACAATTCTGGAAAAGATGGCTGTGGTCTTGTTCAATGTGCGATGCAGGGTTTGCAAACAACAACAAAATTTTGCCAAATACTTCCGTTTGCGAACCAAATTGTTTCCAAAGAACATCATTCATGAACTGAGGTCCCACCATGTAGCATTACATAGTAATCTCTATCTGAATCATTTCCTTACTCTTTTGATGCTGATAATTGAGGTGAGGAATTTATATCAGAAGAATACTTCAGTCCTAGTAATTTTTTTGTGGGGGGAGTACCAGTGATCAAACTTACGACTTTGCACTTGCCAGGCAGGTGCTTGTGTCACTGAGCTAAATCCCCACCTCATTCCTAATAAAGTTAGGAAAAAAGAGGGAGTAAGTACTTTTAAATATTTGGAAATGTTAGGGACGTTCTTTGATTTACAAACAAATTGTAAGTTTGAATTTAGCCAGAGTATTTTGTCTAGGGATTAGTTTCAAGTTTAGCAGCATCCAACAGAAACACCTTGCAGCTGATACAGGTAAGATTTACTTGCTGTAATATCTCACTGTTTTGCAAAATGTCCAATATATAATGTCTTGTGTTACCTAATTTAGTTATTTGTGAAGAGTAGGAATGAATTCAGACCAGTTCCTTGGAAAAGACTGCAAGAAAAGTCCTCACCACAGATCACACCCTCAGTCTCAGCAGTGATACAGTAAATGCTAGTTGTTGGTGAGTTAAATAGTTAAAAAAGTTGATTTTAGCCTCTTTCTGTGCCATAGCACTCTGTAGTGTTTTGGAGCAGCAAAGACCAGTGGGGCAATGAAAGAGTGAAGCAGCCTAAGAATAGAGGCGGCCAAAGATAGCTGCAATGTATTGTAAACTACTGAGTGGAATGTAAATGGGAGAAGGTTTAGAAGAGCTTGGGATTTTATTCCCAGAAAACAGAGAAGTTAAATTTAGAACTAAACACTAGAGTGGGGACCTATAGAGAGTGCAGGAGAGAGAGCAGACAGAGCTAGTTTAGGGTGGAAAAGAAAATAATTTGTAGAGGAAACTTCTAAGTGGCTTGGGTTGTTTGGGCAAAAAATTGAAGGCAGTGGGTGGGTATTAGTGAACTTGAATGGCAGGCAGGAAAGGAGTCACAAGCCACGTTAAGGATCTTGAGTCTTAGAAACAGTGGGAAGCCACTGAAGGGTGCCCAGAAGAAAAGCGACATGGTCAAGTTTGTAATTCAGGTACCATTGGGAAGTATTTGAGATTCAGGTACATGATTTGAAAGGAACAATTGGGAGCCAAACAATCTGGGAGGAGGCCTCTGTCTAAGTCAAGGAACAGGCAAAAAGGGAGCTGGAATACAGAAGTTGAGGTAGGGATGGAAAGAGGACAACACAGAGAAGACATTAGTTGGTTGACTGAATATTACAGGCAAGTAGTAGACAAGATGGAATATGATGACCCCGGTTTCTGATTCTGGTGCTTTGAAATCTGGTTGTGTGTGGGTAAGAAGGTGCATGTTAATGCAGTGGTTTTTGTGTTCTCTGCCAGCTGTTGCTAGCACAGAGAGCTGACTTGATCCAGAATTTCTAGGTCATGTGGATCCAAGAATGCATTTCTAACAAGTTATTAGGTGATACAGATTCCAAAACTTGACAACTACTGGCTTGCTTGTTTCCAAATGAGATGTGAATGTGTATCTGCTCATAAGCATGTTAAAATGTAGATTCTTATGCCCTAGAATTGAGTTCCTATCTCTTGGGTTTGGCCCACTAATGGACATTTTAAAATAAAGACCAGAAGTGATTTCTATTGCTGGTGAGACCATTGTTCCACATTACAAAAAATTCTGGTTTATACTAAGAGCCAGTTCTGAGAGTCAGTTAGGTGTATGCGGGGTTATCTGGCCACAGTGCTCTTTTCTATAATCTCATCATGAGATTTCAAAATCTAATAGCTAACATTTACTAAGGGCTTATTATCAGATAGGCACTTTAATTACTTTAAGATATGATATTAAACATTTGGAAAAGTTTATAACGTAAGGTCTAGTATTATTCTCATTGTCAACCTGGTGAAACTGAGAGTAACTTATGTAAGATCTCAAAGCTAGTAAGAGGATTCATATTTGTCTAAGATCACACACCTTAAGCATCATTGTCAATATTGCATACAGTTTTAAAGGGTGGAAAGTGGTGTATTTCAGGAATGAATAGAATATGCTATGGGTGGAAGAAGGAAGGTAGTGAGAAAGATGGAGAGTGACCGATGTGTGTGTGGGGATCCTTTGTGTTTAGTCTGTTAGATATTTTTAATAGTATTAATTATTTTTATTCACTTTTAGTAATTTTGCTTTGAAAGTTAAGTTGGATATGAATTTGCCTATTTGTAGTAGTAGATCTACTAGTAGTGGTATTTATTAACTTTTAGATAATTGGCTAGATGAATAATGCGAAGTTTATAATGAAAGAGCACTTGAAACATTTTATACTTCATCAATTTTTGCCATTTGAATCATGTCTTAGGATTTTTACCATACCATAGTTTCACCTTTGTAGTCATTCTGCTTGCCAGTTTCTTAGAGATTACTTTACCATTCGAATGTGTACTCATAATAGGTTAGTTTATTATTTCACGAGGAATGAATCCCTCCCATTCAACCAGAGGGTTTCTGTTCATTTAAGCTTACCATTTGACTGGCAGCCCTAATTCCGTGCCCATCCCCCACTGAGGAGACCAAGGAAACTTCCAGGATTACTACAAGAGCTCCTTGGATTCTTAAGGCAGAGCTCATTGAAGAAAAGCAGCAAGCAGTTTTGTACTTTAGTAGTTTGCCCTTGATTTGTTAGCCCTCTGGGTTTTGATTCCTTCTTTTAGGTTTCACCAGTCCTTTCTGCAAATAGCTGAGTAACACTGGATATGCTAAGAAGATATGTAATGGTTTAAATTTTTGTTCATACCTTTAGAGAAGCTTTTAAAACCACAGAAGAACCAGTAGTGGCAACATGAACTTACCAAAGATGACTGCAAAATAATTCTTTCCTGGTGAGAGAGCCAAAATAAGTTTTCCCCCAAATTTTACTTTTTATCCTTTTTTCTCTCTCTTTTAGTAGCAGGTTCACTTGACAAGCATTATTTTTGTTCATTTCCTTCTGCTTTCCAAGGATAATAGCTAAGTAGTTTGGAAATGATATCTCCCTTGCCACTGAAATAAAAATCTGAGGTAGTTTTCCAAGTTGTTAAGATATAAAAGAAATGACAGAAGGGAATCACTTAAGACACTGTAAATGTACTTTTTTTGTAGATCACAATTTTTAGGAATCATTTTTGACATGCAGATGCATCTGAAACATCTCATCAAGACATTGCTTTGTCTGCTCTACGCTAATTTGCATCAAACTACTTCAAAACTGGAGAGGACCTGTTCAGCATTGTATTTTAGGAAACAGCCACAGATTCCTTGAGGTCAGAGAAATTTGTGACTTGATACAGTTATTTCATGGCAAAGCTGGAGCTAAGATTCATGTCTCTTAACTCCCAGTTCAGCATCATTTGTACTTAACCACCAATGCCGCTGTCTCCCTAGGGTCTCCACAATTTCAACCAACCACAGACTGAGAAAGCGGTATTAAGAAAAAAATGCTTTTGCTCAACTTATTTATCTTAATTTTTTCTTAGTGCATGTTTTCAGTGCATAATGATTATATTCCTCATTGAGTTGGTACATGGGCATAACACATGCTCTCTCTCTCCCCTTGCCCCTGCTTCCATCTTATGGTCTCTCTCCCATTTTTCTGTTATCTATCTTTTATTTTGCTTTTGATTTATATTTTGAATTTATCATATAAGAGAAACTATGCAACATTTAACTTTGTGTGTCTAATTTATTTTATTTAATATTGTGATGTCAAGGTGTATCCATTTTCCTACAAATGATTCATTTGTCCTTATTTGTGGCAGAGTAGCACTCCACTGTATATAAATATTACATCTTCTTTATCCATTATTCACTTGTTAATGGAAATAAAGGTAACTTTCGTGATTTTTGTTATGAATTTTGCTGCTATAAACATGGGTGTGCACATATGTAATGTAATATAATGTTTTTAGCTCTTCCAGAAAGATACTTAGAAGGGAGTGGCTGGGTCAAATGGAATTTCTATTTTTAGGTTTTTGAGGAATCTCTTTTCTGATTTCCATGGTGACTGTAGGTACTAGGGTTTATATTCCCACCAACAATGTAGAAGTGTTCCTTTTACCCCATAGCCCCACCAGCATTTGTTATTATTTGATTTCTTGATATCAGAAAGTCCTTGCCTACCCACATGGCTTCAAGAATTTTACTTGTTTTATCTTTCACCAGATTAAGGGCTTCTATTTTAACACTTAGATCTCTAATCCATGTTGATTTCAGTTTAGTATATAGTGAGAGATGTGGATATAAAGTCAGTCTTCTGCATGAGGGTAGCCAGTTTTTCCAGCACCATTTATTTAAAAAGACTGTCTTTCCTCCAGTCTGTGCTTCTGCCCTTTTGTTAAAATCAGGTAGCTGAATGTGCCCTGAGGTTGTTTCTGTATTCTGTATTCTATCCCATTGATTCACATGTGTGTTTTTGAGCTGTTTGTACTATGCTGTTTGATACACTGTGGCTTTGCAATATGACTTCAGATTTGGTATGTTAAAAAAATAGTGACTGTACTGCACATGTACAGACATTTCCCCTTGTCTTTATTTCCCTTGTCTATATTATGTTTCTGTTTATATGATATTTACTTCATATTGGGTATTAACCTAGAAAAAAAAAGTGGACATGAGGATTTGTGCAGGTTATATGATAATACTGTGCCACCCTATATAAGAGATTTGAGCTTCTATGGATTTGAATATCCACAGCAGATCCTGGAACCAATTCCCATGGATACCAAGGAATTTCTTTTAGAAATTCTTTCTCTGGAATGAGGAAGGAAGTTCAGCAAATAATTGTGTCTGCAGTTGTCACTAGTCTTTAACAGTGAGAGACTGAGGCAGGGAGTACAACTAAGTGAGATATACTCCAGAAAGTGTCTTTTCAAGAGACCCTAGAGAAAGCCCTTCAATCATAACCAAATAGCTGTTAACTAGATGCTTATTAAGATTTTGCGCCAGCACCATGATGGAATAAAGAGGTTGAGAAAACATGTTTTCCCTGTAAAGACAGGACATCATGTATATTAGAATGGATGGTTCTAAAAACACAAATGTTGCACAGAGTTCTCATAGGTGGTAGGCAAAAATTCTCTGGCTAGGTAATACATTTAAAAATGGGTGGCACTGAGTGGATAAACAAAATGTGGTGTGCATTTCAACCTTAAAAAGAAATGAAATTCTGACACATACTGCAACATGGATAAACCTTGAAATTATCATGCTAAGTGAAAAAAAAATCTACTCACAATGGACAAATATTGTATCATTCCTTTATTGTATCATACCAGAATAGGGAAATTCATAAAGACAAGCGGAAGGCTGTTGGGTACCAAGACCTTGGGGGGCAGAGGGTAAGGGAGTTATTGTGTAATGAGTACAGAGTTTCTGTTTGAGAATATGAAGTAATGGTGATGGTTATGCAACACCGTGGAAGTACTTAATACCATTGACTTATATACCTAAAAATAGTTAAAATAATAAATTTTATGTTATGTACATTTTGTTTCATGTTTGGGGGGTGCTTTCTTCCTCTTTATAATGTTCCTGAGCACTTGGAAAGCTCAGTAAGTATTTGTTGAACTGAACTTGGTGACAGAGGAGAATGAACTGAAAAAGAAAAGTGTGATGGGCATCATGTCTGTGATTGGAGGGAATTGGGAATTTCACCTCATTTGGCCTGGAAAGATTCCACAGTGGTAAAAAAATTCTTTCTGGAGGTTTGGTCTCAACACTGGAATGGTTTGCCAATCAGTCTTAGCACTATCAGTGTGGAACTGGTGGAGGAAAAAGCAGCACAGTGAAGGGCTGAGCCAGCCAGGAAAGACAGTCTCTGGTCTTTGTGTTTAGCATCATTGTCAACTGCATATTTTACTCTTACCAAATGCTGAAGCCAGACATTATGAAACTTAAAACAACAAAAATCACCAGAACCGTATTTGCATAGAAAAGCATCCTACATGGATTTGGGCACTTTCTGATGCTGATTTGTTATATCATTTCTTTCACATGGTTTACTGCTCAGTAAGTTTTTACTATGTAAATACTCACATAACTGTTATGCAGGTGAGGACATAGAATGTTTTCAGTTTTCCCAGTTCCTCCTTCCGGTCAGGTTTCCTTCTGCCCTCTGTGGTAAATATGTCGTCTGCCACATACTTTGCAGGAGCCTCTGATACATGCCAGGAAGTGGTATAGTCACTGGATCAAACACAAAGATGAGTAAGATGATCCTTGCTCTGGAGCAGATCACAGCTCAGAGATGGCAATAAGCTCATAAACAATGTGATATATATATATATATATATATATATATATATATATATATATATATAACAGATGTATGTAGAAAGCTCTGTAAGAGTGTCCTACAAAATGTTCAGTATAGCTGATCATTTAAGGAGATGCAAATTGAAACAGCGCTGAGATTCCGTCTCACCCTGGGAGGAATGGATATTATCAAGAAATCGACCAATAACAAATGCTGAAGAGGCCATGAGGAAAAGGAAACCTGTGCTGTTGTTGGGAGTGTAGACTGGTGAACTATGAAGATCAGTGTGCAGGTTCCTCAAAAACTAGGATTAGACATCTCATTTGACCCAGCTATTTTCCTTCTGGATATCTTCCCAGTAGAATTAAAAACGTTGTACTACAGTGATATGTTCACCCATGTTTATAGCAGCACAATTTGTAGTAGCTAGATCTTGGAAATAACCCAAATGCCCATCAACCCAGAAATTGATAAAAAAAAAAACAACATGATTTTTTTATATGATGGAATTCTACTCAACCATAAAGAATAAACTGGAGGTTTTTATCAGTAAATGGATGCAATTTGAGACTATATTCATAAGTGAAATCAACCAGACACATGTATAAACATCATATTGTCTTCCTAGTATAAGCTGAAATAGTAAATAAAGTCCAAAATGTACAATAAGATACTATACAATAAGAAGAAACTTAAAAAGGAAAGAGAAACTAGTATGGGGGAATGGAGAAAAAAAGGAAGAGAAGGGCCGAGAATTTAGCTCAGCATCATAAGTGCCTGCCTAGCAAGTAAGAGGTAGTGAGTTTGATCTCCTATTATACAGGAAAGTTATACTACTAATTTCTCTTTGTTCATTGAAAAGAAAGGTTTGCGCTAATATTTGAATAATTAAATGCAGATGTCTTGTATTCTGAGTAACTAATATAAAGAGAACAATATGCAATGTATTAAGCATTGTTCTGCTCTATTATCTTGTTTAGAAATTTGTTTTTAAAATGAAAAGAAAGGTTTGCACTAATATTGTTCAGACAGTTAAATTCCTGTGTCTTGTATTCTGAGTAACTAATTTAATGGTAATAATATGCAACATATTAACCATTCTTACTCTTTTACTATCTAGTTTTGAAATTTTTTCTTTTTTTCTCTTTAAAATAAAATTTAAAGAAAAAAGATGGTATACTTAGAGTTGAAAGTTCAGTTGGGTCTTGAAGCCTGAAGGGAGGA
Source organism: Hydrochoerus hydrochaeris (assembly GCA_004027455.1). Lineage (NCBI taxonomy): Eukaryota > Metazoa > Chordata > Mammalia > Rodentia > Hydrochaeridae > Hydrochoerus > Hydrochoerus hydrochaeris. The sequence goes on along the minus strand of PVLA01000042.1, from coordinate 903,901 downwards.
TTTAGGGAAACATTTATTTACCACCCCTCGCCCCCTGGGTGAAGTTAAGGCCACAGGCGGGTGCAGTCCTGGCAGTGGGTTATGAAGTGTGTCAAATCCTGCGTGACTGCATAATTGACAACATAATGTCACAGGAGGGGGCGGCTCTGAAGAGCTTCAAACCATGAAGGTGAAACATGTCTGCAGAATTTGTTTTTCTGTCTGAAATTTTTCACAAAGAGCAAATATGAAAGCTTAATTTGTCTTCATGCTGTGGCCTTAAAGTGACCCAAATGAAGTCCTGCCCCTAGGTTGGCTGCTCATGTGATCCATCTACTCAGCAAGGGTCTGGCCCACTATGGAAATGGAAGATGCTCTTAGGAGAAGGATGGGCCACTGGGAGGTAGCTTATGTTCTCGTGCTGTGCACCCCAGGGCTGTCATTTGCACACCATGCTAAATGACTAGAGAAACAGAAGGCTTTACTAATTTTGCAGGCTTATTTGTCCTGGATAGGATGTACATTGTTTTTTGATGGCAGAGTATTTGTATTAATCATTCTGTTTTCTCTTTAAACTTCTACTCAAGGCTGAAATGAGTATTTTGGTTTCTTCCCTATTTGGTTGTGTAGTGAATATTTTGACGGAAAAAAATGAATTTCTAAATGCATTTGTTTCTAGTCTCTGGAAAGCTATTACTAAGGAAATTTAAGTTATTAAGGAAAGAGGTATACCTGCATTAGGAAAACTGAGGTGTGACAATTTAAAATACTTTGAAGATAGTATAATTTTATTATTTCCTCATTAACATAAGTAGTTCAACTCTTTGGTAAGTATTGTCAATGGAAACAAGTTTTATAAAGGGATAAAACTATTCAGTAGTTACTAATTTTGAACCCAGGATATTCTCATATGAGGAATTTCTCATATAAGACAAACCATGTGATATTTAAGCTTGTCTATGTGATTTATTTCCCTTAACATTATGATCTCAGTGTGCATCCATTTTCTTACAAATGACTCAAGTTTATCTTTCTTTGTGGCAGAGCAGTGCTCCTTTGTGTGTAATACCACATTTTCTTTACCCATTCATCTGTTGATGGACATACAGGCCACTTCCAAGATTTACCTATTGTGAATTGTGCTACTGTAAAAGTGGGTGTACATGTATCACTGTAATGTAACATCTTTAACTGTATCAGGAAGATACCTAGAGGGGTAATAGCTGAGTCTCATGGAATTTCTAGTTTTAATTTTTGAGGAATTTTCATACTGATTTCCATAATGTTTATACTAGTTTATATTCTCACCAATAGTGTAAAAGGTTTCTTTTTCTCCACTGCCTCCCAGCATTTGTTATCATTTGATTTCTTGAAGCTAGCCATTCTTACTAGAATAAAGTGGAATTTCAGTTGTTTTAATTTGCATTCTTTAATTACTAGAGATATGGAGCATTTTTTCAGGTATATATTGGCCATTCTTACTTCTGAGCAGTTTCTGATCATTTCAATTGCCTGCTTTCTGACTGAGTCTTTTGTTTTGGGGAAGTCTAATTTTTTGCTTTCTTTATATATTCTAGATATTAGTCTTTTGCCTGAGGATGGGCCGGCAGGTTTTTTTTCCTATTCTGTATGTTGTCGCTTTATTCTGTTGGTTTTTTCTTTTGCTGTAGAGAAGCTTTTAATATGATCTTTTCATTGATACTATTTCATATGCAATTATGCTTCTGTTCAGAAAGTACTTCCCTTGAAAACTTCTTACATTAAGTGTTCTACATATATCTCTGATGCTTGTTTACCATAAAAAAGTCTTTCTACTGGGTAGGGCAGGGATAAATCTCCACTTTTCTTAACAATGTTAACAACTATTTCAAGGCACAAATTATTATAAGAATATAATAGTATGTTTAATAATATATGTCCTGGTTGGTTAAGATACTTAAAAGCAGTTATTTTAAAAATAAATTTTTCTACAAGCAAATTTCTAACAAGATTTGAATGTAATTTTTCTCATGTCATTTCTGGTCATTTTAAGTTAAGATTCAAATAACATGTAGAATTAATTAGAAGGCTCTAATGTAGTATTCTTTTTTCATAAGTCTCCTAGTCTCCTAGTTTACTACCTTGTTTGAACCATAAAGTATATTACCATGAAAAATGTGATCCTATATATAGCTTTGCATTCTATTTCAACTACTTTTATGACCTTGAAACTAGATCGGAATTCTGCACCTCTAATCCCACTCCCTATTTTCAAAGAATTTATGGGCTATCTTACCTGTGAGCTTTTTTTTTAAAAAAAATCATGATTTAGCTCTCCCTTTATTAATAGAGAATCTGTATGATATAAAATTTCCCTCGGTTTTTACTAATATTCTATATGAAATTCTTTTAGAAACTAAGTGTATTTAAATTTCATGATGTGCCATACTCTATAAAAGTTTATTACATGCAGTTTTAATGGCAGAGAACATGAATGACTAGACTGAAGCTTTCTTTGATAGGTAAGCTTTTAATAGGTAATCTGAACCAATGATGCAAATTAATTAAGTCTCTGAATATTTAATGCTGACTTCTCTATTTCTTATGAAAAGCAATCTGAGGCGTTTAGGGTCATTCTTGAAGATTGCTCATTTAAAGGCAGCTGGGAAGACCTGCATTTACACTTTAATTGAGTCTGCATCTTCATTGTAAGAGGCACTGACCTCACCTATGCTGTATGCAGGTTATTTGAATCCAGTTTCCCCAACGGCTTATTGCTGGTGAGAATTTAGCCAGAATGCCTGGGAGTCCATGTCATGCTTCCAGATGATGGGTGTAAATAGCTCATTATGCAGAAAAAGAAAAAAAAAAGATTTTCTGAGTAGCCAGTGTCCAGAATGCCTATGACCTTCCAGAGGTGAGGTGTGGTACAGGGCCTGTTGCCTTTTCACTTATTTTTATCAGCTCTTTGATATTTCTTGGCTCTGAGATGTCCCACAAAGGCCCGTATTAAAGGCTTGGCTGCTAGCTTGGTGTTAAGGGAAGTGCTGGAAACTTAGAGGTGAGCCTGGTGGGAGGTAGCTGGGCCCATGTGGGTGCGACCTTGAAGGGACTGTGGACCCAGTCTCTTCTCAGTTGATTTTTGATAAGAAATAATGCAAAATTATCCTCAAATTTGTATCAGTCCTGAAGATTTGTGCCATAATTAGTGACATGAAAATTGACCATTAGCTTAGTCAACAAGTTGTTTTGAAGATAGGAAAAAGGCATGCGGGTGCAAGAAGCAAAGAATGAACTTGCAAGCTGACATTGATTTCCTACTCTCTGCCCTTTTAGTTACCCACTATGCACAGTAACTAGACCTTAAGACTCCATTGCTTCTTCAGTGGTTTCTTACCTGGATTCTATTATGACTCAGTGAAATTCTGTGGTAGTGGCTGAGTAGAACAGGCCTGGTTTATTTTCCTGATCATTGTGCTTTGTTTGGGTTTTGAATTAAGGGTTTTATTTTTGTTGTATTTCTTTTTATAGTAAAGCAATATTAGAGAAAACTAACAAAATGATTGCAGATTATAAAGCTTGGTAATGTTGTGTGAAAGAAATCTAAAATGTGATTGCTGAGATTTAAATAGAGAAAACCAAGCTGTAAATTAGCAGTTGAATTTAGGTTATTATAATCACCGAAATTTTTGAATGCAGTTTTAAAGTTCTGAAATTTCCTAGCAGAGAAAAATGCAAAATCTACAAATTTCCTTAGCATGAAATCTACCGGATATGAGAGCATAAATCTGCCCAATACATGCTGAAACCTGTGATCTTTTAAAATGAACTTTCACTGTGTTAGTCTAAATTTGTTATTTTGCTTTATACCTATAATGGGTGGGGGGTGTCAAAAACTTGTGTTCTGTGTCCTGGATTTGGATTTGACACACCTTACTGAAAATCATACGGAATTGTTTGGTGTGTGTATTTAGGACTGTAAACTTAGAGCTGCCAGTAATCTAACCTGTCCCATTATTTTAAGGCAGGAAAGTGGTTAAGGCAAGAGAAGAGTGAGGGGTGGAAAGACACTGCAGATAGAAAATAAATGAACTTTAAAATTTCCCATCAGCTCAGCCAGGGTGGTGTACACATGTAATCCTAGACAGACTGAGGCAGGAGGATCACTGCAAATTTGAGGCCAGCCTGGGCTACATACTGAGACCCTGTCTCAACAAAACAAAATAAATTCTCATCAGCTCAGAGGACTCTCATCAGCCAGAAGGCAGTTAATCAAGCCGACAGGTACAGAGGCACAAGCCTCTCAGAAGCAACATGCTCAGAAGCCTCAGTGAAATGTCTCAGCTGCTCTTGCATGTGGGTGTGTTAGAGTAGTTGCAGAGAGGAGATAGCTAAGGGGAGGAGTTGGAAATTAGGAAACCGTGCTTCATTGTGTTTGAAAGAGTGACTGCCTAAAAAGAACCTGCCTATTGCTTGCCTGTAGGGTGTTAAATAGACAAGGAGAAATCAGAACTGCATTCTTTACTGATTGGTTCACTGTCATGCTAGTCGAAGTAGAATTTTAACTGAATTTTTCTGGTCAGGTGTGCAAGAGATTTGGGTGGGGGAAATGAAATGCTGGTGAGAGATAAAAAAGGAGTGATCAGGAGAAGTGAGGATATTTGCTAAACTGGACAGAAGGTCTGAGCCCTGTAAAATGAGAGAAGAAAGAGGGAACCTTTGATTAAGAAGAGTACAGATTGCCCTGCAGTTCTAAAAAGAACCCAGTGATGTTGAGTCTCTTAACAGAGGTTATGCATTAGAAGTCTTAATTTGGGCAGGAAAGGGCAGAGGCAGTACCCTCAAGGAGCTCAGTCACTGGCTAGGATCATCTGGCCAGAGGTCTGACTCTGGCATGAGTACCAAGGCTGGAAGATGTGGCAACCCATGTCCATCTGCTTACTCTACAGCACTGCAAAATGATTGCTGAGTGGTGCGGGTCTCTGGTTGCCAGAGTTGGTCTATGAAAGCGACTGGTATTGTCTCTCCTCCTCTTCATTCTTGAATTTCCTGTTCTCATACCAATCATTTGGCTGTGGAATCACAGGAGTGCTCAAGAGTGTCAGAGATTGCCACTATGCAGTGTACGTTTCTTTAACATTGTAGAATTTACTGCCAGGGTAAAAAGGCTACTACTTGCTTTTTGTGAACATAGGGCTGTGACTTGACAGGCAGGTAGATCTTTTGCCAACTAGATGATAAAAAGACACTCTATGCCTAAAGAGAATGGAATGAGATTATCTTGTCTCATTTTCTCTTTTCTACATAGTGTCAAGTAGAGAGCTGAGGTAGGTAATCAAGCAGGCTTCATGGATGGTTGAATAAGTGACTATGTTCTCTACTCATGTGAGTTATTTATTTAGAATGCTAATCGTGATCTCTGTCAGATCTCAGGGCCTGTCTTCCCTATGCCCTGAGCTTTATTGTTTATCTACTTTAGTAACTAGGAACAAATGATTATGCTTCTCAAAAGGAGTGGTAAAATCACAGAGAAGAATGATTTTTTTGTGTGTGTTTAGCAAACCGTCAAGTTAATTTCTTGTTTGCTTTAATTCAATTGCAAAATTTAATAGCACACAACTCTATAAAGGTCAGCTTCTACCAGATGAAAATTCATAGCTAATAAAACATTATCTACATTCTCCCTGAATTCATAAAATAATCTGATCAAGTGCCTGACTTTGCTGTTTAGTGATATACTGTTATCTTAATTTTCTGTAAAAATCACACACACAAAAAAAAACCTAACCTCTGTTCTTCTGAATTTTTATCTAAATTTCTTCCAGTAAGAAATACATTTTAATTCTTTACAACACCAGCCATACCTCTAAAAGAAGTCCAGTGATCACTAGCCACTCTGCTGTGTTGAACCCAGACCAAAAAGAAGGAACAGGGAAATGAGATCCGTAGAATGTAGTGTGAGACTAAATGCATTATGATAATGTTATGGATTGAACTGTGTCTCCCCAAAGGATATGCTGAAATCATAACCCCAGATAACTGTGAAAGTGGCCTTGTTTGGAAATAGGTTCTTTACAGATGTAATAAAGCTAAAATGAAGCTAAGATCAAATCATTAGAATGTGTTCTAATCTGACTGATGTTCTTGTAAGGAGAGGGACAGATGAGCAGAGGTACACACAGATAAAACACTACACAGTGGAGCCAGAGATTCCGCATTATGCTGCCACAAATCAAAAAACATATGGGGCCACAAGAAATTGGAAAATGCAAGGAAGAATTCTCTGGAGGTTTGGCAGGGAGCATGCCCTGCCCAAACTTTGATTTCAGACTTGTGGCTTCTAGAACTGCAAGAGAACAAATTCTTGTTATTTTATGACACTCAGTTATGGCAGCACTAGGCAAATAACAGGTGATATTTCAACTGATGAGATAGTACAGGTTGCATAATAGCAATTAGGATATATATATATATATATATATATATATATATATACATACATATTTGTAAATGGATAATAAAAGGCTGTACCATAAGAGCATCTCTCATTACTTTCCCCCCAACCTCCCCAGGTCTCCCACAGGGGACATCCACTGTTATCTCTTCCTTGCGTGTTGCTTGGAACGTATGCAGTATATTTACAAGCATATAAGGATGTCTGTTTTTCATTCCCGTCCTATTGCAACAAATGGCAGCATGCTTTTTACACATTTTGAACATTTCCTTTTCCACTTACAAGATATTTTGAGTTCTTTAAATATTAATCATTATAGAGTTACTGTGTAATAAAGAAGCTGAAACTTGATCTGTATATTAAATCTAGTAATTGCCTTCATATATTTTCTGTTGGTAGCACAGTGTTTGTGTACCACCTAGTTTCATGTGGGATGCTTAATCCTACCATGTTTTGAAAACTGTCATCTCCCAAGTCCTGTGCACATTGCTTTATGTATTTTATTTAACTTGTTTTTGGGTGGAGGCTTGAGGATTAACAAAAAAGCTTCAATTACCTTAGCCTAAAGAATAGAAGTGTTTACTGTTGAAATGGGATCAAGTTCTATTTGTGCTGTATGCTCCTGTAAAGAATAAAAATTGAAAATATTTATAGACAATCCTGGTTACTGCCAAATTGCCTCAAGATAACTTTAATGTTAGAATACATCTCTCTTGTCTTACTTGTCATCTTGTCATTACTGAATAAACATTATTTCTTTGGTGTTATAAATCTTTTTTTTCCTGCATACAGAACTTGCACCCAGAAAGTAGAGCCTAATTTTTTTACTTCCAAATGCTCCTAACTAGGATCAAAGTCATATATAAGGGTACTATGCAAAATGTATGAGTAGCATGTTGCCAGCTGTTTGAAGGGAATAAGAAAGAAAGTAGATATCTTTAAATAATGTAAATACATTGTACACAGGTATTGTGTTGTATCCTGAGCTTAATGACATGTGCAACCAATGTGCTATCACCAAATTACTATGACTATCACAATCTCCATTTTTTGAATATAGGATTTTCTTTGGAGATGAAAACTGGCAGAGAGAGGATGAAGAATGCTGTCTGTGGTGGCAAAGAAGAGGGGAAGTATCTCTGGCCTTACTGTCCTACTGTGGATATGGAAACATGAAAGAACATGTGTTCCCCAGTCCGTAGAAATAGAAATGCCTTGTCTTTCCAAAAGTGCATCAAAACACCTCCATTCTTGGGCTGGACTCCAAGGTGGTGAGGACTCTCTTCTGCTTTACTTAGCTGTATCTTTGCCAGCAATATGTGGTGGTAGGAACTGGTGGTTTTCCATTAGCACATTAGCTAGAGAGGTTTTTGGTTTATTATGGAGCTGGAAGTTGAGCCTAAGGCCTCATGCATGATAGACAAGTGCTCCACCACTGGTCTGCATCCCCAAATCCTTTTATGTCAACCTCCTTTGCATCCGAGTGAGACGGATAACCAAGTTCTGATCAATGAGATGTGTATGAAAGTGGTGTGTGGTACTTCTAACTCATACCCTTAACAGGAACGTATGAGTGCTTTTCCTGTTTCCTTTCCTACTGTTCAGATACAAATGAGATAGTAGGATTAGGAGCTAATGTTTTAGCCTCAAGAGAGAAGCCACCTGTCGAGAATGGCAGAGCTCCCTTGCTACTGCAAGAATGATTTGAACAGAAATTTGAAAAAGTGGATTTAGCTCAATGGTCAAAGCACCTGCCTGGCCAATGCAAGGTCATGAGTTCGATCCCCAGTACCAAAAAAGAAAGAAAAAATAGTAGATCAAATAACTTTAACCAGTTTATCCAGAGCATAAATTAGAAATGAATAGCCTTAATAGTCCAGTGGAACAGTGTAATATGCAATGTGTTCCAAGTTTTCTTGGCTGTGGACCTCTTTCTTTGCAATGCTTGTTAATGTTTTGTGCAACTTAGCGTTCTTCTGAAACTTAGCTCCGGATAAGCAGTCCAGGGTTACGATTGCATTGCATTTTATGGCCTATAAACTGCTCCATCTCTATTAAAGATGATTATGTACCTCATTCATTTTCATTGATTCAAACTTTAACTCATTGAAGACAACCATATATACCTTATTTTCAAGGTCTGGTGAGATGTCTTACATTTGGTTCCTTGGGCTATCTGTACAGTATGGTAAAAAGTACTATTTATTGCCTTTATGGAAAGAAAGTGACATACATTTAAATTATGAGATAACGTTGTAATAGACATTTTTATTTGCTGTATATTATTTGGATTGTGTAGAATTTTACCCAAACAGTGGTCCTATTGCAATATCAGTAAGTTTGTAAGTCATTGTTGGTGTTTGTAAAGCAGTGGTAGTGGTTAAGTTGAAAAACATCAACTGGGACTGTACTGTGAATTTATACATAGTTTAACAGGCACTTGGGAGCCACTAAGGGTTTTTGAGCAGGGCAGAAGTAGGACTAACATCACTTCTTAAGAATACTGACAGTGAAACAAAAAATGGTTTAGGCTGGGCAAATGCTGGAAGCAGGATTATCAGGCAAGTGCTGTTAGCCGCTCAGTAGAACAGGACAGAGAGAAGATGACTTGGGGGAAATTGCTACTTTATGTTTCACATTCCCACCATTGGCCATATATTTTGTATAGATCTGAAGTCCGGCTTTTACAGTCATTAGCTAATAATAGATGATTTAAAAGCAGGTCCATACAAAGTGCACTTGAAAACATGCAAGCCAAACCCATCCTCGTGGCTGCCTTTGGGCAGTGTTGAGGAAGTGGGTCCGTGTTCTTGGTGGGCCCAGCTTTTCCCCGTGAATATGGTACCATCACTCTCCTCTCTGGAGTGTATTTGTGGCAGCGTTGAATGATGAAATTATGTTCTTATACGGCATTTGTCCAGCACAAGTAATTACTCTTCAGATGTGTTTTCTGTGCTCTTAATGTGGCTGTTTAACTTTGGTCAGGACATTTGCAAAGAGTGAGTTGCACATCCTGTATGGGGCACAGTCGTTCTCTTAAGGAATCTATTTGAACTCTAGTCTTGACACCTAATGCTCAGCTTTTGTAAATTCCTAATGTAAATGTAGTAATTCTATGTTCTTTTGTTTCTAAACATACATGATTTAGATCACAAAAATATTTTGGCTCGAATTGCCCAGGATCTCAAGGTACGTTTTTAAAATAAGCTCTTCTGTTACTCTGTGTGTGCCTCAAGCTTATTTGTTGTTTTTAAAATTTTAAATGTTTAAAAGAGAAAAAAATGTAACTACAGCCTTCAACAGAGGCAACAGAGCTCATTAATTCTTACTTAACAGAATTTTCCCCAGTTCAGTCCCTTTTTCTACTGTAAAAAGCATACAGTATATTAAAAAAGAAAAGGCCACACACTAGGGTGTGGCCCACATGAAGATTTTTAAAATACTTGTTCTGAATTGTGCCAATAAATTTTCCTCATACAAATCATTGGAACAAGTTATAGTTTGTTTATTAGCTATAATTTAGGATCCTGGCAGGAGTTAACTTGAAAATAATTACTGTGTGAAAAACTGATCCAGTGAAGTGTATATTGCTGGCATGACTGTAGGTATCTCACAAACGTTTCCCTTGTCACAGGTTTAATAAACTGTAGCAGACAGGGGTTGTGACTTCAGAAGGAGTTTCAGCTTGATTCTCTAACCAGCATTATAGCTTTGCCATTGACCACCCGCAAGGGAGAGGTCTTTGTAGTGGTGTATGGTTAGGACTGACTTCTGTGAATTCTGTTTTCTTTTCCATGTGCCATTTCCCCAGTTCAGATACAGTTAGTTTCATTTGCTTGCCTTTCTAGGACCTCCAGCTTGCCAACTCCAGAGACACACGATTCATTTAAAATATTAAATAGATGGTGCGTTTTGGATTTGTGGGCTGTGATGACACTAATCTTTGTTGCACATATTGGGAACTTTCCAGATACAGGATGTCTTTCCATCCGCAGGGCTAAAAGGTTCAAAACCTTAAAGACAGGCAGATACAATCCTGTAGTTTGCTGCTATTTGCCCCTTTCTTTCTGCTCCTTTCCTGTTCTTCTGTAGAGACAAATCTTGGCTTCTTTGCTGTCTTCATGTTGTTAATATACTGTTCTCCTTTTCTGTTTATATTCATCTGAAGAAATTCTATCCAATATTCAACACTTTTTGAATTTACAAAGTAATATACATCCTAATTATACTAAGCACATAGGAAATGGTAGTTATACTCTTGAATTGCACAGATTAATCCCTGGGTAGACCTTAGCATAAAATTACTTCTTTCATGCAGCTTTTTCCATCTTGTCACTTTGTGTAAAAGGTTTTTTTTTTTTTTTTAAACAGCTTTGCTTTTCTTCTCTTTTGTCTTGTTGTGTGGTTGCTTATTTTACCTGTGCATTTTCTCCCTGTGGATCATAAGAACTTTGTATATAAGATTTTGTTTTTGTTGTTGTTTCCTAGCAAACAACAAAAATTGAAAAGTGCACAAGTGAGAGAGGTGTAGAATTTGGGTTTCAATTGGGTTTGGTTTTCACTTCTATCTTTTATTAGATGGGACACTTAATTAATTTTTCTAAATCCTGGATTTCCATTTGTGAGTTGGAGATATGAACATCCAAATAAATTACCTGGACAAAGTTTATTCTTTGTCTTCACGGTGCTCTTGTACTTTAAGTGAGAACATATTTGTACGTTTTCACTATGGTGCTTTACACACCAAGTATGCTTTACTCATCAAGTGTGAACATACTGAGATTTTTTTCTTTTCATTTCTTTTTTTTCTCCTTTCCTTTCCTGTCCTGTCCTTTTTAAAAATTTTGTATGGTATTGGGGTTTAACCCAGGCACTCACACATGCTAAGCTACATCCCTAGCCCCATAGTAAGGTTTTTATTCATTGCTAGTTCTTTTTCCCACTTCCTAGGATTGTTTCCTAGGATTTTCAGTGTAGCAGAGACCAATGACTGTCAATTGAATAAATACACATGTCACACAGGCTTTGTCGCCAGATACAGGTTAGGAAACTGGTATGAATTTTTTGCATTCTTTTTTGACTGTGTCATCTCTGCTGATAGGGCACTGGGAAATGGTAAACGTGGTTGTGTTTAGCAGAAGCTATCATGCACTGTCTTAGGCATCTTTATGTCTTTTGAAAGATAGAGTAAGTCTTTGAAAAATCAAGTCATAAACATTTTTTCCATTCCAAAGAGTCTAAGCAACACAAGAAAATAAGTTTATTATTCGTTCTGTGTTGTGTTAATTCTTCTTGCCAAAGGGGAAAATGAATTTACAAAGAATTCCCAGAAGAATATCTTAGGGACTTAAAAAATAGAAACCATGGTTTTATTTTAAGCTTGTCAACAGGGTTGACAAGTGCAAGAGTTGTAGCCCTGATGTGCGGGAAGCAGCTCATAAATTGTATTTCCCACTACGTTTTATCTTGCCTGCCATTTTCCCTAAAATGGAAATAATTTTTAATACAGAGAGATGGGAAAATTTCACTTTGATTTGTAAAAGTGGCAGTATAGTGAGCGATGTTCGTGGGAACACTGGTCTGTTTTAGTTGCTGGCCTCTGGGAGAGAGATGCCCTCCAGCCCAGCCCTGGAGCACTGGCAGGGCCGCGTGGCCTGTCATTGCTGTCCTCTTTGGGGTCCCTGAGCTGCTTTTAAAGAATCTAGGAGGAAAAAAAATCTAGGAGGTGACTCTGGCATCTGATGAGACATGCTTTAATTTTCCATTCTCAGTCAGCTTGTGCTATATTCAGAGTCCAGTTACTTTGAGGCAGAGGGCAAAGGAGGGCTGTGTAATTGAGGAGTGGGTGGTAAACATCCCTTTTATGAAGCAAATTCAGCTTCATCTGGGAGGAGAGGACCAGACTAGAGTATGCTGGGGAATAGAGACTTGGCTTTGACTTTGAAGGGCAGAGTGGGGGACATGCTGAATAGCTCATCTGTATGAATTTTGGCTGTATCCATAATATATACTAGTAGACGCTTTTCTTTACCCTCCGTGAAAGTCAAAATGATGTTTGCCCTTCTTGTAGGGCCATCCCAACTGGAAGGAGATGAGATTCTGCATCATTTAGAGCTAGACTATAGGCTATCCAATTTATGTAAAAATAGGAGACAGGCCAGATAAAATAACATTTTCTAGCTTAAAATTTTATGACTATGAATCTTATAGAAATAAGATCAATTTAGAAATTAAAGACTAAAGATGAAAATAGAGCTACAAGTTCACTGGGAGTTCTTAAATCTGTGTATCTGATCACACCTCTTGGTGTGTGCCAGAAAGTTTCTGTGATGGAAATAAAGAGAAATGTGAGAATTGAGTCCCTGTGCTATCAATTTTAGAGCCTATTTGGGAAGGTTAAAAGCAATCATGAAAATTGAATAATGAAGAAACAGGAAAATCAGGAGTATATAACAAGAAGGATCCCTTTGTTTGATGCCAACAATGCAGAACTATTAGGATCTTTGCAAGAGCTGAAAACTCATGTAGCCTGTTCTGGCCACTGAGCATTAGTGGTTTCTGCTTCTGGAAGGACGGCATCTTCCCAGGGAATTGCTTTCGAATCCGAATGTAACAGCACAGGTCCATCATAGAGAAGAAGGAAGAAACAACTCAAGGTGTATTTTCATCTGCACCAGGAAATAAATTTGAATTTCATCAGGCTCTGGAATATATGCTTTCTTTTGACAGCAGGTCAAATGATGTTGCCAATTTTTTAAAGAAGGACAAGAGACAAAACATATCAACAGGAAGTAAGAATAATTTAGAAATAAGATTAATTTAGAAATTAAAGATTAAATTGGAAATAGAAGTTTTCCTCAGTTGAAATTGTTTCTCTCTACCCCTTTGTACAGTTCTGGAGGCCCATGAAGCCCCTCTTACTGATCGCATGGTATCATTTTGGCGTTGGTTGGAAGTAGACCAGCTCAGGCAGCAGTGAGGAAGTCTAAGGCCTCTTTGCTTATGACATACACGAAAGCCTTCTGGTTTGGAGATCAGCTGAAGAAAGAAAGACATGTAGGCACATACAGTCATTATTTAATACAAAGTGTTTATCACTGGACCAAGGAAAACATAAAAGACTTGACCCCAGAATGGTAACTTCTGGCGCAATTTCATTTATACTTTTTAGTGTATCAAAAAAGCTGATGATACTTTAAAGGCCAGCACTTACTGAGGGACAGAGGGGATGATGTCTAAAGCAGAAGATTTGTAAAAGCCATACATTAATGTAAAAACTTTTTGAGTAAATTGTCATTTTTAAATTTGAGTAAATATGCAACTTGAAGACTGATTTAACTGAAAAAAAGTAAGGGCAAGCTGTTTGCTGTTTGATTCTTGATATCCACAATCCAAGATTTATGTGTATTTTTGCTTTTACCAATGGAGATTCAGTTGAAGCCTTGAAAATTACAGATTTAAATAGGATTACGCATAATTTCAACAGTGACAATTACAACTTTGATGCTACTACTTTGATCCAAATTGTGGGTCTGATGGCAGGGTCAGCTGGGGCAGGTGAGTGAATGTCTGGCTTCATGAGATACTGTTCTGGTCTGTAATTGTGTCATGTGGAACTGAACACTTAACTTGGAGTGGCCGGCTGGATGTAGAGTAACCATTGGAATGCTAAATCGGCAGGAAGAATCTCAAATGCATACCAGAGAATTTCTCAATCTTCAGTTGGTTAATTGTAGATTTATTTTTGTTATTGGCCACAATTGCAATATTTTAAAATAATTATGATATGAATAGCGCCAAATATTTCTAAAACATTAGTATCTGTGGTGCTTTTAGTATAGTTTAGTTTTCAACTTTTTCTCTTGAGTATAAAAATAAATTTTAATTGCTATTTTCTAATTTCTATACTGGTAATATAATGGTGAAAAAGCTCCTGGAGTTTTCATCAGTCAATGCAGTAGCATTATCTATTTAATAAGATTATTTCCAGGTTTTCTTCCTATCTGGGTATATGATACTTCATGCATTTGTTCTTGGTCATTACAAAGGTGTTGTTATGAAGCAGTGTTCATAGAGGACTTGTTTGGAGATCAGCTGAGGAAAGGAAGACAGATAGGCATCATTCATTCATTATTTAATATGACATCTTTATCAGTGGACAAGGAAAACATGAAAGACTTTGAGCTCAGACTGGTATTTGATACCATTGGGTATATGATAATTCATGCGTTTGTTCTTGGTCAATACAGAAGAATAACTGTATCAGGATGCAGCGTTCTTAGAGAGAGGTGAGAGCATTGCAAGGCAGGACTTGGTTCTCTCAAGCTTGCTGCGTTTCTTAAGACTCAGTGCCTACTGTGTGACATTTTTTCTGTATGACTGGTCAGAATAATTTCTTTTTAACTGTTTTGTATGCACTGAGTTTTATGTAAAGGGAAAGGGGTGGATTGTTATGATTTTGTAAATGCAAGTCTTTTAATAAGCAGTTAGATTTTACTCCGTGGATGATAATGAATGCCTTTTGTGTGCACTGGTTACCACCATGCAGTTATAATCATTCCCTAGTGGGTCAATTTAAAAAGAGGCAAAGCTCCATGAATTCATGCTGTGACTTTTACACATATGTCCTAGGCCTGGCCATCCTTAGTATTTTTAAATTGTCACTGTCATCTGTGTCAAAGTGCATGAGAAAAGGAAAGGTAACATAGACACTCAGGTAACATTTACCAGGCACTGTCTCTCTCTGGTGGGTTAATGATGCTTAAATTAATCCTTGAGTGGTTCCTTTTGAATTAGTGACTAACATTAAATTGATTATGGTTGACATGAAAAACTAAGATAATATTAAATACAGAGAAATTAACCACTGAATTGGGTAGTATTCTTCCAGAAATATAGTACTATAACAAAAGGTGTTCTAATGCAAATTAGTTATTTCATTATCACTTTCATATAAACTTTTAAGTCATAAAAGACATCTGTGTCACAATGCTTTTCAGGATTAAAATCTTAGTTTTAAATAAGACGATATTATTTCTCAGGTAGTGACCCCAGACCACATCCATGATTAGGATCTGTCTAACAGTTCTTAACTGGTTCTGAGAATTAGAAATATGTCTCAGATCCCCCCGCCTCCAAAAAACAGGGAAAAACAGAAGACAGACCACTCAAAGGCTTCAGGAAGACTGAGGGGAAAGAGTTGGCAGCGCCTTCTGCCACCTTGTGAGTGTTCTCTTTGCTTCCTTTGTGTGGAACTCAAGTGCCCTGAGCATTTGCCATGGGTGGGCCTCAAACACATTTTTCTTTTCTGCCAGTCATGCTGTCTTTTGTGTATGTTAGCTGAGCTTATTTCTAGCCATTATTTCATCAGTAGCATGACAGAGTTGTCTCTCTTGGCAGATAATAGAATTATTCAAGAAGCTTTATTTTCTTTACTGATTTTATATTTTTATTATTACCTATACCTAAGAATTAGGCAGAAACCCAAGTTATATGCTATTTTAGTACTTTTTTTCTACTTCCCTATAACAGTTGCCATGCAAGTGGTTAATTAGTTCTGGACTTTGTGCTGTATACAGTGTCTCTGGCTGATGGCTTCTGTATCCATGATGGCAGGAAATCCATTTCATTCCCCGTTCAGTCCCCTGTTGCATAGTAGGTGTGGAGAAAGCAGTCTACTGTGGCATACGCCATTCCTTCAAAATGCGTTTATCTTTAAAAAGACAGAGTTTAATAAAAGCCCAACTATCTTCTTTTTACACAGTAGATATCCTAAAAATCAAAATAGATAACTGTAAAATGTTCCAGAGGTTTGAGTCAGGACCGTTTTCTTCTATCTCAAAGTGAATCTTTGAGTCAAGTAGTGGCCCCAGCTCCAAATACATCCAGTTCCTTCAAATTGTGCAGTATAAAATTGTAGTGAGTCTCAAAGGTGTATTAATAAATGTAGTTTTTATGCACTTACTTACATCCCTGTCTTCTCTCTCCTCCCAGGCATTACTTGTAATTCCCTTTTTTTCCCCTAAAAACAAAATAAAACCCCTTGTTGTTTAGTAAACATGCTTACTTTAAAGAAGATATAGTCTACAAAAAATTCATACAGAATTTTTCTCCATATTTGTTGAATAAAGGTAACTACATTTGTGAGTTTGGTATCCATAGATTCAACTGATTGTGGATCAAAAGCATTTAGAAAAGTAATTACATGTGCAGTGACTACGTAATCCAGACTTTTTCCTTGTTATCATTCCCTAGAAAACACAGTATAACAACTATTTGCATAGCATTTTCACAGCATTATTTATTATATGGAAACTAGAGATATTTTAAAGTATACAGGAGGATAAGAGAAGATTGTGTGTAAATAGTGTGCCATTATGTATAAGGAACTTGGTTTGGGTTTATTTTGATATTGAGGTTAGTGCTAGGACCACTTCCCTATGAATACCAAGGAATGACTAAGCATTTCTCAATAGTGCAGTATTCATGTATCCCTTAGCTTCTTTCCTTTGTCCATTTCCATTTCATAATTCAGACCACTGGTAGTTTTTTAAAATCTTTAAATTGTGGCCTATTTTATTTCAGCTGTTCTGTCACTGGCCCTTGCTTTGCTTTACCTTTTTTATTTGTATTCCTGCCATCTTCTCCTGTTCCCACTAATATGACTATGCTTCCTTTTCACTGTTAAGATCTTAATAGTTTTTTTTTGAAGTTCACACAGTTTATTTACAGAGTTCTTTACTGAAGGATCTGCTCTATTTAGCTCTTTTCTGCCTCTCTTCTCTTATTTATTCTATACCAACCTTGACTTCAGAACTTTAACTTACTTTTTCATCGCTTGCAAAATAAATGAACATTGTATTGATATCTACTTAGCAGAGCTGTGCTATAAAAATGATAAAAAAGGACATTTTGTACCTAAGATTTTTTATTAATCCTTTTACATTTTCTTTTGAAATCATTCGAATTGTTTTCCAAAATCCATGCCTATTGTGGTGGTTTAACTAATGGCTGGCTTGGAACACTCAGCTGAACTGAATCGGCATGGTGTTGAGTGTGGAAGGCCCACTGAGAATTGTTGCCACCAGTATAAAAAGAGAACTGGAGGAGAAGATAGCTGATAGATGTGCTGTTGATGCTCCTGGAGAAGCTTGTTGCACTGATTTTCCTGGTATAAACTCAGCTGTTTTCATCAACATTCTTGCTGTTGCTGAGGTCGGCTGTGGTTCTTTTCTGGAGAGCTCTGGTCCTTACTTGAGGGTTGCTTCCTGTCTCCAGTGCAGATCCCTCAGCCTGCTGGCACAGATTCTTCATCCCACTGGTGCAGACGTTCTAGCTTCCACTACTGACCTTCGGGCCATTCCAGTGCAGATTCTTGATACAGACTTTCATGAGACATTGTTGTGGGCTCTATCCTCCAGTTGAATTCATGTAGGACATTGTCTCAGGCTCTAAGTCTTCAGTAGGACTCATGCAGAACATTATCATGGGATCCAGTCCCTTGGCTGGATTCTTTAGGTCTCTAGGACAGATATCCTGCACTCTGCATTTGACTCTTTGGGTGAATATTATAAAATGATCCTCTGAATTGTGTCCTGTATTAAATTTATTCTCTTGTAAACCATGACTACAGCATCTGTAGTTCTCTGAGCAATGAAGAGTTCAACTGGTTCAGTCTTCTTGTGGTTTGGATCTTCATGTCTATTCGTACAACTTAAGGTTGCACTAACTTTTTAGTGATGATATTGCCTTATACTTAATTCTCAGATCCTTACCTTCTGTAATTGTAATAACAATGGTAGTTACCAGAAACCAATTATGTTTACTTTATCCACAACAGGCACAATATATAAATTAGTTCTGAAGCACATGATTAGATAGAAGATGAAATAAAGGCCTGATGTGGCTACATGAATTGTCCAAAGTGGTCCCTGAAGTTGTATTTCCCTTGTCCTACCTTATAATGTTGCCTATGACAAATAGCTACTCTTACGATATTCCAATAATTCTAGCTCTAGCCCATTCTTTCAGGACAATTTTATCATACTATTGATTTGGCATTTCTCTCATTGTTTTGTTTTCTCCAATGTCTGATAAACATTTTTTCTGTGTCTTCCTGCAAGTTACTGATGAAGAATATTTGTTGGGATAGGACCAGAAACACAGGAGCGTTGCTTGTACCAGATGACTCTCTACTGCTCAGCACAGTTTGCACAGAGTTAATGAACAAGCTATTCTTATGTGCAGCTAATGAGTTCGCTTCGACTCCATCTAACCATCATTTGGGCAATATCCCTACATTGCATATAAGAATTTAATGTCATTTAATCAACAAGAGTGAAGCACAGTATTAAATCCTGCATTAATGGCAAAAAAGAATAAATATCGCCTTTTTGTGGCTTTGGAGAGAAAAGAACAGGCACTTATACAGGTATACTATGGTGAGTTTTGCTTACATATGTACACACATACTGTAATTTCTCATAGGAGGAAAGACAGCTTTGGTGGCATAGGGAAGGCTGCATCTCCATGGTAGTGTGCAAAGTTAGACCTCACAGGGTGCGCAGGGCTGTGCTAGTCATGAGAGCCTCATTCCCTGTACATGTGGCAGTGAATTGATGCAGGAATGAGCAGGAAAGTTAGGCTCTGAATGAAACTGCGGCCTGTGGTACTTGGAAGGCTATGATATATAATAACAATGGGGAGTTTGGTTGTGACTTTGCCATGCCAAGTTCTTGGATGTGGCACTGCTGACAGCAGTGGACTCTGGAACAGGACTGCTCAAACTCAAATCCTGCTAGGTCACTTATGGGCTATGTAGCCTTAGAGATAATTCACTAAAACCTTTTGTGTCTCAGTTACCTATCTGCAAATGAATTAAAATATCAATTGCCTTTTAAGTTTGTCATGAGAGTTTATTGAGTTAATATGTGTTAAGCATGGACCCAGTGCTTGGCACGAGGTAAATATTAAACATTTGTTCAAGAGAAGATAGATAAGGTAGATGTTTTGCCATTAGAAGAAGAAAGGGGTATGAGAAAAGTTGGAAGCAAAATGCTCACTCCTGTGATAATGAGAATGATGGATTAGAGAGAGGCTGTGTGTATGTGCTAGGGGGTTTGGCAGAGGGGGTGTTGTAATGAGAGCCATTGTAAAACCAAGAGAAGGGGCAAGAAATAATGAGGGAGGTTATACAAAAGTGTGAGGCCACTGTCAGAATCATTAATTTTCCCTTCACTAATTGCATTATCATTGTTGGGTAATGAGAATGCAGTCTTGAATCACACATTATCTTTTTGTTCTATCTGCTTTCTGGAAAGAAAAAATATCAGCAAAGCAGGTCAATAGCCAAGAATCTTTTGTCTGCTCTGCTGTAGGCACAGTAAGACGTCATTATCTAGATGGCAATAAGTCTTTATCATGACTACATTTTACATCTGTAATTTGAGGAAAGCATCCAGTTTATTTCTGTCTGTGTAGATGTGACACTCAGCATATAACGTATCAGCAGTCTTGTCAGTATGTAAACTTCTATCAGTTCTGTTGACTAAATTATAGGAACCTAATAATTAAGTTAGAAGTTCTTCAAATATTATAGAAGAAATAGAATCCTCATTTTAAGCCACTAATCTCCTTTTTCATCACAAGAAATGTACATGAAATTTGTGCAGCAAATTATAGGCTAATAACACAATTCAGTTACATGTAGTGTTTGCTATTTCAGGACACTTTGAAGTTTTACTTGCTAAAGTTCAATTCAGGATGAAAACATCACATTGGTATTGCAATGTGCAGCCCTGGATAGTGAGGTAGTTTAAAAATAGGGCACATTCACTCCAAAGTTGGAAGATGTATTGATAGAAGCTGTATGTAGGGGCCTTTGTCTGTGATGCCAATTTGTCTAAATGGTCCATTTAAAAGGGTGAAATGTCTTATGCTATCTTAAACCTGTGAAGGTAAGACAGATGTTAGAAGAAAGGAAAAGAATTGGTGTGTTAGTCAGTTTCCATCAATATAATATAATACTGAGATAATTAACTTATAAACAAAAAGGGTTATTTGGGCTGGTGGTTGCAGAGATTCCATTCATCAAGAAGACCCATTGCTTTTAGGCCTGTGTTTGAGAAAGCACATGGCAGAAAAGTGGTAGAGCAGAACTCACCTAGTGGTCAGGAAGCAAAAGGGAAGAAGCAAAACGGGGAGGGGTCCCACATTTCTGTTGGAGGGCATGCACTCAGTCACCTAAAGACCTCCACTAGCCAGGCTCTTAAAGTTTCCACAGACTTCCAACTTCATGTATTAGTGACCAAGCATTTAATACACAAGCTTTTGGGAAACACTCAAGGTCAAATTACAGCAGTTGGTGTCCTTGTGAGGGCAATTTTAGGATTATGTAGAATTTGACCATGGACATGAGTTCTCTGATCATGCTGGATCCTGGCTTGTAATTCAGTGGGTAGGAGACTCAGGCATCAGTGATGCTAACATGTAGTCAAGGCAGAGGACTGCTGGATTACAGAAGACTTGCCTTTCAAGTAAGAGGGATCTGAGGAGATTGAGATGAACACTTTGGCTCTGTGTTGCTGTCATTTAACCTTAATGTGACTCATGTTCTGATAACTTGTCTCTGCCAGCCTCAAAGACCCAAATACCACTTTGACCTCAGGTCTGATGACCGGGCACGTGAGTTTTCTTTCTTTGGCTGAGTATCTCAATCCACAATATCTTCCCAGTACAGTCCATTTTAGAAGACTGGACTCTACTATTTATTTTATTTTTGGCCTTTTATGAATTATAACCTTGCTTGATGAATCACCTTACTAAGTTGCATATAATACTCTCCGAGGGGGCATTTCCTAGGGTGCATTCGAGCTCCAATTGGGTACCTGGTGTGAAGGTTGAACAGAGCAGCCTCAGAGGACTGTATTCTCAGGGTAGCTTTGTGCTGGGCTGACTTACATTGCTGCACTGAATGCTGTGCCTGTCCTATTTTCCCCAGTCCTTGATCTTAGTTAGAGGTTGGAATTAGTTCTTGATTTGGGCCCCTTTGAGTCTACCTGCTTTCATCACAACTGTCGCTGAATCTTACCTGGCCTTTTACATGATGAAAGTTGTTGATTCAAGCCCATTTTGTACACTGGACTGCTGGGCCTTGTGTTCCTGGGTGGGGAGGTTGACCCCAACCTTTAGGGGATTCTGCAGTATCTCAGTGTCCTCTGAGATCCTTGATGTCTAAGGCTGGGAATGCTTTACAGCATGAACCATTTCTGAAAGTCCCTCTGTCTGCTGAGTCTGGTAGCTAGTACATGAAATAAGGATGCCACAGATTTATGAACAGTGATTTAGATGTCAGTGTCTTGCTTTGGATAGATTTAACCTCGATATTTGTCCTTTGTTAATATTTATCCTCAAAATCTGGGTATAAATGTTTGTAGATTCCTTCTCCTGTATTGTGGTAGAGAAAGAGAACATGTGTAAGGAGTTCGCTCAGAGGATAGGGAGCACAGGATAGGGAGCACAGGTGACTTCTGGCCTTAGCCTCTTGATGTGTTTCTTATGTTTTATGGTGAGCTTCATCAGCGCTAGCTGGTTTAGAAAAAAAAAAGGAAAAAAATAAGCTGAGGTTTAAAAAAGTAAGGATTTTTGTATTTTTTAAAAGATGACAGGTGAAATAGCATAATTTATACATGATTTCAGTTGCAGGCTGAGAGGGAGGTGAACAGGAGACAAACTAACAAAGTGCTTCAAATGCTTTTAATACTCAGTGTGTGTTGGGAACTTTGATGCTGACCCCATCTGTAAGTTGACAAAAAGTCCCAACTAGCTCCAATAAGAAACTGACACTTTCAAAAGTCAAGTTTAAGTCTAATAAATTAGCAAATCTTTTTTTTTTGGAGTTACACTAATAGTTTCTTGTTGTTTAATTAATTAAATTTATTGGTACATTTTAGGTCTACATAATGATCACATTCATCACAGGGAATTTGTACCTGCACGTGATATAGCATGACACTTTTTTCCCCATTTCTCTAACCTTCCCTTCAGCCCTCTTTCCCCTCATTTACAAAAGTTTTGATTCCATTCTTTTCCTTTTTTCTCATTTTTTCTTTTTTCCTTCCTTTCTTTCCTACTCCCATCTCCCTAGTTCCCCTTCTCATTTGAACATTTTCTTCCAATTTCACAATATTTAGTATACATTTTGGTTCTTATTTACACTTTGGTTGCTCACACCAGAAAAAAAAATGAGATATTTACACATGTGTGTCTGATTTATTTCACTTGACAGTACGGTCTCAAGGTGCATCCATTTAGCTAGAAATGTCTCTAACTTCTTCTTTATAGCAGAATAATACTCCACTGTATAAAAATACCCCACATCTTCTTTATTCATATATCGGTTTATGGGCATTTGAGTTGTTTCCATGATTTAGCTATTGTAAACTATGCTGCTATAAACATAGGTTTATATTGTTTATAGCAGCACAGTTCATATATTGTTGGGATATGATGTTTTTAATTCTTCAGAGAAATTACCAAGAGGGGGAATACCTGGTTTGAACAGAACCTCTAGTTCTAGTTTTTTGAGGAATCTCCACACTTACTTCCACAGTGGTTACACCAATCTGCACTCCCACCAGCAGTGGATAAAGGTTCCTTTTTTTCACAGCCCTCCCAGCCTTTGGTATTGGTTGTGTCCTAATAATAGCCATTATTAGGTGAATCTCAGAGTTGTTTGATTTGCATTTCTTGAGTGACCAGTAATATTGAACATTTTTAAAATATATTTATTTGCTAGTTTTACTTCTTCATCTGCAAAGTGTCTATTCATTTCAGACATCTATTTTTTGATTGGGTGTTTAAATTTGGAAGGGTCTGAGTTTTTTGAGTCCTTTGTATGTTCTAGATATTAGCCCTTTGAGGAACAGTTGTCTTTTCACTCTGCAAGTGATTTCTCTTGCTGCACAAATGCTTTTTAATGAGATCCCAGTTGTTGATTATTTGTGGTAGTTATGTACAATTGGGGTTTTATTCATAAATCTTTGCCTATACCAATGTTTTCAGTTGTCCAGCAGATGTAGTGTTTCTGTTTTAATATTTAGATCTTTGATCATTTTGCTTTTAGTTTAGTGCACGATGAAAGATGAGGAGTCTAATTTTAATCTTCAGCCTGTGGAAAGCCAGTTTTTTCAGCACCATTTATTAAAGAGGCTATCTTTCTTCCAGTGAAGGTGTTTGGCTTCTTTGTCAAGATAACGTGTCTGGTTATGTTATGGTATTCAAAAAGGGGTCTCAGTAGCTTTGTATACCATGATTTTTGTCTCTTGACCTTCTCAAACCAAAAGCATCAGCCTACATGACATGCTCTGATTTGACAACTTTTGGCAGGCAGGCTGCTCTGTGATTCTAAGAGAAACTCAGTTGAATACACATGAGAAAGCCTTAAGTCCCAGTAGGGCAGTGCTTTGAGAATTACTGAAAACTAATAACATAGAAGAGAGCAAGCTGTCTGACTTTTTTTTTTTTTTTTTTGCTGTGTTTAAAAGCAATCTACTGCTGTGTTTTACATTTTGGTGAGAAAGAAATGCTTCTGAGAAACCTAGTTTTGGGATTACTGATGGCTATTCTTAGCTTAATAGTTTTTACCTCTTCTAGGGCTATTTTAATGTTAATTCTCTCTCTCTCTCTCTCTGTGCACATGTGTCTGTGTGTGTGTGTTTGTGTGTGTTGGCTTACAGGTGCGCATTACTAATGTACAACTCATTGTAGACTTGTTGTATCATGAGCAGTGTAATAAATAGAGCTATGTATTATGTGAAATCTTGTGTGGTCCAAATAGGAAGCTGGTTTGAACTTCAGGTCCAATTTTCTTTTCACAGCTCTTTTTGTGTATAAACTGATGATATACCTGCCTCTGTTATGCTGTTAGTATAGGTAGACATAGTCTTGGGATTATGTAAAATTTGATTAACTTGGGCAGCATGAAGACAGACTACTATAAATAAATCATTGGGCTTATTTATATATTTTAAAATTTCTTAAATATTTGGGCTCTTCCAAGCAGCTGCTTTGTTTAATCATCTGGTTTATTGACTCAGTCTCAATTTGACACCCTGAGAGCTTTGACTCTGCTGGTTTGCTTGCTCTCTGGCATACAGTTATGGTCTTGGTGTGGCTTTTCATTGCCCAACCTCAGGGACTACCCACAAACACTGCATTTTGATTCTTTAGGTCACAAGTGGGATGTCTGAACATTCTCTTTTTTCAAAAGTTCTCAGGCAGTTCTTATATGTCCCAAAGCTGAGAATGTTATCATAAAAGAATTCAAATACCTACAAGCATGGCCTGAAAAGACATTTCCAACTCCAGACTGTGAGTTGGTGTGCTGTGAACTATCAGAAAGTTTTGGAAAAGATTGAGAAAACTTAGAAAAACAAAGGCTCATGCTAATAAAGAACAATGTTGGAGAATCCATTGCTATTCAGAAGGTTTTATACATGGCTATTTCTAATAGAAAGATTTTCTAGTTACTTTCATGTATAAATTGACTAAAAACATGGAAGTTGCTATAAAATAAGACTGGCGTACAGTTTTTCAAAACTTAACAAACTGGAGACAGAGTGTCTTGGATCCTTTGTCTTATGCCAAAAAAAGTTGTTTTTCAGTCTTAAAGTATTGAAACTTAAATTTGGATCTAAGGGAAACTAGCTCTTACATTTTGCAGCATTATTAATAATCAGGAAATTCCAGTAAGATCAAATTCAACAAAAATGTAACGATGGGAAAGAGGGAGGTAAAGTGTGGAGATGAGAAGGGGGTCTGGGAAATGAGCAAGAGGAAGAGGGAAATGGAGAGTAAAAATGACCACGATGCAACATGTTTATGTACCAGCTCCCCAAGACGAACGGAATTATTATACACTGTAAACATATACTGATAAAAACAAACAAACTTCCAGGATGAAGTAAAGTCATGGAGAACTTTAAACTTCACTACTCTAAAGCACTTAAACTTTATTCTGGAAAAAAAGGGAAGGTGCCATTGAAGTGAGGGACTAAATTTTCACTTTACGATCACATGGAGGGAATGACTGAGTTACAAAAGAGAAGGAATCATGGAGACTAGGAACCCAGTCAGTGGATTATTTCAGCAATCTGAGCTGGAGAAAAAGATACAGAGCTGCCTAAAGCTGAGGGTGGGTGGAGTGGAGGAGGTGGGAGACATGGCTAAGGTGACTGTATAATTTACCTTCCCCATTTGGACTATTGTGAGAGTAAAAGGAAGCTATAATTATCCCAGGGAAATAAGTGTAAGCTAAAACTACCCTGAACAGGTACTAAGTGTGGAGAGAAAAGGATCAGTTTTCAGGGATTTTTCAAGAAGTTGGACAAATTTTGGGGTCTAAGTGCAGGAAAACATTTGGGCTGGAGACATATATGCTGCTACTCAGTGCCACCCTAAAATAGAACCATTTTATATGTCCTTATCCTCTTTATTCACCAAATCTAGCACTGTGTGACTTCTGGCTCTTCCCCAAAGTTAAAATGATTACAGAAGGTAAACATTCTGAATTGATTCAGGACAAGGAGGCAGACAGGATATCACAACTGAAGACACTCACAAAAGAGGACTTCCAGAACTGTTTCAGAAAGTGGCGAGAAAGATGGGATAAATGGGTGCAAAACGAGGGAGAAAATTTTGAGGGGGTTTAGTGACAATGTGTTTTTTACTATAATATATTTTTCAAATTTAAAATTTCACCATATTTTTAGGTCATAATCATAAAGGGGTGATAAACTTCTAAATATATTTCTAAATTAAAAATATTTCTACTTTATTTTAAGCAAATATATTAACAAAAGCTAGGTATTAATGAAAAACCATTAAATCTAAATAGATGGAGCTAATACAAACTATGAGTAGATTTAAATTTGATTAAAGTTGACAGCATGTGTCAAAAGGATCTAAAAGTGTATGTTCTAGATAACAATATTCCATCTTTTAGGAAAAATAACTTCCCTTTTATTGTAATAATTTTTAGAAATATTTAACATTCATCATTTTAAAAAATGATACTACATTAATGATCCTGCCTGGATTTCTTGAGTTTATTTCTGATTTTGAATAAAAAGCCAAAGATCCTGTATATCACTGAAAAATCAGGGCAAAAAAGTAATTTTTTCATTAAGAATCTTGAGTGTTTGAACCATGAGCCGATAGGGAGACTTGCTGGGTTTTCTCCTTTTTTCTTCCATACCACAAGTGGTTCTCTGGCTTGAACAAGTGATGTCTTCATTTATCTTCTTTGTACTTCATTCTTCATTATTTGTTTCCTTTCCAATCAGCACATTGCATTTTAAATAGACTGGGGTATTCAGCAACTAATTACATAATTTAGAAGTGTGAAAGTTCTCATTACCCTCCTGCCGTCTACAGTAGTTTTCTTTGGAACCTCAGAGAGTTTGGGAGACCTTTTCCCTTTAACACCGTGGTGGGGTTCCTTTAAACTTTTTTCTAGAAAAGATATTACTCTTGGTTGACATAGGAAGGTCAACGTTTTTAATCTTTTCTTCTAAAGTTACCATACTAGGCACACTGTATTTCCAACATGGTGATGTGCTTTAAATGAGCAGAAAGCTGCCCAGGCTGTTGTAAGAGGCTTTGTGTGGCACATTGGACAGCTGCACTGCTAGGACTCTCTCCTGTGCTGGCACTTTGCGTGTTTGCTTTATGTTTTGATTGTTGTCTTCGGAATTGTAAATTACTCAGGGAAACTCATCAGAGTAAATTAAATTCAGTGTCCAATTTTCATTAAGGTTTTTGTTTGATTCAGTTTTATGGCTTGGCTAATTGAGGCTTACAGAGGTCAAGTACCTTGGCCAAGGTCACCTAGGATGCTAATGTCTTAGCTTAGATGAGTTTTCTTTTAGCCCCTGTTGATTCCTACATCATGTGTTCATCCGTCTGTTAATTACCATCTCGTCATCCTTGTTCTTCTTACAAACTGCCTGGGTATAAGGGCCCTCAGCACTGGTGGGATTTATGGGAAGTCTGCATGCTGATGAATTATCTTTTATCTGAAAATGAGAAACATATAGAGCTCAGTTATGATAATCTCCATCATGGCAGATGCTGCTCTCTAAGGATTTGTTACCCCATGCCAGCAAAATCAACCCAGGGCTGCTCAGGCTTACTACTAGGATGCTTGAGTGGATATGAATGAAAAGCCATATACTGTCTGCTGTTTGAAGCTGGCACAGTAGAGGAAGGATGGCCTGCAAGTAAATTACTTCATTTCAGGAGCATGAAGTCTCTGCTGGGATATAAATATTTTGCGTTCATCTCCTAGGGACTGCTGGAAGTGTGGCATAGCTGTTAGGATTTTTGTTGCTGCTGCTGAAGGACTTTGTCTGTCCGGATACAGAATATGACATTCACAGGAATCCAGCTAGGAATGTATTCCAGAAGGATTAGACAACTGCAGCCCCTAATTAGCTTCCGTAGTCTTGAATCTTCCATGATATTCTGGTATGCAAAAGCACTTGGAAAATTCCTTGGTTGAAATTTAATTAATGAAATTAAACCACATACCATGAATATAGAGAAGGGAGTACTGTAATTATGTAACTGTTGAGAAATGAATTTATCGAAAACTATGCTCCAACTATTTTTTTCTCTCTCTCTGGCAAAAACTGTTTTCCCATAGTTACTTTATTTATTTATTTATTTATTTATTTATTTATTTATTTTTTGTGAAAGCAAGTACTTTTTATTATAGGTCTTCCCCTTTGGTAAATGATGCTTTTTAAGCAATTCTTTAATTTGTGTCTCTCCCCTCCCTTACTTCATCAGCACTCACACATCAGCATGGCTAGATGACACTGTTAATGTTAATATAGGGGCAGTCAGTGAGCCAGGTAATCACCTGCCTCAGCACACATAGCTGTAGTGCCGTTGCTGTCAGAAATAAATTAGAAAGGGAGAATAATGATTTAAAACAATGCCTGAAAATGATTATCTAACAAAGGCAAGCATTTAGTAAGCTGTTGAGCCAAAGAGAAATCCCTAGGAAGGAGAAAAGGACAGCCTTTATCTTACAATAAGGGCAAATGGTAAAAATAAAGTGTCAGCGCAGGCACATTTTATGTCAGTTCAAGTGACAAAAGGCCAATTTGGCACAGCATGTGTTTGGATCATACGCTGTAAAATGCATGACCTTGTTTCCTGCCGCTGATAGATAGCTCCACGTTCTTGGAGCTTTTATTTTCCTTCCTGAAGAAATATTCTCAACCCTCGATGGTGAGCCTGAAGTAGTGGCAGAGTTTGAAGGCACATCCCTTTTGAAGACAACACAGCTCACCCTTCGCTTGGATTGCTTCCTGAGTGGAGCCAACAGGCAGGGAAAGTGTTTCGTCAGAAATACCATGAAGTGTGAAACAGAATAAGATTCTTTGGCAGGTGAATTGGGCAGAGACATCAGCATTATAGCCAATCCATTTAAAGGAGATTCAGGTCTCATCAGGATCCAAGGTCAGCAGCAGGAGGTCAGATGGTCCTAAACAGAATGTGTAGGACTGAGTCCATAGTTATTGACTGATTTAATCTAGTCCTGCAGACTGCCTAGGAAACTCATATGTTTATCTGACATACATATTCGAGCTAATTTTCTAATACGTGGCATTATATGGGAGATAGGAGTCTTATTCTGTTTTTTTCTTTTTGGTTTTGGCTGGCTGAAATTAAATAAGTTTACATCAGTTGATGTGTCCTTGGTTGTCTTCTTCAGCTTTGGGAATATACATTCTTTCTTTTCTATGTAAGGGCAGAAATGCATCTACATTTAATTTTGTGCTTTGTTGCCCCTTTCCTGCCTCTGTGTCTGGACCTGTGCTGTTGGTGATAGGGTGCCTTTTCCCCCTTCTATCCTTTGATGCTTATTTAATCTTGGGTGAAAGTAACAGGCTACACAGGTAAGTTTTGCACCTCAAATTGCTTTGGCAAGTATTTTCACATGTAGCATGGAGTTCTTGCTTAGATTATTGTGGTCCTCTTTGTAATAGGATGAGAGTGACTTTATTTGCTTTTCAGAGTAGGTGCGTACTTGGTACCCAGGAATCCCTGTAGATGCTGGAGCACCTTCTCGTTATCAGTTCAGTGACTTAGGCTTACCAGACCTTGAGAGAACAGACTTCCAATTAGTACCTTTAGGAACCCCAGATGCAGAGGGGGGACAGCACTTCCATGCTTTGGGGAGGGACCTTGCACTTAGAATTTTGTCTCTTGTGGCTCCACCCCTGTACACTTATAGTCCATTTATAACTAGGGAATTGTCAGATGCTGGGGCTGGAAGGGTGGTTTAGAAGTTATCTCCCTAATTCTTTTTTTCCTCTAATTCTTTAGTTAACACATGACAGGTATGAACCCCATTACATGTACTTTATTTTAGATAGCTTAAATAATCAGTGCTGAAAACTGGACCAATATGTAGGTGTCCTGAAGCCTCCATCTCAGACTTTAGATTGCATCTCTCAGCTTTCTGAGGTGGGCGC
This sequence comes from Hydrochoerus hydrochaeris, assembly GCA_004027455.1. Classification (NCBI taxonomy): domain Eukaryota; kingdom Metazoa; phylum Chordata; class Mammalia; order Rodentia; family Hydrochaeridae; genus Hydrochoerus; species Hydrochoerus hydrochaeris. Next base: position 873,943 of record PVLA01000042.1, on the reverse strand, counting down.
AAGGAAGAGCGTCAGGGATCTTGAAGATTATTCGTTGTGGATTTCAAGAACCTGGTTAGAAAGAGTAAATGTATGACAGGCTCATCAGATTTTTTGATGAATTCTCAGAGTTACAAGGAGGGTGACATTTCTTGACTATTACATCCAGATCTACGTATTCAGCTCTGTGATGCCTTTTCAGCTTTGCTTGGAGAAATGTAACCTCCAGCATTTCTATAATTAGACAGGAGACACAGCAGTTCCTGGGCAAACTGGTTGATTTTTCTGCTTCCTTCTCTTTGTGTATACAGTCAGAATGATAACACTTATCAGTTCAGTAAGAAGTGATACGAACACAGTCACTCTGTTCCAAGTTTCCTGTGCAGGAGGCTGCTCATTTGGGGATTGATCTAAAATGGTGTATCTCAAAATGTGGTTCTCAGACCAGTAGCAGCAGCACTTGGGAGCTTACCAGCACTGCAAATTCTTGGGAGCCTTCTGAGACTTTCATGTATCACAAGTGCTGGGAAGAGTTCAGCAATCCATGTTTTGAAAAATTTCCCAAGTGATTTTAGAGCATGATAAAGTTTGAGAATCATTTATCTAAATGATTCCTTCTCTCCTGTAGTCATAAACCTGAGTAGGTTGAAAGGAAACATTTATAGCAGAATAAAGTAAGGTTTATAGATAACCAATTATCACCAAAACCCTAGTCTCTGGTTTTGTTAGTTTTATTGGGACTTAGAATCCTTATCAATTTCTAAGCTGTGTGAGACAAGGGTGATACTTGGCAGGTTCTCAGTTATTTTCTCAGCATCTATTATAGTCTTGTACACTTGTACCTGGATATTTGTTGATGAGGGATAAATGGATGATTGAATGTTGAGAATGCTTTGGCATATAGTCTAGTGGAAGACAAAATTCAACAAAGTGCAAGTCCAAAGTCCAGGTCTGATCCTCTTTAACTGGATAATTTTGATTGTGTTCTTTGTCTTTGGTCTTGAGGATTCTCATCCTTTAATGATGGGATTGAGCTAGAAATTATACTCTGGGACTTCCCCACTTTAACATTGCATATTTTGTCAAAACACCAAGACAAGGTGACTGCAGGTAAGTCTTAAGCTCCATTAAGGTTTAACTTAATTAGTTCTTCTCCATGAGATTTTGCTTTTTTAATTGGCTTATCAGGATCTAACTTTTTAATCTATTGATTATATTTCTTTTGTTGTGACTCTCATTCCAACTTTTTATGATCACTTGCCTCTTACTTGAAAGAAATGGAACGTATTCATGCTCAAACTGCTGGTAGGAAGGACTAAATTATCTATGTACTTACTTGAAAAAATACCCAGTTTTTTAAGCATTAAATAATACATAATGAGCCAAAAGGTACTGTGTAAACTAATGAAGGTCATATACATGTTGTGGGATTATAAAAGTGTGGATTTAGACTTTGGCTTAGGAGATGCATAACGTTGAACAATGAAACTTACCTTCTTGGAAGTGTAGTTTCCCATTTGTAAAATGGGGTTAGTAGATACTTTATAGAATTATTACAAGGAAGAAATAAAGTAATATGTAAAGCTCCTACTACAGCACCTGTAACATAACAACTATTCAATAAAGCACAGTTTACTTTTCTTTCTTTCTTTTTTTTTTCAAATTTCTCCATTACCTAGAGTACTAAGCACACCAGAGAACAGGTATACCCTACTTATTTTTTCATTCTTAAGAACTGTCTCATAATTTTAGCTTTTACATTTTTTAGAATATATTTAGAGAAAGAATTTCAAATCAAGGACACTGAGATATATACAATGCAAATGCTAACCAGAAACACAACTTGGAAATATCAGAGATGGGGGCTGAGAAAAGTTTACCTGTGGAGATTGGAACAGAATTGTTTAAGGCTGAAATTCACAGAATTCGATAAGGTCATCTCCTTCTTACAAAGTTGAAACAGTTATTTTACATGAGGGTATATTATGTGATTTAAAATAATCACATCTAACCCTACACCAGCCCTCTAACAGCTTAAATTTATTCACTACTATTTTCTGGATGATAGCAATTTTCAGAAAATAATAACAAAGATTGACACTTGCAAAGGATGGGAAAGAGGGGCTAGGAGAGGAAAAGGTAATTATACAGCAAATGTAAGAATATTTCTTCTCTAAGAGTAGTCAGGTATCTGGGTCAGAAGTCCTGATGAATGTGGTCTTTCGGGTAGTCAGTAGCAGAGAAATGAAAGACAGAATGAAGTCTGCATGGGTCTTTTCAACACTGCCTGTAATTCCACCCCTCTGAGGACTGGGGATGGTCCTTAGCACAAAACTGGTATGGAGAGCATGGGTCCCTATCTCATCAGACAGATTCCAAGCATGCCAGGTCCTGTGAAGCTGTCCTGTTTTTAGGTTTGACGAGCAGTCTGAAGATAAGAATGTTTTCCAGAACAACAGCACACAGTGAAATAGAAAAAGAAAACAAAACTGGATCAATCATTTTGTAACCAGGGACAGAGAAACTTATTATTTCATGTATATTTTAAGCACTCTGAAAGGAAGGAATGAAAGGAGTCACTTGACTTTTGGTTAGAAACACAAGACTCCACATAGAAGTGTAGGGATAGGGTGAGATAAGAGAAAACATAATGACAGTTTTACGGAGATGGTTAAGGATGAGGAAGTTGCTGAAACCATAGATAAATATTGAAGACTTTTTCACATGATCTTTCTATTGATAAAATCTTCAAATAAGAAGTATTTTAACCAATCACTATTTTAGAAGTAGAAAACCATAGATGTTAATAGGTGGTCTCAGAGAGACTTGGGAACTGCTTAGCAGGGAAAGGTACTGTTTAGAGGTGCCACTGGCATTGACTGGGATAGGTGAGAAGTCTAACTTCCAGAAAGTTCTAGAAAATATAAATGAATGACAGGAAGTTACAATGTGTGGTGCAGGAAGAGATTCCATGTCATTTCTGTTATAAAGAAGTATTTTCTAGGGACACCTTTGTACCTGTTAGCACTCTGCAAAGCAGAGCCCCCACCAGAAGGAGCACCAGATACAGAAAAATGCATAATAAATACCTTTTCAGTTTTTGATGTTTTGAGACAAGATTTTGCCATGTAGCTCCAGACTTGCCTCAAACTCAAGGTCTTTTTGCCTCAGTCTTCCAAGTGCCTGGATTTTAGGTACACACCACCAAGTCTAGCAACAAATATCTTTTCAGGAGAATTCTCAATCCAGAGAAAACTTAGCTTTTAGTTGGTGATTAGTTCAAAAATTTTACTAAAACTCAGACAGGTTTTTGTTTTGTTTTGTTTTCCTAACCATTGCCTTTTTTAAAAAACAAAATAAGCAAAAATTTTGTTTTCCCCAGAAAAAGGATTACCTGAAGTTACTCATTTTTCATAAAGCAAAAGTTATGTCATTTTTGAATAAAATGCCCTAAAATAGTTTTTATTCATAAAATCTAGGCAGTTAGATTCAATTTCTTTCCTGGATTTATTTGAATCCTTTGCTTAGTGCTCTTATGTATTCATCAGTGATGATGTATTTTTTTTTCATGTATGGAGAACTTTTAATCAATTGATAGGGGCTAGAAACAAAGAATACCAAGAGTGATTACTAATCTCTTCCAAACATTAGAGGAAGAATACTAAATATATTTTATGCCTTACAGATTATCCTTTGTAAATTTTTAATAAAAAGTCATAAGTATGTGTAATATTGTATTATTTTCTTAAATTAACAAAATGGGCAAAATGTTAATATTTGATAAATTGAGAAATGGATCCAGAAATAGTCACTATATTAATTTTTTGCTTTGTATATTAGAAATATTTGATGCAACAATATTTGGTAAATAATTATTTAAAATATAATTCCAGTAATTTAATTTCAGATTTGAACTGTATATTTCAAATTGAAGTTTGCATCTTCAGTTATTTTTTTTTTGTTTTGCCTACCAACCAGAAAGCCAAATCATACATTTCTTTAAAAATGCCTACTTTGAATTAATTACTCTGACTCTTTTCAACCTTCTCCATATGTGTATTTTCTTTTTCTGAGTAGATACATTCTAGTCTCTTGTTTGGCATCAGGTTTGGTAAAGAATTCAGGCTATGGATCTGTTGACCTCAGACTTCTGTAAAATACACAGCTTCCTGAGCTCTTGTCTGCCTTAACCCCCCCGCTCAGTGACAGCCAGAAGCCCAGAGCAGCAGGGCAGTGCTTGGCTCTGGATTTCTCCTTTCCGGTAACTTCTCCTTGAGAAGGGCAGAGCAGCCCTCTTGGTAGCTATTTCAGTTTTCCCTAAGCAAAAACACTTTGGAAAACAGTGTCATGGGAAAAAGGACTTCATAATGAGGGGGGAAGAAAGTTAAGAAAATTGAAGAATGCAACTTAAAAGTTAACTCTGCTCTGCATGTATAATTGGACAGACTGAACTCTGCTTGCAAAGGGTGATGCTATCCTTAATCTCTGTCCGTCATCCCATATTCATTTAAAGGAATCTTCCATTCATTTTCATCTCTGTTGAGATGACCCGATGCAGAAGGCTCTGAAGCACTGTGTATTGATTGTGTAACCTTCACTGTTACCATGTGTAGAGCAAACCGCACATGGGCAGTGAACGAATCAGCCTTTCTTCAAGGTTCTCTTTGAGTAGCCCAGTTCCCAGGTGGGACCAATTCCTTTTCTTGAAACCAGTGGGTCATTACTTTTGTGATTCATGCTGTGTTACCATTTTTACTTTAAAATTCTTTCTTTATTGATTATCTTGACATTCCTAAAGAAAAATCATTGGTAAAACTAGTCTAGAAGAAACCTTTAAAATAGTCAAAATAAATAAAATTTAAACAGTCAAATGTACAGTAATGAAGTAAAAATAATAGAATCAAAATAATATATGACCCATTCCTTGGACCATATGCCAGATTAACCCTAGACATACTCTGTCCCTAAATGTAAAACTCCAAACTATAAAACCTGTAGGAAGAATCAGAGGAAGAGTATGTTCCTGATGTTGTGTTAGGCTAAGATATGCTAGATCAGTATTAAAAAGCATGATTCATAAAAGAAAACGAATAAGTATGCTTGATTATTGCAAATCACATATCTGTAAAGGATTTGTATTCAAATTATTTAAAAGCAGGCAAACCTCAATATTAAGAAAAAAATGTAATTAAAAATGGACAAAATGTTTGGACAAATATATGGAAGGCAAATAACCATATGAAAAGATGTTCGACTTCATTTTTCTTCAGAGAAATGTAAATTGAAACCATAAGGAGATACCATTGGAATTGGTTAAAATGACTAAAGTTAAGAAACATTAACCATACTAAGTGTAAATAAGGATGTGGGTGAACTGGTACATTCAAACTCTGCTGGTGGCAGTATAAAATAGTACAACTACTTTGGAAAACAACTCGGCAGCTTTTTAAAAAAGTTAATATGTGTTAGTGTTCTGTTATTTGAAAAAACATAACTCTGATAAACTTATAAGGAAAGAGGATGTATTTTGGCCCATGGTTTCGGATATTCCATTCCATGATCAGCTGACTCTGTTGCTTTGGACCCGAGATGAGACAGCATGTCATGGCATGAGCTCATGCAAGAGCAAATCTGCTCACTTCATAATGACTGTGAGGCAAAAAGAAAGAAGAGACCAGGGTCCCAATATCCTCCAGAGGCACACTCCTAACTTCTTCCCACTGTGCTCCGCTTCTTAAAGTTTCCACCACCTCCCAATAAAGCCCTAAGTTGGGGACCATGAGTCTTTGGGGATACTCCAGATTCAAATAGAATTGCATATTACCCAGCCATTATCCTCCTAGGTATTTACTAAAAAGAAGCAAAAGTATATATTCTTACAAAAATTTGTATATAAATATTCATATTCTCCAAATTAGAAACAATGCAAATGTCATCATGAGATGAATGGATAAACAAATTGTAATAAGCCATATACACCAGGCTATTATTTCATCAAGAAAAAGGAATGAATTATTGATACATGCAACAACATGGTTGAATATTAAAGTAAGTACATTGAGTGAAAAAAAAAACTAGACAAAAAATACATTCTAGATGATTTTATTTATGTAGGATTCTTGAAAACTAAACCTAAGCAATGGTGAAAGGGAACAGGTCAGTGATTGTCAAGAGGCCTGGAATGTCAAGGGCAGAAATGTGGAAGATCTTGAGGAAACTTGATTGGGTCATGGATATTTATTATCATAATAGTGGCAATGGTCTTAGTGATGTATACACATCAAAATGTATTAAATTGTGTACTTTAAGTGTGTTTAGATTTTTGTGTGTCAGTCATACCTTAATAAATCCCCACAAAAGAAAGAGAGAGGAAGGAAAGAAATGAGGTGAGAGGAGGACTAAAAAAAAAAGGAAGAAAGAAAGAAAGGGGAAGAGAGAGGGAAAAAGCCTCAATCTGAAGTCAGAAACCTGGGTTGAGAGGCTCAATCTCTGTTACCTGCTATGAATACCTGTGATTAAACTGCACTTTGAATAACAGAGTTTTCTTTCCTGTAAAATGAAGTTAATAATATCCATCTCATATATAATATATGTAAAAATATTTTTCTATATATGAAATACTAAGAAGTATTTGCCAAAATGAGTATTATTGATCCAGGCAGATAGAAACTAAAGCAATTAAGGGTATTTTCCATCCACTTTGCGTGGAGAAATGTGTGAAGTGTTTTGAGATGGGAGGGGTGTTGAAGTGGACATGAGGTGGCAGAAAGAAGCAGGGATGTTCATCTTTTGCTGTGAGATGGAAGATGGATCTGTGCACAAGAAATGCATTAGCACTGATCCCTGTTTGGGGTCTGCCAGTCCCAGCATGCAATGGTCCAATTTAATGTGGGCCACAGAACACTGCTTCTAAGGCTGTGCAGCTTCTGTGGGCTAACCCCAGCAGAGAGGAATTGAAGCAAAAATGAGCAATAAATTCTTAATGCATTGTACACACTATGTCACATGTTATTTTTAAACAAAAGGCATGCCATGCATTTTTCCTAGTATACTAGAATCCATGTATGTTTACCAAAAGGTGGCCAGCTATTGCTTGGATAACACGGGAAGCACTTTATAAGCATAAAAACGTTTATAGAGAAATTTTTCAGGAACATGTATGTACTATTCAAAAAATTATTGCAGTTTCTCTTTCCATTAAACATCTACTTCTCGGCTAGCCCGAAGCAAGGAAGTAAATGCAAAGCACTAAGCCATTTAAAATCTAAATCAGACTTTAATAAGGAAATGCCATGTTTCATTTAAAAGCTTCTCTTCATCTCCTTTTGTTGTGCTGTCAAGTGAAAGAAAAGCTAGCTTTATAATTACACGGCTACCTCAGATGAAGATTATATGTAAGATCTCGCATTATTTTTCCACACCTTTCCCTCTCTGTCTCCTGTCCCACCCCCTTCCTTTTCTGCCACCCAGCCCTCTCCCACATCAGCTTTCTTCCTTACCCTTCCTTCCTGAAGACCTGACAGAATGATGAAACTCTGTTGATTAAGCTGCTGAACGGTGGTGGCCCTTATTAATTTAAGGGTGACAAGCAAAAAATAAAATGAAATAAAACAAATGACTTTAGTGTGAAATGTTTCTCACTCTGGATCATCATCCTAGCCTGGCTGGAAAGAAAATTAAGCGCTTTTGTTTTTCACCGCTCAACAGAGTGTAAAATCAGATGAAATTTAACTTTGACAAATGTTTACTCTTTTCTGTCTGGTCCTGGATCCCCAAAGGTCTTTCTCACAGCCGAATGTAATTCTTGCTCCCTTATGCTGTTAGCACCCTCTCTCCCCTTGCTAAGAACTTGGCATTACTAGCAGTAAGGGCGGGTCCTCATTCAGGTATATTTGATGGTAACCTCAAGGTTGTTTTTTTTTTTTTTTTCCTAATCAACACTCTTAACTGCACTGTTGGTTACAGAATATAAGTCTGCAAAAGCCAGTGCTGGATATTGGAAATTGTCACACAGTTCTGTAGAAACTACCATTATAGGGAAGATAATGCAAAAGATCACTGCTGTAGTTTGGACTCCGATGCTCCCCAAGACCTGGGTGTTGCTGACTTGGTCCCCAGCTTGTGGTACTATTGGGAGGTAGTGGAGCCTTTGGGAGGTTGGGCTGAGTGGAAAGGACACTGAAGTCATGCTCTTGAAGCCAATACCAGGACCCTGGCGGCTTCTTGTCTCTCTCTCTGCTTCCTGGATCCCATGAGGTAAACAGGATTTAGCTGCCCTGTGCTCCCACCATGGTGTCTTGTGTTGCCATTGGCCCAAAGCAACAGAGCCAATGACTACAGACTGAAATCATGAGCCAAAAAAAAAAAAAAAAAAAAAATCTCCTTGGAAGTTGTTTATCTGAGTCATTTTGTCACAGTGATGGAAAGCTGATGAACACACTATGTAGAGTAAATTTATATTAACTCTTTTCCCAGGAGGAACAACATACTTGGAGTTATTTTATCCATAAAAAGATATGGCTTTTGCTTAATCTCTGAAATAAGGAGGTCAATTCTGAATGTAGGCTTTGTCTACGTGGAAGAAGATAAAGGGAAACATGTTTCACAGATCCTGTATGAAGGGACTAACAAAGGTTGAGAAACTATTGATCATTTCTTTGTGATAGCAAAGTAATCCTTCCTTCTACAGATGATGTTTTTATTGGTACTATAAACAGAGTATCATTTAGATAGTAATGTATAAAAGTAGGTATTGTCTTTTATACTGTCACCAGAAATGTGTAAACGTGTGAACTTAACAGAAGAGTTTCTACTTTAAAAGAAGCCAAGGAAGTCCTCTTCTGTCTACCTGCTACGTGAATCCCTTCCAGCTCTCCCAAACCTTGTTAGACATCCTAAGTGAAGGGGAGCTCACTACGATCTATTACTGAATAGCTGTTAGGAAGGTCTTCTTCCTTGTAGCCAAAATCAGCCTCTTGGTGTTTGAATCAGCTGCTGAAACTCAACATCCTGGTGCCTCTAGGAGTAAATCAAGTTCTCCTCTGCCTGAAAACCCTCAAGGTTTTAAGATAGTTCTCATACTTCCTCTACAGTTCTTATCACTCCTGCACCCCCAGCCAAGTAAAACAGTTTGCCTTTTTCAATAATTTCTTACTAAATCTTCTCTAGAGTCTGGCATAATTCTTTGCATACAGGAAGCTCACAGTGAATGATTTGACAGAAGCCTGACACTTGTTATATTCTGAATTCCACTAAAATTCTACTGCTAACTGCATTCTACTAAGATTCTGCCAGATAAGATGTGGAAATAGCAGTGATTCTTAGGATATTTTGATATTACTATCATCTTGATATGGTTGATTTTTAAACCACTTGGTTAAACACTTCAGTTTTTAAACACTTCAAGTTTCCTGTTAGATTAACTGACTAACCCTCCCTTCCTCTTTTTAATTTGTACCAGTGTCCACACAAGTATATGTAGAAGAAAATGCATGTGTGTATGAGCAACCCAAAGTGAAAGATCCAGGAAGCAAGCCTGAGCTTTGAGGAAAATAGAAGTTCATTTATCCTACCTAGTTGATGAGAGAAACTTGAAATTTTAGTTTTAGTTAATTTAATTAATCCAATTAAATTATTAGCCAGGTTATTTGTTTATTTCAGGAAGGTCATACAGATTGAATATGAACATGGGTATTTTTCTCTGAGCATTTGGCTGCGTATGTATCAGCAGATAAAGCTATAAAGGGACATACTTATTCCTGAATATGTTTTGAGTTCTAGAGTTAGGAATGTGGATAAGAGCTGAATTGTCATATGTGAAGCTGTAAACTCTTAACACCCCAAAATGTGATGTACTTGAGGACAATCTCTAGAGAGATGACAGGGTTAAAATGAAGTCATCAGAGTGGCGGGTAACCTAATGTCTGGTGTTCTTAATGGAAGGGGAGATTAGAGGACCTACTGAGGAGGGAACATCAGGTGCAGACAAAGGGAGAAGGAGGTGAGCTGGAAGCCAGGACGGGAGTCTCAAAGAAAACCAACCCTATCAGTGCTTTGATCTTGGACTTCTAGCCTTCAAAATTGTGAGAAAATAAACTGCTATTCTTCAGCCACCTAGTGTGTGACAGCTCATTAGGTAGTTCTAGTAAACTACTTCTAAAAAAATGGTTGCACCTTCCAGGCAAGTGCAAGGTCCTGAGTGCAATTCCTGGTGTGAGTGGTTTTGACATAAATTTTTAAATAGAAACTCAGACTAAGATTAGATGAGGTATAATATTTTAAGGTCTCATAAGATATAAGCACCAGTATTTGGTCCTTAATGATAACATTGGGTCTGCTGGTCTTGTTCATCTGAATTTATTCATCCAAAGTCAAACTGATTGTTCCCATTTAGGTTTTGAAAGGAAAATTCACAAAATATGGTGATTCATCTTTATGTTTTAAAATGCTATTCTCTGCTATAGCTAAATTCATGTAATGTAAAACATATCAGGTGGCTTTCTTGTGACTGGTTGGTACATTATTTTTCTGTACTCATGTATTTATTACAACTTTGCTATGCACTGTTAGCACTAATATTTTGCCAAAGGAATTACATGCTAAAATTAGTAACTAATCATTTTATTATCTTTATTTTTTACATTATCTGCCATATTATTGTGTATAATTCGAAAGTCTTCAAAGACTTTTGAAGGAAGATTTTTGTTTTTGACTGATCAAAAAGCACATTGTGGGAAATTGATTTAATGACCTAAATAGGAACCCAGCAAGTTATTGGCAAACCAGGGCAGCACATTAATTATATCAATTATTTCAAAGCATGAGTTATTAATTAGTGATTTGCAGCTCACACTTCAATAAATTAGAACAGAATTGGATGGGCAAAATCAGATATATTGATAACATTACTTGAAGTAGGCTTATGTAATTTGTTGAAATTTTGTTTCGATTCTATTAATTAATGACACAGAATTATTGTCTGCTGTGCGCCTAGTGAGCACTGTTCTAAGTGCTTGGAATATAGCAATAGATAATCAGTCTACTCTGTAATAGGAGAAGGAAGGTAATATGTAGTGTGATAAAAATATGATTGTTAAATTTTTTTTGCCCTCTTCCCGCCCTCCTTTTTTATAGTTAAATTTTTTAATGTTTAAATTTTTAAAAGAATCACCACAGTAACAAGAACATTGCTATTAATCCTCATCAAAAATAGGCCCTCTCAATTCAAACACACTTATCTCATCATTTTTTTCTACTTTCTGAAGCAGTTCTGCAAGTCCTCTTTTGCAAGTGTCTTTGGGTGAACTTTCATGGCTGCATTGAGGTCCTGAACCCATTAACATTTCATAGTCATTTTGACTTTGGGGAAAACCAGAAGTTGCAGGGTACCAGATCCAGTGAATAAGGCAGATGAGGACACAGCATATTATTTTTATTTGTCAGAAAGCCATAAACATTTGATCAGTGGGCCTTTATTACAACAAATGTAGTGAATGTTTAAATAAAAATGGTTACATACAGTAAATGACATATTGGCACTAATCCGCCTCAGAATACTCAAAATATTTCTCCCTGCTTCTGCCACTTACCTGCTCATTCTTGGCAATGTGTCTTTACTATAGTAAGTTAATTTTTTAAAAAAACATTCACTGTATTCTTCAGTCACTTCTTGTAAATAATAATCGTAGTAACTGAATTGTATGGTGATATAAGGTGACTGTGGCCGAAGACAAAGGGGATTAGGAGTTTTTGGCAGTCCTGGAGGGCTGCATTGTTAGGCAAGGTGGTCTTTTGTAATAAGTAGCATCGCAAATCACTGACTTTTTGAAAACTCTGAGTTCTGTTGCCACTTCTTCACCACAAAACATTGGTCAAGTTACTTAACCTCCAGCCCTCTCAAGGCTGTGTTGAACATTCAGCCACGCATGCAGGAAACCTGAGCTGTGGGAGTCCTGGGAATTGTCTCCTCCTAGGTACCCTTTCAGAGTGCGAATAACTGATAAAGGATCCCAACAGAGTGATTCATAAGAAAATGACTTTTGCTGTGAACAAGTAATTGTCCCACAGGCTGGCTGGGCTGTTTGCTAGCTGTTCTCAGAGTGTCCTGTGGGTCTGATGAAATCTGTTAGCTCAGGTCTGCTTTGATCTGGCTAATTATAGTGAAGCATGAAAAAAATGTTAATTGCTTGCTTGACTCTTGGCTCTTGGGTTTCTTAGCATCGTCCGTCCTTCCCTGCCTGACTCCCTCCAAACCAGCCCCTTTGTCCAGTTTTTGAACACATAGTTGATACCTCTCCAGCAATTTCCAAGAACCAAGCGCAAGGGCCTGGCTCTACTCTCTGGGAATAAATGGAAAGAGCAGAAAACAATGAACCTTGTTTTATTCTTTTTTTATTTTTTTAATGAAATGGTGCAAATATCCAATAAGGCAATGAGGTTGAGCAGGCCAAAGACAGATCCTAGGGAGGCCTCAATATGTTTATAGGAATGTTGTTCAGAATTGTTAATGAGAGAGAAGATAAGGCTATTTTAGGCCTGTTCTTTAATTTCTTTTAATGCACAAAATTTCTAAAAGTTTAGTTGTAATTGAGTTAGAATGAAGGGAAAAATATGTTCTATGATTTAAGGAAAAAATTCAGGGCTGTTAAATAAGAGCTTACTTTTGCTCACAGTGGTAATACCAACACAACTTAGTAATAGTCAGAAATGGTGGCCACTTACTTTGTGCCGGGCTTTGTGAGACTCTTTACTTTTAACCCCCACCAGCGAAGTAAGTTCTATTACTGGCTCGCAATATGTAAGAGAAAATGCAAGCTTAATATCATCATTGTTTCTGTGTGTGTGTGTGTGTGTGTGTGTGTGGTTCTGGGGAAGGAGCCAGGGCCTCTTGCATGCTAGGAAAGTATTCTACTCAGATACTGTATATCCCTAGCCAAAGCAACGGCACCCAGTACTCTTGTAGTACTGGGTGACCTGGAATGGGTGTCCTGGAATGGAAACTTCTTTTCTGTGTCTGTAAAGTTCATGCTCAATATTTTGAATTGTTGCCTCAGACCATAACCTCTCATGGTCATAAACAGACAGACATGGGGTCGGAATCTGAATCTCAAGAACAGAGCATTTTGAGAAGGCATGTTGCCTGGAAGGAGATGGTTCTCAAATGCATATATCATCATACTTAGTGTGTTCCAAATTCACATTCCTAGGCCTCAACTCAGATCCACTGAGCAATAAATTCTGGGGAATGAGGCCCAACAATCTGCATGTTCCTAAGCTTTCCAGCTCACTTTCATACTCACCAGTTTGAGAATCACTAGCTTAAAGGAGCACAAACTAAATTTCTTGTCCAATTTTTTAATTACATACTTAATGTTATACTAAACATTAGATTTGGTTTTGGTCAGATTGTTTTGAAATTTCTGATATATTAAAATAGTTGCATGATTTTATAGCTATTAAAATGGGAAATACACACTTTTAAAGGTTTGAGAAAACTCATTCAAAGCATGATCTTTTTGTTAAGAAATTTCTAATTTAGATGAAGAAGTGATACCTCCACTAATCTATCAGCAGCAGCTCAGTAATGTGTAAAGGAAGTGAGGACTTGATGAATGCAGAATTGAGCTATGTTTTGAAAACAACATTGAAACATGCAAAAGAGTTTTAACTTGGAAAAGGAGATGAGAATGAAGTTTGAGGAAATATACTGAGGCAAGGCCTGGCAGGTAAAGGTAGAGAGAAACTGGCTCATCTAGAGGCAAAAGGACCAAACTGGAAAGAAAGAGGAGTTTGAAAAGAAGAATGGACTGTTTTGAATTTCATAAGAAATCCTGCTAAGCATCCTGAGCAAAACTGTCATGTCTGAGATGTGTGCAGTTGTATCAGCTGCGATCCTTCAGCCAAGAGTGACAGAAACCCTTCAAAGTGACTGAATCAAAAAAGAATCTATTGGCTTATGTCACTAAAGAAAAAGGAAAGCCTGGCCATGGGCCTGTTGAACTGAGGGGGCACTAGCAACTGAACTGAGGGGGCACTAGCAAGGTCATTACTTCTGGGTCCCCCTCTTGGCATCTCAGAGAGATACTGTTCTTAAGGTGCTAAACTGGTAACCAGAAGCTCAGGCCTACACTGATTCTTTAGAGACACAGACAGCATGCTAGTTGAGTCTCTGGTGTCAGGCAGGCTGAACTAAGTCTGTGTAGCTCCGGAAAGAGAGATGGTAGGGCTATTGATACTTTATAGACTGAGAATAGGTGTGGGCAGGTTCCACCTAAGGAAGACTTCATATAGAGAAGGGATGTCTAAGGCGCTGGACTGCAAGTGCTACTTTAGAGGAACTGGGAAGGAAGGAAGGAAGGAAGGAAGGAAGGAAGGAAGGAGGAAAGGAAGGGGGGAAGGAAGGAAGGCCAGCTGGCCTGCAGAGGGACTGCTGCTCTAATCCAGGCACAGGCTAATGAAGGCCAAGCTTGGAGTCATTTCTGCAAAATCCTTGACCATCACTGTGAAGAAATAATCACTATGACTTTTAATAAGAGCAATAAAAGAACTTTTCACTGTCATACATGGAGTACAAGGGAGAGTCTAGCTGGTTCTTTTAACAGTTGTGGTGAGGTTAAGTTTAAGGGAAAGACAAAGCCTCACAGTATCAGTAGGGAAGGTTGTTTGCATTGCTGGTGGATATCTGAGAGGAAACATGCAGCCAGTGGTGAACATTCTCTCCCTATATCCTTTGCCTTGAGTTGTGAGCACAGAGGCCTGGAAATACCCTTTTATTGCCTTCATTAAATTAGGTACTTTGAGGCCTTGTTTATCTTTTCCCAGTGGAGCTGTCAGCTTTAGGATCCAGGTTGCGTGCTCGATTCCTCAGCCAGAGCTACATACTGTACGTATTTGGACTTTCATTCTCTTTTGATTTTTTTCTCCATGATTTTCATCTTTAACCTTTCTTCTGGGGGAAACGAGCTAATATGGATATATAGAATTAAAAATTATCTTGACACCCTCTGTTCTATATGTAGATAGAAAATATATAAATCATCAAATGCACATTAATGAATGAGCCATTGATTAACTCATTTCAGCTGGGTTAACTCAGTCTTCATACAGTAGGTGCTTAGTAAATGCTCTTTACCTTAGTGCAAGAGCTGATCAGGCAACAAACTAGTTTACAGTTTATTTTGAATTGGGCATTGGATAACATTCATCCTCTAGAGATCTTAATTAGGAACCAGACCTGTTACCTTTTGTGGAGTGGTTTGGAAAGAACCACTCCAAAATAAAGTGAAATTAAGTGTTAAATATGCCATCAAATAATAAGGTTTTAGAGTAGTGTGGAAATAGTCAATAGTTTGTAATATGACTGATAAGGTCTCTAAGTGAGGTGATTTATCATAGTTCACTGCAGAGGCTTCAATTGTAGCTAAGGAGAGCAAAGTTTTACAAGTGCGTTAGCACTAAAATCAGACAGTGTATTCATCAGAGTATTAATTTCAGTAGAAGTGGGAATTAAACTTGGCAACGTGACAGAGAAGCTGACATCAGAGTTATTAAATCGAAAAGATTGCCACTCAAATCAAATCAGATAATGCTATTACTGTCATTTTTGGCACTCTCAACATTCTAAAGAGAGTGGAGAGAAGAAGCCTTAAATTAAACAGCTGTGTGCACCTCCTCTTATCTGTGCGATTGCTGTCATAATCCTAGGAGATTAAATAGGAATTCAAAGCAGGGAGGCTTCTCACTGATTGACTTCTATACAAATATTACAAATTCATTAGTCATAAATTAATTCTCCCCATGGCTGTACAAAGTGAAAAGAGAACATCCTACTATTCAATAAAAATAAATTATGCAAGTAAGTTTTAGCCAAATGCTTTTTTAAAATTGCACATTTTGTTCTGTGGTGCCTGTTCCTTGTGCCTCTGTAGCATGAGAACAGCATTAAAGATGACAAAAGATTTCTACTGGGGATTTGGTACGTGTTTACATTTTTTGTAAATAGAGACTCAGCATTTTCTCTTTATTTCTCTCCCTTAATCATGGTGAGAATAGTGAAATTGGAGCTCTTGTATGGAGAATAAAATCAGCTTTGTCAGACCTCTCTCACCTTGACCTTTCCTTCAGAGTGCTCAAAGTCAATGCCAGTAACTAAAGCCCTAGTGGGTTCTTGATTACCCAATTTCCTACTCTCTTTTGCTAAACATTACCATAAAATTTGACATTGTGCCCCTGTCTGTCTGCCTCTTGTGGAGACTACAGTAAGTGGGGGCTTGGCTCCCAGCCCATTAATAGATTTTGAAAGTAGTTTACTTGCTCAAGACAAGGAACAAAATTATCTAGCACGGAATCCATACACCCTACTGAAGATAGTAGTTCAATTTGATTGTTCTTACTCTGCTATTTACAGCTGGCAGTTAGATGTAGATAAGCTTCTGCATTTTGGATTGCAAAGTGCTATGATTTTAGTGCAGAGATTTCATAGAGCCTTCTGCAGCCTGCACATCAGAGATACTGCCCATACTGTGGTCATCTTCTCTGGAGGCTGGGCTATACCAAGGATTTTATGAAAGTAATGACAGCACTTCTCTCCCAGGCAGTCATTGGAAAAGCCTCTGGCACAGGCAACCCCTGGATTTTGGTGTTGGCTAGTAGAGCATTTTTCTAAAATGGAGTATAATTAGCCTTTCACTAATGACGGACTGACTCCCTTCCTGAGGTGACTATTTTGGTCTAGCTGCTCATGAAGCTGTATGCTCTTTTTGCTCATTCTCTGATGATGCGTTACCCAGCTTGTTTGGTCCAAGAACTATAGCTCTCTGTGTCTCTTTTTCTCTCTGGCACTCAGATACCTGATCCCTTCCTGCATTTGGAAGGTGTAAATTCATGGCATGCATGCAATTTTGAAGTGCTGGGTTTTGAAAGAGCCTTCTTTAGGATTTTGTTATATCACATTTCTTTAAATTAGTCTCATCAAGTTGTCAAGGGGCTACAGTCTGAATGTTTGTACCTTCCCCATTTCATTGTTAAAATCATACCCCTCAGATGATGTATTAGGATGTGGGTCATTGAGGAGGTGATCAGGTCAAGAAAGTAAAGCTTTTATGGAGGAGATTAATGCCTCTATAAAAGAGAGGCAGAGAACTGCCTTGCCTTCTACATGCTAGACACAGCCAGGAGATGATGCATTCGCAGAGCCCAGATTCATCTTGATTTTGGACTTTCCAGTCTCCAGAACTGTGATGAAAAATTCTGTTATTTATAAGTTGCTCAGTTTATGGTCTTTTGCCTTACAGCTCAAGCAGACTGAGATACAAGAATGGATCTACTGAGTTCTCCTTTTTCTTTCATTTTCCCTGATCTCTTTTTCAGAATGACCATAAATTAAATACCTGCCATATGTCAGATCTTTTATATCTATTATTTTCTTTTACCTGTACATTTGCTCTGAAAGGTTGTTTCTTTTGACTTGAGATGAAAAAAACTAAAGCAGAGAGAGGTAAAATGCTTTCACTTAATTGGTAACAGTTGAGCCAGACTTAGTTGAAGATAGTTGTATTCCTAAAGCCTAGACCCTACCCATAATACTACTGGTCCCAACTTTGGCTATGCAGCAATAAAACCTAATGAATTGCAATCAGTCGCTCGATCAATCAATCAATCAATCAATCATCTTTCAGTTACATTTCAGACTTCTGATGGCCGCAGCCTGAAGTTTGGTGCCTGTCACTCTGTAGGCATATTATAAATATTAATGCTCAGCAAATTTTGGCAAGTATAAGCAATCTGTAATATTTCATCAATTGAATGAACATGTACAGTTGACCCCCTTCAACTGGCCAACATGGATTCAGACCAACCATAAAAACATCAGAGAAAATATTGCATATTTAGTAAACATGTTTAGACATTTTCCCTTGTCATTATTCATTAACCATCATATACATTGTGTTAGGCAGTGTAAGTCATCTAGAGATGATTAAAGTGTGTGAGAAGATGTATGTAAATACCGTGTCATTATATAAAAGGCACCTGAGAGTTCAAGGGCCAGCCTGCCTGAAGTACTGAGGTATTAGGCCCTTGTACGTGAGACAGCATGGGGCTAGGGAAGTAGCTCAGTAGTAGAGTAAGAGCCTGGTATCTTCACAAGGTTCTGGATTAAGTTCCTAAAACCATCCAAAAGAAAAAAAAGTCAACATAGTTTTTAAAATGGAATTTATTTTATGGATTGACTGAATTGCTTGTTCCATGTGGCACCACAACTCTTTATCTTTTCACTTCTAGTCACTAAAATAGGTATTTCTTTTTATGCAACTAACAAACATTATGATCATTTAATGTAAATTATTATCATAAAACAAACTGTTAAGAGGAATGCCATACATGATTGACCAGACACACACTGAATTCCATTAAGCGAAATCAATGGAGGAGGTTGTAAATCTGGAATATAACCCAGCCAAGAGGTCCAGGGAGACCAGTGTCCAGACATCTGAATGGATCTGTTAATTTAAGATATATCAAAGCAATGTATAGTGAGTATACTTGAAAAATACTTTTCCCTGTTTGATCCATACTATTATTTCTGAAGGCCTGGTTTTCTGAGAGGCAGTGAGTTCTTCTTCTGTCTGCAAATGTGAGTATGGAGAATGAAGAGGACTTGAGAAGAGAACAGATGCAGTTACTTCGTATTCAGACTAAATGCATGTTGCTAGCATACGGGGTAGAGTGCTGTGAGAAATCTACAGCTCCTACGCACATGACTGTATGACTTTCCTGGTTGCAGCTTGTGTGATCATTAGTACAAGGAATCTGTCAATAAAAAGTGGGAAATTCAGAACTCTGTGATTAATTAGAGAAGGAATGACCATAAGCTCAGTCAGAGAAATATTTATTTTGGCACTGCATAGTTCTGTTTTCCTGTGAGTATGTCAGTATGGTTAAGTGTGGCACATTTTGTTAAAATTATATCTTAAATGACTATTGAACCTAATTCTAATTAAGTACATTAGCCAGTCTACATTGTAGTTTACAGAGCTGTTGCAGTAGAAAAAGTTTCTGTGAATTTATTTTGTACTTGTATATTGTGGGGATAATCTTTCACAATAGCTAGAATTTGTTTACATCAAATAAGGATATAGACTCTACTCTGATTATGCAAATAATATTCAGAGCAGAGGTTAAGAGCACAGTGGAACAGTTCAGAAGTAAGGGAGGGAGTGGAAAACTCAGGCTCTGGAGCCCAGCTGCTGACTTGAAGCTCATCTCTTATGCTCTTTAAATAAGGAAACTCTGCTAAGGGACCTGAGACTGGTTAACTTCTGGGCCCTTCAGGCTTCCATGTATATCATGAGGATGTTAAAGCAATCTCTAGTGTTTCCTGTTTTACCAGAAGGAGCGAGGAATAGTGAAAAAATTTATGAGCTGCTTAGCAGCGTGCCTTCCAATGAGCAGTGTGCCAAGTGAGCCTGCGCTAGTAATTGTCCTGAGCGTCTGAAGTGTAATCGTGGCAGCAGCGGCCAGTGTGCTCAAGGCATTTACTGCCTTTTTGTGTGGGTTTTTGTTTGTGCTATAAGACATGACTACTGCCCACAGACCTGGAGTGACATTAGGACACAATCCCTTCCAGGACGCCTGAGACTCTTTGACGTAATGATGTAATGATTGTTTTTCTTTCTAGTGGGAAAGGGCTGAGTTAATGTTCTCTCTGCTGTCTAAGGTTTAAAGCTAAGTCGCTGACTTCTTGCACCCTCTCAGAAGGTGCTTGTGCTGCTGAGCTAAATCCTAGCCCTGCAAATGACATTTTAGAAGATGAGAACAAACATAAATAATCAGGATTAGGAGTGTGGTTATGTAATATATGACATACCCACACAACAAAATATTATACAGCAATTAGATTGTTTTTTTGCAGAATATTGACATTGCTCATAATATAAAGATTTGCTTTTTTGAGAAAGTATTCATCTATAAATATATTTTTGATACACATGACAAAGGCATAAAAGAAACATAGCAATAATCAACTTCTGCACATTAAAAATGTGTAAGAAACTTTTACTTTCACCTTTATGATTTTAATATATTCCAAATTTTTATAAGAAACATTCATTGATTTTATGATCAGAAATATATGATGGTTTTCAGAGTCCAGAATTCTTTCAATTTCTGTTTTTAACACTTTTAAACAAAAATAATACTACCAATTTTTTTAAAAAAGTGATGCTAATGTGTTCATTGATTAACTTGTTCATTTCCTCACTGAAACTTATTCGCTGATTACTTGTAGTGCTTTGCACTGTAATAAGAATAAATTCATGGAAAGATGAGTGAAAATATTCCTGCACATTTACTGTGAAAGTCACAGCTTAATTTATTTGAATAGGAGTTGGCTTATGCCAAACTTCTTGAGAAATTGCCAAAAGTAATATAAATTTTGGCTTCAGCTTTTTAAACATCTTTGATGTTATGTCCCTTGATTTACTTGACATCCTACCTAGGGCAATATTTAAGAACAGTTCAATGTAATAGCCATTGTCCACTAAATTGAAATTCTAGTTTTTGTGTTGCTGTAGCCATTCTTCACATGCTCTGTAGCCACATTTTACTAGTGGTCACTACATCGGACAGTGCAGGAAGTTATATTGCACAGTCCTGGTCTAGGAGAAGATATGTCTCCTTCCCATTTTCTCTACTCTCTGTCCTTCCCATATTTTTTCTAGACTTACTATCATCTCCCAAGGGAAATTCAGCTAGTGCCCTAGTAATTGATTCTGCACATACTCGTCAGACAAATAATTCTTATAGAACCATGATAAATCTGTATCTCTTCAATTAAGAACTGGTAGGTTATTTCTTAGCTTCCAAATAAAACACAGCCTCTTTAGGCGGGTCTTCAGAGCCCGTGGTAACCTCCCTTCTACATCTCCTTCAGGTTCTAACCATCTGAGAATACAGGTAGTTCTGACCACTCCACATTTCTCAAGCATCTGCTCTTCTTTCTTGCTTTTGAGTTGCCCTTCCTGCTAACTAGAAATACTCTTTTCCTTGGTGCTGAGCCTGGAAATCATCTCAAATGCTACCTCTGCTAGGAGTTCTTTGATTATCCAATCAGAAGTCATCCTTTCTGCCTTATTACCTATGATCCATGTTTGTGTCAGTTAACGGGCATGTTGCCCAACATCTTGCCCAAACATTTTTCCTCTGCTGTACTGTTAAGTCCTGAAGTAGTTTATCTGTACTGTGATAAACCTCATAAATCTCTGTTGACTAAATTTGGAGACAGTGCCATCACTATCTTTCTTTTCATTGTACAACTTAAGTGCATTAAGTTGTTCTCTCTACTGAAGACATAAGAAATGCCTGAGAAATTCCTGCATCTTTTTGAGTCAGTAAAGAGGAAAAAGAGGAACCAAGTCCATCACAGGGTCTTCTTTACATCATTATTTATCCTACTTTTGCTTTGTTATATTACTTGTTGTCTCCATCTTTCCAGTGTCAAGTAAAGAAACAGCAGTGTGCTTACTGTTCATTCCATTTCTGCTACTTTTATTGTGGATTATTACAATTGTGTATCTCAAAATAGGAGTCTGAACTTTACTTTGTATCTCTGAAAATTGTACAGCAAACTCAGAATCCATCTTTCAAAAAGTCTTGGCACATTTCTTCATTGCTTTGACAAGCATTTCCAGTGGTCATATATGTGAAAAGCATGGCATCTTATTATCTTTAGTTTAAGATTAAGAATGAGTTGAGGGATCATCAGTTCAATCCTTTTGAAGAAATGTTGGTTTTATGGCTGGATATGTGTAGGGATTTCTGACTTTCAGGGTAGTGCTCCCTTAGATTTCTGAGTTTTAGAAATAGAGAATACTATCAGTTTTGCAAAGTAATTATTCCTCAAGGATTGTACCTTAAATTTCCTAGACCTCCAGTGGCAATATTTAGGTTGTAGTAGGATTTTTTGGTGACTTTTGCACAAAAGTTTTGATTTGGATAATAACCACCCACTTAATGAGATGCTACCAGACTCTGCAGCAAAAGGCTGAACAATTGGCAGGCAGATCTGTTTTTACAAGAGAAGAGAGGTGGAAGCCTTTGATATTGTGCAGATCATGCATGAGAGGTGAGGTGAAAATTAAACCAAGGGATAAACGAAGGAAGAGGAGTCACGTAAGCACAGTAGTTTTCTATTAGGAATGCTTTAATCCAAAGTCACAATGATAAAGCAGTATTCACAGAGCCACACTGACTGAGTCCAAGTGGTAGGCATGGGGTAATGGTTTAGTTTTGGAACCTTGTGCTACGATAAATATCTGAGGATGTTTTAAAACTAATCAGTACCATTCACTACATGGCCACAGAACTGAGGAGCACTATACTCAGCTTCATGTGATTCTTCCAGAAATAGGAGGCCTGGTATGACCCCTAGAGACCAAACCTAACAAGGTTGAATGTCTACATACTACACTTGACCATAGTCCAAAGGCCAACAAGCAATTGTATGTCAACATAAAGTGCATTGCTGTAGACCACATATTGTGTAATCTAACATAACACAATTACAGTTTCAGTTCATAGTTAATGTTTTCATGCGGTTAAGAGAGTTTATTTAGTACCAAGGATACAGCTTAGTGACACAGTGCCTGCCTGGAAAGTTCAAAGTCATGAGTTTGATCCCTGGTACAAAAAAAAACAAAAATACAAAAAAACAAAAAAAGCAACAACAATAAAAGATAAACAAAGAGGGTTTGTTTAATCTAAAAATTAGTTTAAAAGTCACATCTTTCATGAGAAAAAAAGACAGAAAAAAAAAAAGGAATATGGTAGATAGTGAGGGGAGGTCATTGTGAAAGGGAAGAAATGGGAAGGTACAGATTGCTGGGATCAAAAGTGAGAATTACTAGCCTGTTATCCATTACACGTTCTCAGAGGTGGCACAAAGACTGCCAAAGGCTGTTCTTTTCTTGGACACTTTTACAATTCTTACTAACCTGGATGTCTTAGTCTGTTCAGGCTGCTGTACAGAATTACTGTAGAACAGGGTAGGTTATAAACAACGAACACTTACTGCTCACAGTTCTAGAGGCTGGAAAGTTCAGTATCAAGACTCTAGCAGATGCAGCGCCTGTTGAGCTCCTGCTCCTCGGAGGCTGTGCCTTCTCACCGCATCCTAACGGATAGAAGAGGAACAAGCTCCCTAGGGCCTCCACGGCCAGGACACTAACACCACTCAGATGGGCAGAGCCCATGAGATGGAGTCATCGCTTGGAGCTCCACTGGGCCCCTAATAACCATCTCCCTGTGCTTAAGTTTCAACATACAATTTGGGGAAATGCAGACCTTCAACTATAGGACTAGACAAGATTTTAAATTAATTAATTAATTAATTAATTAATTTTGTTTGGTTTTTTGAAGCAGGGTCTTATTGTGTGGTTTGGGCTGGCCTAGAACTCATTGTATAGCCCAGACAGGCCACAAGTTAGTAGGGATCCTCCTACCGCAGCCTCACAAGTGCTGGAATTATAGGCACATGCTACCATGCCTGGCTAAGATGTTTTTACAAACTAATTTTTTTCAGTTCCTCCTTGAGGTAAACAGTAAAAGTGGTTAAGGAATGTCTTTCTTTTAATGTTACCTAAAGCCTTGCCCACAAAGTAACCTGAACACGCTTTACCATGCAGTCCCTGATGTAATTCTGTGGCCCATGTATATTACATTAATGTGGGCACTTGTTAACCCTTGTCAAATGCTTTTAAAGCATAAAAGCACTTTCAAAGTCCAGTATGATTGATTTCTAAAACACTTCAGAGAGGTATGTAGGTTCAGAGCCTTATTATTATTGTTGTCATTATCATTCTTATTTCACAGTTGGACTCACTAAAATGCAGGAAGGTTAAGTGCTTTGCTCAAGGTCACTTAAGAAACCAGAATGCAGCCAGAGCTGGACAGGAAGGCTCCAGGCTGATGCAGGATCCTCTGTCTACTAACAATGGAGTGATTAGTTTTATATCAGTTTACCAAAAATCAAGCAGAAAAAAAAAAAAAGAATCTCCATTTCATTCCTGCTTGTTTCTTGAATCCTGTCTGAGAGGCCCAGAGTGTCACCTAGCTGACTGTTGGCCTGCTTTTTATTTGTAGTACTTTTTGAAAGAAGTGTTTTCCAAAGTGGATATTTTTGTGATTAGTTCCCATAACTTCCAAGATTATATGTGTAATTTGTGAGAACCCGCTTATTTTTCATATATCAATGATTTAACTACCTTTTCCTTTTGACAAAACTAGGTAAATTTCAGTTTCATTGGACTGAGTTTTGACTTGAGTTAAATCGTTGCTGCTCAGGAGACAGCAGCATTTGTACTAAAGTCATCATTATGTACTGATTAAGAACCATTGAATGAATTAACAAGCATTCAAATGATTTAAAATAGATTTTTAATAATAAAAAAGGTCCAATTGCTAGCTTTTCTTCATGCATACCTGCTTCTTTGAAATTACTGAGGCTGAATAATCCAGCGAGGAGCTGAACTGTTTTTCTCTTTTGACCGGAGTCACCTTGATATGTTAGTATTTTTTATTCCATAGAAGGGGATCAAAGTGACCCTTGCTTTTCAGGCTAGTGAGATTGCATTTACCTTTTGAAGTGACAGATTGCAATGCCTCTTTTACTGGCAAATCTGTCTTTTGAGAGAAGCAAGACACCCTGACCACAGTCACAGTGGCGTTGGCAGTAATACTCAGTGACTGCTTGAAATGAATCGGTTTATACCCCTGCATCTGTTGCCATCGGTGACCTGCAGCAGCCTGTCTTTGCCTTAGAGATTTCTGGTGTGTGTGGCCCTTTGAGATGAGTTTGCATGTATCCCATCCATTTAATGGGATAAAACACAGGATGCAGTGCATTTTTAAAATAGTTGACCCAATCTGTACTATTGGGAACAAAGCCCAAGTATTTCCCCATATGAACACTTTATTGCTATAGCTAGGTCTTCTGCAGAAATAAAAGTGACACTAAAGCAAGGAGAAATTTCTTACCAAAATGGAGACCCAGTTAGTAGTGTTTATGGAGCAGTCCATTGGAAAGCAGAGTGAAAAGAAGCATAGATTGTACTGCACGGAAAACTCCAGTGTGTGCTTTCCTCTCATTGTGAAAGAGAATCATTCCTATAAATAGTTACACCTCGCATTGACAAAGCTCTGTTGTGTGGTGTTGAATCAGTCTTGAGTCCAGCCTTTATTGACTGTTTGATCTCAGCAGGGACTCTGACCTCAGCAGGGTGTTTATCCCTGAGCCTAGTGAAATAGGAGTGATGATACTTGTCTTGGGTTGTTGCAAGCATTAGGAACATTGTAATGTGTCTTACGTAGCCTAAAACTTAATGAAAGATTAATAAAAGTTTCTATTGTTATTACTGATAATAATGAGTGTTGCTAAATGTCAAATTGGTGGTAGAAGTATAAATGCTCTAGAAAGTTAAAGCAAACTGAATTTCTTTCACTACAATTTTTAGATTTTTATGAGAGTTACCTGCCTCAGGAGGAAAGAAGTGCTTTCATTTTGGACTCAGCTCTTCCTCTGTGCCATTCTATTCATTGCCAAAGTTGTCACTCCCACTATCAACATCTTCTTCCTCTAGATAAAGTTAGTTTCTATTGTACATTAAAAAATTAAAGATTGGGCTCATATACCATTTCCTTTAGTTTCATCATGATTTGTTTGCTTCCCTAAAGATGTACTTATTTTCATAGCTGTCTTTATATCAATGACCCCCTGATTATTCACAGTAATAGAAGTCAGAGAATATATAAATAAATGAAATTTCAGAGTAGAACACTGAGAAACCATATTTTAGTCTGTTTTCTGATCCAATCTTGTACTTACCAGAATTCTACCAGAAAGCTTGAAAATAGCAAAATGAACTAATTTTTGTGCTTCTTATATTTGTCTTACTGACCCAACTTTAAAAAAAAAATTTATTTAAAGAGAAAAAAGAGCAAAACAGAAAAAAAGGGTAGCAACAATACAGAATTCCAAAGAAAAAAAAAGAAAAAAAAACACTGAGAAATCATTAGTTAATAAATTACATACTGTCATCTTGGAAATAGTTGTTCAAGTCACAAAATTAAAGCATACAAAGTAGACATTCAGACATTGAGGCTGCAAACAGTTCCGCTCAACTATCTAACAAAAACTTAGTAATATGGTCATCTATCTTACACACTTAAACATATATGCAGCTACATCCTTTAGAGCACTTTCTTTTCCTCTCTTTTTTATAATAGCAATTACACATTTTGGGTTTTATTACTCCTACATTTATTACTTTTTACACTAGAGAAACAATGTGATAATTATAAATATGATTCTTATTTATTTCACTAATGAGGATAGTCTCAAGTTGTCTCCATTAACCTATGAAGGCCTCAAATCATCCTTTTTTATAGCTGAGTAATATTCCATTGTATAAAAACACCACATCTTTTTCATCCACCCTGCAGTTGATGGGCATCTTGGTTGTTTCCAAGACTGAGCTATTACAAATTGTGCTTCTATGAACATAGGTGTACATATATCACTGTGATATGACCTTTTCAGTTTTTCTGGGAAAATACCCAGGAGGGGAATAGCTGGATTGAATGGAACTTCCAATCCTAGTCTTCTGAGAAATCTCCATACTGACCTCCATAGTGGCTGCACCAGTCTACACTCCCACCAACAGTGGAGCAGTGTTTCCTTTTCCCTGCAGCCTCGCCAACATTTGTTATCAGTTGATTTCTTGATGGCAGCTATTTTTTCCAGAGTGAGATGAAATCTCAATGTTGTTTTAATTTGCATTTCTTGAATGACCAGTGATGGTGAACATTTCTTCATGTATTTATTTGCCATTTGTATATCTTCATCTGAGAACTGTGTGTTCATCTTACTGACTCATCTTGCTACTAGTGATTTGTGCAATGATAAAACGATAAATATCACATGGGAGAAGAAAAGATTTCCTTTGAATCACTTATGAATTGTGTAACTAATTGTAGAATACTTGAAAAATGGCTGAACCCATTTCTTTGAATCTGACTTACAAATAAAATCTTTGGAAAGTATGAAAAATACCCCTAAGGCTTTGATCTTTTGGAAGATAGTGATGTTGGTAATGAAAACTCTGAGATACATCTGAAAATGTTTCCAGTTGTGTTTGGTATGCAGCATAATCTTTCCTGGTGATTTATCTTCCTTCAGATTTTGCTTAATCTGATACTGTTTGTAGTTGGTATTCCTAAGTGGGCACTGACTAAGGAGGGGAATGTCAGCATGAACAGATGAGGTATGAGCAGAAACTTTTCTGGAATTGGAAACACGCCATGGGAAATCCACAGGTTTGTGAGTAGGTAACTGTGAATTTTGCACAGATGAGAACTTCCATGTTTGACGATTTGTTTTCATCACTGTGAATATCAGAAAGTTCCCTCTGGCTAAATAAGGAAAAGTGTAAAGTCCCCATCAGTCATTCTGAAGGTTAGAACAGTGTCATATACAAATAGGCAGTCTTATATACAAATCCCTAGGGAACTTGTCTGCCACACACAGGCTGCACCCCCTTGCTTTGATATTCATCTCTCCTCTCCAAGTGAGAACTTCTGCATGAAAGGAAAGGTAGTCCTGAGAGTGGTCCATTGCAAATGTTGAAAAGCTACAGGCTAAAACCACCCAATAATTAAGACCTGTATAATTGACTGACTATAGCCTTCTGCTTAGATGCTTGGTTCTGTTACAGAAAGTTCACATTAATGGAAAGGAATTCGAAAAGTAATGTATTTTATTCCTCTGTGTCAAGGAGCAATCAAGATATATAGGGAGGGAAAGGAAGGAATGAGAGAGGGAGGAGTTGTCATTTCCAGCTGTACCTGATTTTTCCCAGGAGAATCACACTGTTAGTAACTCAGTAGCATGTATTCACTGAAGAAATGAATTTTTTTGATCTTCCAGGTTTCTCTCTCACTAAATTTTCTAACAGAAAATTAAAACAGCAGAAAATTAAATTTTCTAACAGAAAATTAAAACAGCAGAAAATTAAAGAGATGTTAACCTGGCAAGCACAAGTTGAGTTCAATCTCTGGTATATAAAAAAAAAAAGAGAGAGACATTACAGGTGATTCCAAAGTTTAGAGCTAGAGCAAATACGTAGATGACAGAGCCATGCTCTGATGACTAAGAGGGGAACACATTTATGGGTGAAAGAATGTGAATATTGGAAACCAAATTCACCTGGGTCCTTTTTTGTTGGAAGTGAAAATGTCTAGTAAACAATTGACTTTATGAATCTAGCTTAGTGAAGAAGAAAGAATTGCTAAAAGAAAATATTAGGAAGTAGCATATAGATGACAACTAAAAGCATAGTTCTGGATGGAATTGTATGAAAAGTAAGTATGAATACAGACTCTTTTAATAGTCCTCATCTAAGTCCTCATCTTTTTAAACTGAGAAACTTATTCAATTTAGAAAATAAGCAATATTTCTTGTGGCCCAGTGAGTAATATCCATATTCGTTATGGAATGCTAGGTTTTAAGCTACCTTAAACCTCTAAAATCTCTTATGTATATTGAAAGGCAAACTGAGCTCAGTGAATCTTAAGCCACTCTCTTCACAGGTCAGTTAAGTTGCTGGACTAATACATTAGCAACTTCCTTTTTCTCAGATAGTAAGCTGTATGTATTGATGGCTCTATCTTCTTTCCCTCTGCATTGATTTTTGGTGCTTCTGTAGACTTCTGAATTTGGTCCACTTAGATTCTGAAATCAATGAAGAAAACTGTATCAGTATTTCATCAAAAAATTAAAATAGAATATATCCCAATAAATTGTGTATCATAACATCATAAAATGCCTTGCCTGAGGCAGAATTGGAATTAAGGCAGTGAGATGAAGCTTTGTTAAAAAGTTGTAACCAGGAAGACAGGAGTTTGGGATAATATAGACCAATTGTTTCTGTCTGTGACAATTTTATATTAGAGTTGAGTTAGGAGGTGCAGAAAAGTTTCTTTGGATTGAGCTTTAAAGTCACAGTATTGGTATTATTTTTCCAGTCCTTGCTCCAAGTATGACCCCTAGAGAGAAGTAAGTGAGAGGGGTGAACATCTGACATTTGCAGAGCTGGAACAGGGCAAAGATTATGCCACAAAAAGTTCCCTCCCTTTAATGGGTGCTCAAATAAGTCTTTTGTGTAAAATTACTATTTTCATAATTCTCAAATGTTTCTGATATGGTTTTAAGTTTCATTCAACAAATATTTGTTTTTTTAATTTGAATATATTTTCATACTACCAACTTTGGAAGATACAAAAAAGTATTATGTTCATTAATAATTCAAACCAGATCTGTCATATATTCTTTCTCATATGTAATATATATGATATATATAATACACTTACATATCTCACATTGGTTCTTATATTATTCATGAGGAATTGGCTCATGTAATTATGGAAGCGAAGAAGTCCAACAATCTGCCGTCTGCCAGCTGGAGACCCAGTGCAGCCTGTGATAAAATTCCAATCCCAGGCTCAGGGGGAGCCAGTGGCGTAAATCCCAGTCTGCACTCTGGCTGTAGCCGGCAAACAGGAGGCCAGGGGGATGGATTCTTCCTTCTCCCAAGGTTAGAAAATGCCCACCCACACCGGGACAGCCATCAAGTCTACTGAGTTCCTGACTCACATGCTGATCTCATCTAGAAACACCCTACAAATGCACCCCAAAAACGTCTAATCTAAGCACTTTATGAGGTAGGCAGGTAGACACAAAAAATAACTATCATGTCTAAGTAATTAAACTAGACTTTGAAAAGACAATACAGCCACACAAAGTATATCCATTAGAGTGAGTGTTATACAAATCATGGGGGGGTTGCAATAATTTATTAATAGAAGTAGTGAAATCTCTATGAAAAAGATAATTTTTTAAGTTGATATAATACAAAAATTTCTGAAGATATGTTGTCAAGATGGTTATAAACACATGATCTTTACCTGCATTATAAGTCATCTCCTGCACTATAGCTCTCTCTTGGGGACCAAGGGAGTGACCCGAGTGCAGGGTTTCATTCTTCCCGGTAGTGCCACGTCATGGTATTTTCTCTATGGTGGTATGGACTGGAAGGCTGTGATCCTTTGACCTCTTATCGAGACTAATAACTACTGTTACATCATTTATGCTATTTTCTGTGTGTTATGTAAAATGGGGTTGTGGTCTTCCCTGGGCTGCAGAGCTATGTTAATGGGCTTGTCATGGTGCCAACAAGAAAGTAGGAGCCCCTTGTCCGTGACTATATGTGGTGTCTTCATTATTCTCAGGCCACCTTACATCATCATATATAGAGAAAATAAAAAAGTTGATCCTGTAGGCCTTGAGAATACAATAGGGGGTGCCAGAAGCTGGGGAGAATAGAGAGAGGAATGGGGAAAGAGTGACCAATGGGTAATAAATGAGGTAGATTCTCATGTGCTCTTGCCCATCAAGATAACTGTGGATAACAGTAATGTACTGTACATTTCAAAAATCTAGAAGGATCTGAATGTTTTCACCATAAAGACACAGTAAGTGACAAACTGATTTAACCTGATTTAAACATTATATAATGTATGCATGTGTCAAAATGTCACATACCACTTCATGAATTTGTATATAATTTTTATGCTTTAATATATCAGTCAAAGTAAATTTTAAAAAGTTATTAAGTACATACGATCTTATTTGTCCTTATGTGGATTAGAATCATGTTTAGGCTCCTACTCATGAAAATCAAGGACTTTGTGATTAAGTACCTGCTGGCATCTCTGCTTTCCTCATTTTCCATTTTCTCAGTCATTTATGCCTGCATATCTTGCTCTACTTGTTCTCCCACAGATGGTTCTTTCTGCCTGATCTGCCTCCCCTACCCACTCTACCCATCCCATCTGTCTACTTTACAGTTCTCCAAGGAGAGTCCTGAGACCATTTGAATCAAGATCAGATGGAAAGCTTATTTGAAACCCAGATTTCTGGGTCACATCTGAGACACACCGCATATGATTTTCTGGAAAAGCAGTGTTGAGCTTTATTTTTAACAAATTCAATCTAAAGTTTAAGAGCCATTGATCTACCAAATGAATTTCTTCTTTGAAGAATCAGTTCCACCATGACCCATCTGGGAACCTCTCTCCTGCTCCCCACATGTCCTAAGGCCTCTCTTCTCCATTTGCATCTCTGTCATTGTGTGTGGTGAGAAATGTTACTATTTATGATTCTGGTTTTTCTCTGCCACCCATCCTTGAGCTCTATGTGGACAGGGACATCCTCTCTAAGGTTCCTTTGATCAGTTCATGTCCCAAGACCTCATGCAAAGCAGAGCTCAATAAGTGCTTGTTTGTGGCCAGCTGACATGGCATTAAATTAACATGTCATGGCATTAAATTAATCTAAAAATATTCTTTAAAATCACAGTTATTTGTTAGGTTGACTCACTCTAGGAAGTGAGAACTGGTGAGGAAACATTATTATTTGTAAAAAGAGATTCTGTTTTAGCAATTGAGAGAATAATATGTTATAAATAGTTAACAATTTGTTAAGTTGCGTCTCATGTGAAAAGTGATCTTGACTCAGATCAAGGAAAGTGAAAAAATAAAGACAGAAGAAATTCTCATTATGAAACTGAAAAATAATTTGCATTGTTATTTTAAACACATTAAGTAAGAAACTTGTATTGCTATTACAACAAGCAGACAGTTTGCTCCTGTTGTTTCTAAAGTGACATTACTTAAACCTCTTTTATTACATTTTTACAGACCACAAGGTACAGAATGTTTAGTACCGGGTAATAAAAAAGGCATAGCCATAAAATATATGGAAGCAGAGGCTCATGGCAGAATTCTTCTGGTGTTGGAATTGCCATTTTATTTGGGGAGATAAACCACCCAACATTGCCTTCAAATCAATGGCTGTGTATTAATTAGCTGCCCTTTTTCCAAACTGTTCTAAAGCATTGAAGACATTTTGTGTAATTGGAAATATACTAGATAGCCATCTAGGTCTGGAATTTTTCCCCCTAATTTCTCTCTTTGTTTTGCTAAAGGAGCAAAGAAAAAATTGTAATAAACTTACTCTGTAGTCATACAAAAAGAATCCACAGAACATTCTGTAGTAGAATTGATGACAATTTAGCCTTGAATTTGCTCTTTGCTAAAATTATAAGTTGCACATCCAATTATAAATTGGTTAAATTTTCCCAGCAACTGACTGAGGAGTCACCTATGGATATTTAAAATTAAATGTAAAAATTCCTGTTCAATGGTTGCACTTGTATCTCTCAGCTATTTGATAGTTTTTTTTTTTTTCCCCAACAGCACTTGACCTGGACTAGTAATTGGCTCTTGCAAATTCTGAACGGCAATACAGTTGTTTAGTTTGTACTTTCTACTGCTACCATTGAAAGGTTATTTTATTGTTTTATGTGTGCTGGGGATTGAACCCAGGCCCTTGCACATGCCAGGCTAGCATACTACATGTGAACTGAATCCCCCTGAGCCCTGACAAGTCATTTCATTTTTGGATTCAGCATGTGGCACATCACAGAGTGACTCTGATAGTACCTCCTATAAATGAAGTCACAGGGCCCTGCAGTCAGTATACCTGGAAAGAAGGAGACTTCAGTGTGCTCGACTATATAAAATGTTAGAAGTTAAAAAAATAAGTGACATCGAACTTGTTTGTATATGAAGAAATTAAGTTTGAGCCACATGGTGGGTGGAACAAAAATGCCTTAGTTATTACCTGAACTGTTGTTGGCGTTCATCCTTTCACTGTGAAGTCCCTCAAGAACCTGATGACTGCCTAAAAATGTGTAATATATATCTCAACATGGCATATGGATGAGTACATAAGAAATGGATTCATATGGAGTGTATCTGTGTGTGTGTGTGTGATCTTATGTCTTCTTGTCCTGAATTTGCATTAAATGTGCATTTCCAGGGCGTTTTTTTTTTTTTTTTTGAGACATAGTCTTACTGTGTAGCTCAGGCTGGCCTTAAGCTCATAGTGGTCTTCTTGCCGCAGCTTTAGAGTGTTGGGATTGCAAGCATGCAGCACCAAAGTCCTAGATTTTGGGATTTTGGCTCATAGTTGTAACCTGTTCAAAAGGGCGACCTGTATGAATAAAGTAAGAACCAAGTAATCTTTGGAACTCTTGCTTGACAGGAGGGCTCCAGAGAGCAACCTCTGCAACCCCACCCTCCATCCCCAGCCCCTGTAAACCTAGACTTTGAGGTTCCTTGTGTGCTCTGTTCTCCAGACTCACGCGCCTTTGCTTCAGCTGTCCCCTGGGATCGGTAATTGACTCTCACAATGCAAATGATGGGAGGACTGATACCTTGAAGGGATGTTAGGTGTAGTTGCAGAAAGGACTATGCAGGGACAAATGATGGCTATGATGAGGGGAAGAAGCCTTTCAAGTTCAAGAGGAACAAGTCTCTGCTGTTCTCACTTCCAAGCCTCGGTGTCTCTCCGGGAGATGAAGCAGAAACCATGTGGTGTTTATCAGACTTCACACCGAGAAAAGGTGAGAAAAGGCAGAAGGAGCAGGTTTGCTCTGCATTTGGACTTGTCAGTCTTGTTTTTCACATATATTTGATGAGAAAAGGAGCCTGAGAAAGTGAATGAAGGTGGAAGTCAGAAGAATGCTAATAATTAAAAAGGGGAAGACAGTTTAAATTAGATTTAAAAGAATCAGTGATTTTAGCTATTACTGTCCTGAAGAGGAAGATTAAGAATCATTTGGTGAATAAGTTGTTGAAAAAAATCTAGAATAGATTCTTTTTTCATTGAAAATAATTTTGTATTTTTCTAGGATAACAGCAAATGAGACTGATTAATCATACATACTTGGATTAGCTTACAGGATTTTTTTAGATTAGCTTAAAGTTTTGTGCTATAAGAATAACACATAATGCCATTAAAAATAATGCATTGGCTAATTTCTCTATAAAATTGGCTATCCTATCTCTAATGATATGTACACATGTAAATAATAATATATAAAAGGACAACAAGTACTCAGGTTAGCAGCTGATTTCTGTTTGAATAAATTTATGTGTTTGTGATAAATATATATGCAGGGATTCCCTGACAAGGCTGGGAGACAAAGAGGCTTGGAGAGTCTCTAGACTCCCGAGACCTGCAGGGTAACCCATCTGTGAGTCTTCCTGGACACTTACGATAAAAGAGCTGCTAGGACATCAAGTTGTCTGCCACAGGCAAGGGCACCGTCTTGTTTCTGCCTTTGTTAGGCTTTGATTTATCACCATAACCATAACCCGCCAGAGAATTCATTTAGTGATGACTTTGGCAGAAAATGTTGAGGGTCTGAAGAAGGCTGGGGAGGTGAGCACAGCAAGGAGGAAACAGACCAACCACATGTTCTGGGTGGAAACTGATAGAAATCCATGTCTTCTTTGCTTGAAATAACCACTTTGCTGCTTCTGGCCAACAATTCTGCATGGTTCTCTTTCAAAATTCAGAATAGACATCATGTCCTCTAGAAAAACCTTTTCCCCTAGTCTGCTCGGATGCTGTGCTAGCATCCAACTTCTACTGCTTCCATAAATGTATGATACCGTTTGATTGTCTTGGCTTTCTCTGACTGGTGTCTGAATCCTTTGAGGAGGACCCTCTGCATTCAACTAGGTAGCTTGCAGTGACTAGAATAGAGTTTTGTTCTTTATGATGTCACAGTGGATTTTCAGTGAACAAATGTGTAAAATCTCTAACATGGAGAGTGAGGGGACATTTAGGGCCATGGCCAGGATTCTATTTTGGATAATGAACTGACACATCTGGTTACAATTATGTAAGAGCACCTCACAAATGGAAATACATTCTCTGAAACCTAAGTAATTATTAAACTTGTTTTGAAATCATTGTGTTTTTCTGTTGTTGTTTTTTTTTTTTCCACTCAGATTCTCCTAAAAGTTAACTTTTAAGCTTTAGAAACTTGGTGGGTGGACCAAGAGTCAAGCTTTCCTTGTGATTTGACAGGTTCATCTGTATTATTAAAAGCTAGTTATAAATTCATGTATTATGAATTGTGAACTTATGGGAGTGCCTGTTTCTCTGCTTGGTATGTTAGAAACATGTGTGCTGCAGAACTGCATTTTATTATAACCTGAAAGAATAAAATATCATTTGGATGTGCTGAGATTTTTTAAACATCTTTTTGAAGTTGAAAGTTTTATTTTAATTTAGTTCTTAGTAGTCAATGTGCAATTATAAGGTACAAAACTGACCTACAATCGTGATTTGAAAATTACCAGTATGAAAAAAATAGAATGTGAACTAAGAATAGGTTGCTAAATATTATTAAAATGAAAGGGAAGTTATTACTCTCTAAGTGTGATAAGAGCTTTCTTTACAAATTAAGCATTAGTTTTTCTTTACACGTCTTTGAACATACCTACTGTAAAATATTATATTTGATGTAAGAGATATTGAAGAAGTATTCGTGTTACACATTAAGTTAGCAAAGTTTTTACCACAGGAATTTTTCATTTTAGGTAGCCTATTTTGATTTTGTTTTGATTTCGTGTATTTTAAAATGAGGCAAAAGCTGGCATGGTTTCACAGGCCTATAATCCCAGCACTCTGAGAGGTTGACACAAGAGGATCTCAAGTTTCATCCCAGCAGAGCGATTTAGCAGTTTAGTAAGACCCTTTCTAGAAAAAAGGAAAGAGACAGAGACAGAGACCGAGACCGAGACAGAGACACAGAGGGAAATGGCTAGAGATATAACTCAGTATGAAGGTCCTAGGTTCCATCCCCCAGTACCACAAAAGAAAAAAAAAAAAGATGAGAGAAATAAGATGATTAGCACAATTATACAAATGCCATGTCACTTAAATTCTCTAGAGATAAATATCGCTTCTGTTAGTACTTTTCTAACATTCCTTTGCCTTTTCCCCCGATGTGCAGTTGATCAGTGGTGATCTGTGCTCTCATACTGCTCTGCTATAATCTCTACTGTCATAATGACACTATGACAAGGTGATTGCTCCTGTTTGTGTCTGAGGCTACAACTGGTCATAAGAGCCTTGCAGAAAGACACCACAGGTGGTATTTCCATCTGTGGTTTCCCTGGTGCATAGCAGACAGTGAGCATTCAGCAAAAGCTTTGTGAAATTTCTTTATCCTTTGATTACTATGTCTCACTTTGGTGGGGAGATAGATGTAGTTTATTTGGTTAATCAAGTTACACAGATTCAATCCATTAGCGTATTTGGCTTTCCAAGACATTCCATTAGTCTTTT
Source organism: Hydrochoerus hydrochaeris (assembly GCA_004027455.1). NCBI lineage: Eukaryota > Metazoa > Chordata > Mammalia > Rodentia > Hydrochaeridae > Hydrochoerus > Hydrochoerus hydrochaeris. The sequence goes on along the minus strand of PVLA01000042.1, from coordinate 837,648 downwards.
GGATACTTTTGATAATATTTTCCTGATACAGTTTTGGTCCTCACCATTTACCCATTTCTTGTCCTCAAGAATGGTAATGAAACAGAGCTATGATCTGGGGTCACGCCCAGAAGGGGACATGTAAAGTATCATGGAAGCCTTACATATTCTTTATGTGAGGGAGATGCAGTGAAGATAAGCCACCTTACATGAAGAAAGGGTGCAAAGGACCATGAACTATGTTGGAAAGGTTGCAGAGAGAGCAGTAGTCTGTGGTTTACATGTCTATCATAGGAGTAGGCAGGAATGGAGCTATAAACTTGGTTGTCATGAGAATCTGAATCTCACAAAAATCTGAATCTCATTTTGAACAGTGAGTTCCTTCTCAGCTGTTTACAGCATAAAGCATGTGTATTGGAAGGTGGATGGTGTGAGCAAGAAAGGGAGGAAGGGAAGGATTTGTCAGAGAGGCCAAGAGACAAAAAGGCAGTGGGAGCTCTGAAGACAGATTTGCTGCCAAGACAGTTGAGAAATGTCATGCCATAGGGACACTAACTTACACTTGAAATTTGTATGAATAGAATTTTTTTCTAAAACAGCAATAGAATTATGCTAGCCTTAGGCATACAAACTTTGTTAAAATATTTCTAGCCAGGAAGCAATGCTTTGGCATTTACTTGACGGATTGTTTAAGTTTGAACCTGTTACAGGTTTTTGTTTTTATGTTTTGGCATGTTCCATTTAGATAAATAGCGAAACAAAAATGCTAAGCATAACATTAATTCCCTAGGAAAAAGAAGATTGAGCTTTTGATGAGACAAAAACAATCCAAGATTTGGCTTCCTTTGAGAATTTTTAGCACAGGTTATGAACTCATAAGTAATTGGTGATGAGACTATAAAAGGATAATGTTGGATTTTTTTCAATCAGAAAAATGCATTCAGATCATTTCTTGGAGATTATGAATAATCTTTATAAGCTGCACAGTGCAAATAATGTCATTATTTTTAAGACATGGCCAAGCATCAAGAGCATCTTTGTGGCATTGTGTTAGCAACAGAAATATCAGGATACTTCATGGCTCTTGGCTCTGTTCAGGAAATAAGCCATTCCTTTTTTCCCCAGAAACTTGTCAATACCAAATGATCTTCCCAGTGACTGGAGCACAGGAGATAAGACCCAGTCCCTGCTGTCTCATCCAGCTCACTTTAGGAATCAAATGACCAAAGCCAGGCAGAAATGCATGGTTAGTATAAGCAGCCATAAAGGTACCGCTAAATGTTCATTTTGCATTATAGAAAAATAAAAGGAGGAAATAAGGAATGAAGAGTTTTTCAAAAATTTAATAGGAGAAAAGTGAATACCAGAAGTATAAAGGGAATAACAGAAGTATAAAGGTTTGTACTTTTTCTGTAATACTAATCGAGATGTTTGCATTATATAAAGCAAGTGTGGAGATTTAAGTTTGGTAGATAGGTGAAAAAAATGGCAGTAAAGTAACACCATTTCAGGAATTTCCAGAATGACAGCAGTTGGAATGACAGATGGCATTGAATCTGAGAGATTTGGAACTGAGTAGAAGAAGTATTGTGTTACTAATATGACCTGCAAAAGGAGTTTGTAGCACTTTTCAAAAGGATGAAGGATAAATGTCAAAAAGAGTAGAGGGGAGATTCATTAATTCACTCATTCAACAAATACATATGGAATGCTTTCCATATATCAGGCATGGTGCCAAAAAGAGGAATCAGATGAATGGGGTAGGAAAGGGGAACACTGCTATAGAGTGGGGATACAAAGAAGATGTACAAATAAATCCAGCCTTCCTCTGTGAATAGTAATGGCAGTTTCTCTTACCTTTTGTCTTGTTTTCTTGGGACTCACCTGCTATTCTTTTTAGCATGGCAGACCTCTAAGTTTTCTTCACCATTTTGAGATGAAGTAATCAAGAACAATTTATAAAAAGTAATGTAGAAGTGAAAAAATAAAGCAGGAAGATGAGTAAGAGAATATATAATTTCAATGTTTAACTCTAACATATTGACCTATGGTTATCTGAAATTCACTTTAAAAACTTACATAAGAACTACAAATGTCAAACCCCAATGCTGGAAAAAATATTGTTATCATATAATAAATGCTTAAGAAATTTGGTGAGAAAACATAAAAGTATTTGCTGATGAACTGTGGTGTCTTATATAACCTCAATTGTTTATTTGATGTAGAGATTTGAATGAAGAACAGAGCTTTAATTATTTTATAAATACTGTAAAATGAGATGTTCCATATTACTTTAATTTGTTGTTATCTGAATAATAGTTCAGCCCTAGCCATCCAAAGCCTGAGATCCAATCTGTTCATTGCATACGTCCCTAGTAGACACCCTGGGATGTATACTGAAAGTACTTTTCATATTCCTCTGTAACTCTGGTGAAGCGAAGCACTATGCAGTAACCACACTCAGAACCAGCTTCACATCTATTCAAGATAAGGAGAGGACTAAATGCAGAGAATATCCATCGTTGATTTTTCTCACAATGTATAGCTGGTTTGTGCATGTGCCTAAGGCATAATGAATATTTTTCTACTTGAATTAGATGTTAGGTAAAGGTGTTAGGTGGAGATCGTCTGAACTGGGGGATCTCACACTCTCCTTTCTGCCCATAGTACTTGAGTGTTACACTTTTCTCACTCTTGGAGTATTGAAAGTTATGTGACAACATTGAGAGAATTTTAAGAAAATCAGCTAGGCAAGCAAATTCAGATCCAAATATTTTGGCTGGGGATTTTATGATTTACCAAGCCATGCCTCCAAATCTCTTCTCCTTGTGGAAAATACAGAGAAGAAGAATAGAGAAAAGTGAAGTTTTCCCCTCAGCTGGAAGGCTGCCTCTGAGAAAGGAGCACTTTTCCAAAGGTAGAGCAAACAATACTCCAACAATGACCAGGAGGTCACAGAGACAGCCACGATTGGAGCTCTAACCCATGCTCTATTTAAGAACAACCTTGCTGAACATCTTTTCAATGATAGTTTAATGTGCCACTAGCTTTTTTAGTTCATTCTAAAAATTAACAGTGGTGAAGCCTTTCCTTCAGAAGAAAACTGATTGGCAAGTATTATTATTTTGTGGCTGTAGTCATTGACACAGTGAGCATTTTCTTCTTGGGAGTTCTGGTTTCCATGAAATCTCATTAGGATATGAAACCTTGTAGGTGTTCAAATCTTCGATCTCTCTTTTATTGCCATGGTAACTAAGCTGTTTTTACTGCTCAATTTAGTTAATCAATTGTAGTTTCTGATTTATGTTGTTTGACAGCCATTCCTGAAGATTATCGGTTCTTTATTCTTTAGCTAATAAGTGCTTCTATTAGAAGACACTATTCCCAAATATAATATACAGTGAATTACCTAAAGAGCTCCTTCAGTGTGAATTGAGATATGTTTCTAAGATAATTTGCTTGAATAACAGTGAAGGCCATGCTTTTTCCTATTGAATGTTAAGGGGAAAAAAAGCACTCAATTAATTCATAATAAAATTATACTCAGCTACAATTTTAGTTAATGGATTTCATGGAATGAAATAAAAGAAATGCAGATTTGGGATTCTTTCTGTAGTTTATATCAACTTTATAAAGTATGTCTTCATGTGTGTCCTCAAATATGGAACCAAATACTATAGACTACTTCATGTTCAATAGATATAATTTTAGCATCTATTGTGGTTATGTGTTCATACCCAGGCTCATTGGTGTTCCATCCCTGTTTAGCCGTTTTCAGCTTGTTGATCTGGGTCAAATGTACAGTGATGATTATCCCCTGCTGCTTTACGTAAAATCCATTTCCTAGTGTCAATGACTCAAGTCATGGATTTGCATCAGAATCTCCAAGGGGCAGACTTAATTGGTCCCACAATATCACTTCTAGTTTGATATAATCCATATAGTCTCACTGGTGTTTCTGTGATGAACTGGAGATTTTATGCATCACTCCTTTAAATCCCAATTCATGAACTCTTCATTGTCAAACTTATAAAAAAGAAACATAAATCATAGACCCCCCCCCTTAAAAACTCATCTTTTTGAGGATGTCCCTAGTTCATAATTTCCTATCTGCTTGGCATGTCTTATTTGTGAAGAGGATGTGAAGCATACATCTCCCAGTCCCATCTCTGGCACAGCTGAGGGAGGGTGTCTAGCTTATCATCATGAAGGCTTCTACCTCTAATCAGCATCAATATTGATGCTTTCTTAATTTGCATATTTAGAAGGCCTATGGCCATAAAGGTCGAAACAGCAGACTGACTACAATGTATCACATCTGCAGTTTAACTCAGAGATTGTTAATTTGCATATGGCCAGGCAAAGCACAGGTGTGGTACAACAGAACTGCTCAACAAACCAATTATTACAAGAGATGTCCCCACTGCAAACATTAATAACTAAGAAGCCACACCTCCCTCTCTATATCTATACTGTCTGGCCTGGTTCAAAGTTTCCAGTGAAACACTTCAGAGTTTTCACATCCAAGATTAGGGAGTCTCCTACCTACAGGGGCCCCACAGACTATCCTAGGCACCCAGCTGAAGAGTAAGGAGATGTAACTTTCCCCCTATCCAGAAAGATATCTGTGTGGAATATATGGGTTAATAGAAAAAGTTTAGATACATTAGATTATTTTATATTAGATATACTTTTGCCATGTGAATGGTTATATTAATACTAAATACTTCTCCAAGGTGCTTCTAATTATGATTTATAGCAAAATCAGTGGAATAAATAGAATTCACTCTTAGCTCTGCTTTCCCCCACTCCAGTTTTGACAATTTGTTAATTAACAATGAACAAAATAGCTTTATGGTCATAGTAAAGTTATAGGGGTAATGGAAAAGATTCAAGTCATACAAGGTTGTAATTCTTTGGCCCAACTCATACAAAGCACATAGATGGAGGAAGAGCAGTGAGCATTTGCTAATTGCACACCAAAAACTTCCACATCTGAAGTTGTTCCGGAGTTATCATGGCCCAGAAGTTTTTCAACCCATCAGTCCCAATGGACTTTCTCAATCTGAGCTGACAATTGAGCAGAAACCTGTTTCCTTTTCCTGTTGCTTCCTTGTGGGTGAAGAGTTGAAACAATGCACACATAGCTCCATGGGACCAAACTTCTACCACATGAATCTTTGGGGGGCAGACCACAGCTAAACCAGAGGACCAACTATTCCTCTGCCTCCTCTCCTCTCTCTTTCCTTTCCCAGGTGTAACTCAGGGCAAAATGGTTTTCTTTTTGCATAGGCATATCTAGCACCTCTGAATATAAACCATCCTTGATAATATCCCAGCCCAAAGGCAATAATTGCTTAAAGGACAGTGACTCATGATGGTATTAAAGTTCTCCAGATGAGTTGTAGACTGTGGGATTGCCTTCTTCACTTACTTTCCTTTGTGTATTTCACTAAAAACATGCACAATGAAAGACCATTTTGATTTAAAAGTCTGGCAGGACCACAAAGAATCTTCTTTCCCCTGCTAAGAGTCACAAATAACAAATGAAATACCTACTCCCAAGGGGCTAACTCATACACAAAACATTTGTTGGGAGTCCAAGTCATCCTGGAGCCTAACTTTCAACATTGCAAGCACTTTACATTTGTTTTACTGCTACATACTGTTTATTAAGTGCCTACAACTGTTAACTTGTGTTCTGTACCAAGCAACTTGTTTAAAAAAAACCAGTTATTGCTCTTTAGGAAATTATACTTCAGAATTGCTAAGGAAAATATGCTAGGAACTTCAGACTGGCTACTTTGTTTGCCTGTTTTCTATTCTTCCACACTATAGACCAGTGCACCCTGCCTTCAAACCAGTGTCTTTGATAGGCCATGGTTCTTGGTGAAATGTCTCTTCTTGAGACTAAGAGTTTTAGGGACAGGTGAGCAAGTTACCTTAACTGGCCACTTTTCTTCCAAAGGAAAGCATTGGAGTTTCTTTTTGAGTTATTCAAAGGACTTTTTAGTATTTTACTTTAGGTATTAAACCCTTGACTTTGTGACACTAGACATGTATAAAGGTGGATGTGAGCTTTTTTCTTTCTTGAGCTTGCTAAATCTTGTACATCCTATCTAGGATTCACATAGAGGAAATTTGGTTCATCGTGTAATAGTATTAAGAGGTGATGGAACTGTTAGGCAGTGGGGCTTAGTGCATTTCATGTGATGTTTGGCTCAAAACACCTGCTAATTTGCAGAAGTAAATTAGTCATGACTGAGTGTCATCACTATAAAAAATACTTGAAATAAACAACCTATGAAGATAAAAGGTTTATTTTGGCTCCTAGTGATGAAGGTTTAAGCCTATAATTTGTTGACCCTGTTGCTTTTGGCTCTGTGGTGAGGTAGAATATCATGGTGAGGGTGCATAACAGATAAAGAAAATGACTAACCTTTTGGCCGGGGAAACCCAAAGAAGAGGAAAGAACCCGAGGCTCACAGTCCCCTCAAGGGCACACCTCCAAAGACAAAAGGCCTCCCTTGGGGCCCCCATCTCCTGCAGACTCCACCAGTTCCCAGTAGAGGTCCCTGGGGAGCAAGGCTGTATCAGAGAGGCCCTGGGAGACACGTGAGATCCAAACTAGAAATGGCAGCACAAGAAGGAAATTTCTATAGGTTCTCTGTGATTGAAATGCATAAAATAAATTGAGAAGAGAGGCTGTGATTTTTCTTTTAAAAATATCTTTTTATTCCATATTCTTTCTGATGACTGTGGGAATCTAGACGAGTTCAAAGGTGTGCTGAGATGCCATCACTAGTTAGGATATTTTTGAACTTACTCTAAGTGATTTTTTTGCATATCAAAATCTGCAAAAATGAGGCCCATTTTTCTAAAGGTATTTATGCTTTAAATTGTTGGCACTTTAGTTGTTGCTACCAGTGATTATTCTTAGGTTCACAGGAAGCTCTTTACAGCCTCAAATGCACAAGAACTTCAGGGCATGTTGTTAGGCTGAGTTCAAACTTCTAAACTGAAATGTAAAAGCATGGCATTTAGGAAATGGGAAAATGAGGAGTGTCTAACTTGAAAAACATTATATCCAAAAAGGCTTAAATTCTCATAGAAGAGGAAGTTTGGGTTTTTATTTTATTTGTTTATTTTTGAGACAGAGTCTCACCATGTAGTCCAGGCTGGCCTCAAATTGACAGTGATTCTCCTGCTCAGCTTCCTGAGTGCTGGATTACTGAATCGTGCCACCACACCCAGCCCAGAGTTTTGCTTTTGTACTTAAACAGATCAATATTAAAGGGTGGAACACTCAATAGCTTCTCCTTGCTATTAAAGCATTAGAAGTCTCGGATAAATTAACTCTTTCAGTGCATCCAAATCTTCACAGAACTGAGCCATAAATGCTCAGCCTTGATGTGTGCTCTTAACATTTGCTGGAAAAGAACATAAGGAGGGGGAGGAAGAAGGGAGAAAAGAAAAAATATAAGGAGAGGGTTAAGCAGAAAAGGGAGAATGTGAGAGAAGGAGAATTTAATAAAAGTGGCAGAATATTTTATTACACACACAGTTGTCAACTCACACAGTTACTGAGACCTGGAATAGAATACAGGTAAAATCTATAACCTACCTCCTTCTTATCCTTCTCTTTCATAGTTGCAAGTCCTTTCACAGCCATTAAAAAGAGCTGTGAAAATTAAAAATCCTTGGAAGAGAAACCATATTTTCAGTTGAGTTATTTATGGGAGCTAAATGAGATGTTGAGAGGCTCCGAAAGGTTACATTTCATAGATCCAAAAAAAAAAAAAAAATTATGTCAAAAACATCTAGAAAAAATTCTTCAATTTTTTTAGCATTTCATTACAATATTTTAACTTTACAAGAAAATAATAGAAATTTCATAACTCACATTTTCATCCAAATTTGGACTTCTTAGGTCTCTCTAATTTCATTTTTTTCTTTCTTCATTTGTAGTTTCATGTTTTTCTTTTCTCTCTTTCCATTTGACTTTGGTTTCTGATTGCTTATTTTTGTTTATTTCCATTTTCTTTCTTGTCTTTTTTATTTTTCTTTTCTTTTTTTTTTTTTTTTCCATTTGCGCCATTTGATTTTTCCTCTGCTTTTCCCTTAGACTCTTTTCCTGCCTGAACTTCCCCGCTGGTCTCTCAGTTGTTCTGACCGGTGTCCTTCCTTCCTTTTCCTCTTTTGCTGCGTTTCTTCTATGTTTTCTCCCTCCCACCTTTTTCTCTCCCTTTCTCTAAGATTTGGTAATGATAAACTCACTGGAAATCTGCTATTGGACTCAGCTATTCCTTAATTATGCAATCAGATATACCCAGAAACAGGTATTATTACTTTTTTGTCTCCTAATGAACAATTTTCCACAAAATAAAAGCTACTGAATGACATTTATAGTTTTGAAAGATTGAGTTGAACTTGAGACTTTAGAATCTGGATTTTTTCTGATTGTTCTCCTTTCAAATTCCTAATTTTACTATACTATTCTATATCAGTCTTCTGCCATTTTTTATACCAAAAAACAATGGATAAATAGTACCATTTATGTTGCTTTAGTTTCACTTACTCAGCAATTATTCCACACAATAAAATGGATCCATTAGGGTATGGCCTAATGAATTTTGTTAAAGTATAGAGCTATTTAACTACTACTGGCCATCAAGATATAACACAGTTTCCTCATCTTAAAAAAATTGCTCTCTACAGCCTGTCTTCCTTCTGATATGCTCTTAGTTTTGCAGTTTTGTCTTTGTGCAGATATAAGTTTTTATTTGTCTTGGATAAATACCTTGGAATAGAATTGCTGGATCATATAGTAAATGTGTCTTTAATTGTATAAGAAATTGCCATATTGTTTTCTAAAATATTCACTTGGTTTTGCACTCTTACCAGCTGTGTAAGAGAGCTGTGTGTGCTCCACAACCCTTCCAAAACTTAGTACTGTCTATCCTTTTAACTGCCTGACTGGTAGCCATATTGTGGTATCGTGGTTTTAACTTTTGTGCCCTAAGAAATAGTGACAAACTTTTCATATACTTATTGTCTATTTTGTATACTTTCTTTTGTGAAGTGTCTACTCATCACCCTTACTCATTTTTAACTAGATTGTCATTAATTATATATTTTTTTTGGTACTGGGAATTGAACTTGACCTGGGGCACTGGGCTGGGCAGGACTTGGTACCTCTGGGACCTGAGGGTGGCCAGGTGTTCCCCTGATGGATTGCTCTGGAATGCTGGGCTGGGAAGAGCTCAGATCCTCAGGGACCCATGAAGCTAGCAAGGATGCATCCCCAAAAACTTGGTGCCTGGGCCTTGTTCCTGGCTGGGTGGAGTTCAGAACCTCTAGGACCTGTGCAGCTAGCCAGGGTACACCATTGGAGTGTGGTGCCAGGCTGAGTAGAGTTCAGAACCTCTGGGACCCAGGTAGGTAGCCAGGACGCATCCCCAGAGTGTGGCACTGGTGCCTTGCACCTGGCTAGGTGGATCCATGCACTAGCTGAGGTGCACCACCAAACTAGGCACTGGGGCTTTGCTCTTGTCTGGGTGGCGCTCAGAACCTCTGGGCTGCATGGCTAGCCGACATGCACCTCAGAAGCGTGGTACCAGGGCCTTGCTTTTTCTTTTTCTATGTTTTTGTATGTTTTTGAGACAGGATCTTGCTGTGTAGTCCAGGCTTGCAGTAGACTTCCTGCTTCAGTCCCAGTGTTGGGATTACAGGCATGCATCACCATGCCTGGCTAAGGTTTTCATTTTGATGAAGTCTCTTTTAGCAATTCTTTCTTTTATAATTTGTGCTTAAGAAGTGTTTGTTTAAAAAATGTTTGCCTAACCAAATGTCACAAATATTTTCTCCTGTATTATATCTCTTACATTTTGAGACCCATAATCCATTTAGATGTATTATATAAAATTTGTTTTCTACACAGATATCCACTTTATCCAGCACCATTCAGTGAAAAATCTTTTTCCTCAATTGAATTATTTTGGCATCCTTGTAAAACAAACAAACAAACAAAATATATAAATTTTGTGAATTACATAAATTACCATTCATTCTTAGAATAAACATCAGCTCATGATAGAATAAAAATAAGCTCATGATATGTTGTCCTAATTCTATATTGTTGGGTTCACTTTTCTAACATTTTGCTCAGATTTTTGTGCTTGTTGGTCTTTGTCTGTTAATCTTTAGTTCTCTTTTGTGTGATGTATTCAGCTTATTTTAGTATAGGAAATATTATTCATCTCATAAGTGAGGATCTGTTTGCTCCTCCACGATTTCTGAAGGAATCTCAGTTTTGGCATTTTTATATTATTTTTGAAATGCAGAGGTAAAAACCCAATGAGAATAGTGTTTTTGGTGTTAATGTTCACAAACTTTTCTCAAGTTACTTCTCTGGGCTTGTTTTAGAATCTGAGGCAAAATGGTTCCATGAGTAACGAGGACATATGTTGACACATTGAAACACATTCAAGCAAGAAAATATATTGATCCCTTCATTTTTCCAAGTTTATCAAAATAGAAGCTATATTTCTGCTATCTTGTGTTAGTCTTTTACAGATTCAAAAGTAAAGTTAATTTCTTAAATTCCTAATCATCTTGTAAACAAGCCTCTGAATTTTCCAAGAGCAAATACGTTTTTCTCCAAGAGGGTTTAATACTCTGCCAGGCTGCAAGTTATCCCTGGAACTTTTAACTGAGGCTTGTTAACAAACTCATTAAGAAACCCACACTGCCTGGATGTGAGTCCAAGTAAGTTTTCAGTGACTTCTGTCCTCAGAAATCTTGTTTGCTTTCCTTGCTTGCTTGCTTTCCTTGCTTGCTGATTTCCTTGTTCCTTTTCCTTGTGAGCCACACTGAGCAACACACTGAAGCCTTTATCACCTTTGGCCTCTAGCAGCCAAAACTAAATCAATGTCTTTACATCATATCTGGGGTTTGGGAGATAATCATGTGGGTTTCACTGGCCTGTGCTTGTATTCCTACATGCACTATGGCTTATCTGAAATGCAATCAAATTTCTGCTGTTTCTTGGGTTTTCATGTGGGTTCTGTTCTTTTAATGGTAACTATGATTCTATGACTTTCATGTGGTTAGAAAAACAGCTTTTCTTTCTCTGCTGTCTCGTGGTAATCATATTTGCCACTGATTACTAGAGCAGATGAACTAACTGCTTCGGAACATTTGATAAATGCATTAGAGGTACGTGGAGAAATAACAAGAGACTTAAAACCCTTTTTCCCCAGTGAAATAAAATTAGGTTATGGTTCTCATAAACCGTCTTTCTCCCTCACTGCTGCCTTTGAGCCATTCTCATTGCTGCTGTTATAAATGTGTCCACTTTCACTAGAATGAAAATTTAGAATACATTTCATTATTTTTCACGAAACAAAATAGATTTGTTATTTAAACAACAGAAGTGTTGATGATGCATGAAAACAAAGCCATACCATTTCCTTTTTGATGGGAACAGAATAGAAATTTTTTTTTCAGTTATTTCAGAGCATGCAGTGGAAATGTCAACTTTTCTACTTCCTGTATCCTTCGATGACTAACCCAGATTGCAATGCAGGGTGAGCTGCTGCTGCTGCTGACATTTGCAGCCATTCCAGGTGGCCTGTGCTGTGTACTTTGGGTGCTTAGTAAATAGTATTACATGATTTAGACAAATTGCTGAAAACCACTTGGCTCTTACTAGCAGACTCTCCAAAGTGACAATAATAAAAAGAAAAAAGGAAGGATGTTCTTCAGGAATGCTACACAAACATTTATTTTTCCAAATGTGTTTAAATGGCAGATGTGTGCATTGTGACCTGTTGGATAAAAATGTTCCATTTGATTTGGATAAAAATGTTCCACTACTCTTTGAATAGTGTCATTGGGAAGGCAGCCATGATGACAGTGGATAAAAATGCATTCATTCTGTTGACAACAGACACTTCTTTTGAAGTGTTAAGGTTAGTCAGATGATACTAAAATAAAATTACAGGAAAAATTTAAGTACCACTCTTCAAGCCTAGCTCCTACCCAGGAACCCCTTGATTACAATTCTTAAGGAAAAATTATAGAGAGAAAGAGTGACACCAACCCAGAAGATCAAATGATGTCACATTATGTTTTAAAGCATCAACTACAGGTTTCAACCATCTTAGCTTAATTTTGCTAGGCTATAAACCTGGCTTGAAGAGATACTATTTTTAAGACAGACATACTAGGGAGTGATAATGGTAGCTGGAGAATCTAAATTTGTATTTATTCACAGGATGGAAGTAGACTAGATTGGACCATGCAAGGCAATATATGATCCTGAAATCAACTGTGTTTGTTGAGGGATGCAGTGTGGAACTCCATGGAAGTACATCAGCCAACTGCATAGGGTCATGCAGAACCACTGTGCCCGACCTTTGGCTTCTTCCGTTTCCCTCATGTGGTTGACAACCTAGTATATTAAGGAAAAGGACAGATTTTTCTTTTCATTAAACTTAATGTACACATGACTGGCTTGTTGAATTCTTTCTGCAGTCATGATAAAGATGGTGCAATAGTCTGTCTTCTGCAACCCATAGCTGTGGTGCTGAATTAAAAATTGTATGAACAGGCTGCCTCCCTAGTTCAAAAGGAAAAAGATTCATTTCAGGTCAAATAGCTAGCAGTGAGGCAAAAGTAGAAATGCCCCATTATCAATGGGGTGGCCTGATTTTCACATAGCTTCTTTGTTTCTATTTCATAATCAGGAAAGAATACTTGCCTTCTCAATGTCAAATATGTTAATGAAAATCAAATGATATTATTAAAGTGTTTTTTAAAAAATTTAAGCAGTATATTAACATGACACATAAAAGTTATTTGCTTATTAAAATAAAAGTTGTATATCCTTAGATGAAAAGCAGTGCATGTGTTTAAGTGCCCATCCGGCTATATTCAAAAGCTTATTTACATAAAAATACCAATTGTACCTCAGCCTGAAATTACCATAGTCTAATCTTTCTTAATTTGCCTGATGCTGCCCTTTTTTGCACGCGCACACATTCAGTGATACATTACTTAGATTTTTATTGTAATAAGCTCACCCTGTTTATGCCAGAATCATCATGTCATCACTTGAATGCCATCATTTGAAGTAAAGCCATTGAAAAATGCATTCTCCCAGGTGGAAGAGTGACTCGACTCCTGGGGGATGGCTAAAAAAAGAATGGCCCTGTGTGTTTCTCTGCCCAGTGTAGAAGGTGAGGGAAGTCAGCAGGCTTCTCTTTATCCCAAGGGTTCATAAAAAGCTTGTGAAGGGTCAGGATTCCAGGGAGACCTCTTTGTTCCTTGCATTTCAGTTTTTCCCAGGTTTCCTCTAGCACACACATTTATTAGCATTTTGCAGAGCAGCAATAAGGTCACACTCCCTGGGGAGAGAAAACTGAGACAGATGGACAAATCCAAAGGGTGGGTCAGGAGGATAAGAACAAGACCAGCTAGGTAAACAACGAACATCATAAAGGGAAATCTGTATTGTGTCTTCCTTTAATTGAATGCTTGTCACAATTAATACAAACGATGCATATATCTGTGTTTAATGTTTCCTGTTATTATTCTTGCTGTTCTTCCTTAAACTTGAATTACAGTTTTTGTCTCAACTTCAATATTTTGAATGGGGAGACTTAAAGAGGCACTGGGAGAAGAGTGTGTGTACAACATCTTGCACCTGGGGCCATCATAATGAGCTATGTCGAAGTCTGCACAGGGTCCTCCTGTCCCTGCATGCTGCCACCATCATGTAGCGCACCACTGGTGTTTGCACAGAAATCAAGGACCATCTCCCCACTGTTCTATTTCAGATTTTAAGAACATTGATGTGATTTTGACAGTTGTGCTTCTAGATTTGTGTTAACCAGTATGTGTGTGGCTCTGTGTTTTCTTCTCCAAATTGAAGGCCGTATTTGTGAGGCTGGCAGTTTGTATCGAAACTGGAGCTGACTTGCTTAGTATGTAAGAGTTTCTCTTTGAAAGGCGAACATTTCCAATATGAAGTTCTATTAACGCTCCATAACCTGGGAAGGCTGGTGATGGTTTTCCAGTGAAATTTGCTGGGTTGATTTTCTTTTCTATGTGAAGCTTTGTCTGGATTAAACATCATGTACCCTGTGGATTGCCTCACTTCCCTCTACATCCTGGTGGGGAGTGGGGACCAGCTGGTGTAATTCTGTTGACCTCTTTTATGCTGTCTGTCTTATGGTCCTGTTTTTCCCTTTTTAACCTGGTTCAGATTTATATAACACATTTCTATAGACCCATAGATTTTGGGTCTTTAATGTGTAGGGGTCCTTATGGGGCAACATGAAGCCCTAATTCATTCAGTTCATTGCTCTGGTCCAAAAATGCTTCTTAAACCCATCTAGTCCCAAATGAGCAATACACACACATGCATGTTTCCCATAGTTCTGCCTTCTATTTCTATTTACTACCATGCTTAGATAGGATTTTTCTCCTGAAAGCAGAAATGACTTTAATGTACTTGAATCCTTAGGACCATTAGTGAAGAGTGTAATTTGATAAAATTTTAAAAAATAGGAAAATAAAACCTGTACTTAACTGTACTTTATGAGACTTATTGGAACAGAATATTAGCAGTAGAGGCATGTGCCAATAAAACATGGAAAAAGATTTAAACTGTCATTCCTCACTTGTATACTTTCATCTTATGAATAATTTATATTAAGTATAAAACTAGCTCATTTAATAGCCTACAAGTAGTGCAAGTATTTTGTATAGTGGCTTTTGTGATCATTTTTCCCCCCTCTGGTTACATTATATAATAGATCAAATGCAGGTCAGTTGTTTCTTAGAAAATATTATCAGTGATTTTAAATTCTGATCTTCTTAAACCAAAAAGCAAACATTCAATTTAGGAATAAATATACTTATAATAAAATAACCTATTTATTGTTAATCACCTAATATCTTAGACACTATAGAGTCAAAGAAATTTAGGCTTAAACAAATCTAACGAATTCTTCCATTGCTCTTCCAAACTATATTTAACTTCCCCTCCTCTCTTGCTACACAAACCAACAAAATGGATCTCATGCCTGGGAGAAAACCTGCCAATTTCCACTTCGGTTTTGGTGCACATTTCCTAAGCAAGCAACTGGTGTTTATGTCATATTATTCTGTGTAGTAAAAATGAAATACTATACAATATTAGTATTATCAGAGGCCCCTGCAGTGGGCTCCAATCTCCTGCCCAGAGTACAGTGCACTGCAGAAAGGAAGAGCAAGACACGAAATAGGAGTACAGAAGGGATCTGGGATGACCAGTTGTTCACAGGGAGGAAAAGGCCACGAGGCACCCAGAGCCTTGGTATTTATTTATTTATTTATTTACTGAGAAAAATGGCAAGGAGATTGTGGCTGAATGTGCTAGACAAATTGCAAGGTGAGCAAGGCTTGTACCAGAGAGGACAAAGCCTTCTTGCAGAAGAGACAGGAACAGCCAGATTTAGGTTACGGTTAACAAGTAACCTGCTTTGTAGTCAATTCTGGGAAGGAATTTTTCTCTGGAGTCTTTTAGGGCTCAGTGTAGATGTTATCTCAAATCTTAGCCCCATGGTGTCACAGTTTGTAATCTGAGCTCAGCCATAGCTCTTGATAGCAAACAATGCTAGTCCATCATCAGCCACCTGCTTCCATGAAGATGCCGGACTCACTAGTTAAACTGAAAAGCAATGTAAGGAACTCACCTCTACACAGCCTGCACTGCTGGCAAGTAAACAGCCACACTTGGGTCTGAGGGAGGGTGAAGTGACAGTCCTCCACAAGTATGAGTTAGAATTTAGCTTCTTTTGGTAAATTTGTGGTAATTTGAGGGTCCTAATATATGACTTTTCAAACATCAGCACTTCTTATCATGTATTTATTAATACATGTTTTCTGTACATAATGTTTATATTTATCATGGAGAGTTGGTACATGTACCTAACATGTCTTAGTTCTTTTTTCTTTCCCTATCCCTAGCATCCTTCTCTAATTCATCCATCTCTTCTCATTTGCAAAAGCTCTGTTTCCATTTTTTCTTTCAGTTCTTCCACCCTTTCCCCCGATTTCTCCCTCTTCCTCTTACTCCAAGTTAAGAGTCCCTGCTGTCCAGTGTACTGTATACTTGACACTCAAAACTATTTTGTAACTGGGCTCTATAAAATGTAATATGGAGAAAATTTATACTATTGTTTTAAAATATATAATATTAGCACTATATGAAAGACTATTTTGGGCCTGCAAAAATAGCATTCACTTAGGTCAAACCTACATAGAAGGCATCCTTTAATGGTTGAAATCAAGAATCCCACCCAGTGTGTACTGCTTAAGGCACTAGTAGCATCAGTTAATTATAGGCAAAATCATCTTGAAACTCTTAAGACCTACACATCTCTTAATAGGTAGACATAAAGACATAGAGTCTTCTACTATGCGTATTGATAGCTCAATAACTGTCTCTTAACCACCTGCACATGCACATACACATACATGCATATATTGCTTTGAGCCTTTTAAATACATAGATTTCTAAAACAAACTCATTTAACTGATCACAGCAAATTGAATGAGTCAGACATCAGAATAAGCATCAGTTCTTCTACCATGCATCTAATACCACAATGCCAGCAGGGTCTTTTGAGTTTGTGTTTGATGCTGTCACCATCTCCCTAGAATGCTGCACTGTATTGCACTTTTAACAGTTTTGTTTTAATGAATTTTTTATTTTTTCTGCTATTGTTGGCAATCATGTCCCTACTTTCATAAATTCTGTGACAAGTCCTAACCCCGATCTACTCATACCTCTGACATTCTTTGGATTTAGAAGGTAGATCATCAAACTTTCGATATTTTTAGGGAAAGTACAGAAGCAAACTATCTTGGAAGTCAATGAGGTAAGAGTTTCTTCTCTAAGACATAATGGGGAGTTTTATGGCTTGACTTCTGTGACATGACTCATTGATCTGTTATGATCCAAGTAGATGAGATTTCTAGATAAATATTTGGAGATAAGTAAAATGTTGCAATTAGGAAGCTGAGTCAGTAAATCTGATACAGAGCAGATAGAAGCTACCAAATTATTCAATTTTAACTTGAAATTTCTTTTGTTTCTTTTTCATGTCAGAATTATTGCCCCTTGACCACTGACCTTGTGTAGAATTGGCAGTTGAGCCATAGATATTATTACCCTGAGGTCAGCATAATAACACCTAATTTTCAGTGTAGGATCCAGTGATATCTACAGTAATGAAATCTTCACTGCTTGGATAATTTGGCTCATTATGTATCTAATATTCTGTCCTTTAAAATTTTTCATCATTTAAAGATCTGATAGTGTGTCACATACATTTAGGTTCATTTTTTAAGCTGACCTTTCAGGTGAATGTTAACAATTTCATAGTCATAATATTTTTAAATGACAAAATTTATGAATAAAGCTAGGCTTGGTGGTACATGTTTATAACTCTACCATCCAGGAGGCTGAAGCAGCCTGTACTACATAGCAAGACCCTGTCTCAATCTCTAAAGAACAAGAAGTAAATTTTTTAAAAATAATTATTAAAAAAATCAAAATGTGGGAAACCCTGATAACCTGTTTTCCTATCAACAATTCCTAGTCAATACTAATATCATGCCCATCTGTACCACAACACATTAGAATTGATTATAAATCTAAACTTTTATATCTGTATAAGGAAGAACTACTTTATTAATCTGATTTAGAACTAGCTGTTAATTTATTAGGTCTGCAAGTTAAGTATACTTCACATATAGAAAGTGTAATAAAAATATAATGAATGTTTAAATTTTTAAAATTTATTACAATAAGAAGACACATGGCCATTGATTTTCTTCAAAACACTTCCCCTTGCTTTGAACACACTTATTCTACCATTAGTGTCACATTCTGAGGCATTTCTGGAAGTCCTCTTTCAAGAGTGTCTTTTGATTGTGATGTTGGGGCTTCTTTGAGTCACTTTTGGGAGGTCTGGCAACATGGAGATCAGATGACTTCTGATGCATCTGTTCACATTACTTTTCAAGTAATTCATCAAATGCCCATAAAATTCCTTTAATTGTAAGTCTAATCCTATTTGTTTTTTCTCCCTTAAAATAGATTATTACTTTTATTTTTTCCTAACATAAACACATTAAGGAATTCATTTTAGTCTTTCAGTAAATGGTTTCTTTTGCAGACAGTTTAAATATTTCCAAATGATCTTGTTGGATTAACATCAGAAAATGAGTAAAATATTTCCACTTTCTGGATTTAGTGTTCTGAGTGATGGCTTGAATAGCTGAAACTTCCATTAAAAAAGAATCATCACCATGTGATTTCTCTTAGTAAGGCTTTCCAACATCTAAATGTAGAGCTGTGACCAGCTTGATCACAGTAATTTTCTACATCAACTTGTAGATTATTTACAGGAAATAAAAATAGATATATTAGAATGAACAATGATTCCTATTGTGTCTAATGCCTGGTTTTATTGGATAATTATAGAATTTATCCAATGTGTCAGATTCTTTAGACAGTATTATGCTTACCTTTTCAAAGCTACACTTCTCTGTTTTGCATCCTTCTCCATATTTCTATTTGATGAATAAATGTGCACAGCCCAGTATAGGCAACTTGGAGCAAATTAAATTCCAAAAATATATGTTTGGAGCTCAGAGATTGAGATGGAGATATGAAATGATATAAAAGAGAATTAAAGGAAGAATAGCTCCCCCGTTTCCTCCTCCTCTTTCATCCTTCTTTCCTGTATTTTTTCTGTGTCCTTCTGTTTCTTTCAAAATTTCCAACAGTTTATAAAGGATGGATCAGAGCTCTGATCTGCACTACATGGATGAAGTAACTCCCTTTAATTGCTTATTCTTCCCCTGCCCTGGTGAAACCCAAGCCCGTGAGTGACATTGGTTTGGGTGCGAAGAGGGTGGGTGGGTGAGACTGAGTGTGATGTGTAGAGCGTGTTGTGGAAGTGGCTTAAAGTCTAGTAGTTACAGTTCTGGGGAAGGGAATTCCTTTGCCAGTAATCTCTGTGTTTTAAGTGTGGCATTATTGCTTTTAATTTAGTACACTCAATATCTTTCACAGAATACTCTCTAACTCATTTCCAGGGCTGATTTTGTCTGTACACTGGAGTTTAATAAATGTGATTTAAAATCAGTAGTTTGACCAGGATTCTTTCAAATGCCTGATTCCTAGGTTAGAAATATCATTTCCAAAGCAGTAAAGGATATAGCAGAGTGTGGGCATTATTACCACAAGAGAAAAACACATGTCATATCCCCTTGTAAGTTCATCTGTTTTGGGATATTCAAAGGACTTGAACTATACTAAATAGGGCACATTCAAAATCAGTGCCTGTTAACTGTGTGCTCCTAAAGGTTCAGTTTATATTTGCAGTTTGAAGAGATTAGGACTCTAATTTGTTCTTTTAATGGTCTGTGGCTAATTAACTGACTTAGAACTCGGCCTCAGAGAATCTAAGGTCAAGAGTTCAGTTTCCCTGTGGACCAGTTCATCTTCTCTCTTTCATGGTTTGGTGACAGGCCTAATTCCTATTCAGATGATTTGCAAAGTTATATTATTGATTATAGAGAATTGAGTATGATAGATCAAAGCAAAGCCCTCATCAGCAAAGTTTTTGCATATAGTTAGCATGTCAAAATGACCTGCTGGTGACAGTCGTGAAGTTGTTGTTGGAATGATCCTAAATGAGAATCTTAGCTTTGCAAGTCTGCTAGCGTGCTTTGGCCAAGATATTTCACTTTGCTAAATCTTAGTGTTTCTATCCGCAAAGTGGAGATCAAGTCTCACAAGAAAGTTGTGAAAATAATAGAGATTATGATATTAGCTGTGTCCATAGGGTGGGAATATGGTCCTTGTTTCCACTGGCCCATCTCTGGGGAAGCTTACTCAATCCTCAACATCCAGGACCTCTTCCATTCCTTTGTGCTCTGCAGCTGCAGTTGGTTCAGCCCTTACCCACTCTGGTTCATACAGCCGCTGCCTCCAGCTATAGACCAGGGCAGGGAAATTTTTTTCAGTGAATTCCACTTAATAGCAACTTTTGACTAATGGTTCTGAGTGGAGGGAGTTACATGGCAGAAGGAGAAGAGGAGAATCTCAGAAATGTACACTAAAGATAAGTAGATTTACTCTATTCTAGGAAATAGCATTGATGAGCCTCAAGCTGTATCTGAATCTCCATATTTCTTTCACTTTATTGGGACCTTCCAGCTAATTATAGTTCTAAAGCCATTTTCTCTGAATCCTAAAGTTTGTATCCCTGAGTAACTATTCTGCTCATTTCCTCATCTGTAAATTTGTTTATCTCCTAGGAGAGAGTTGCAAGTAATGGGTACTATAAAGAAGGCCTGGCATACAAATTACAAATAAGATCAATAAAAATATGATGGAATGATGCTTTTAATTCTCCTTCTAAGATTATTAGCTCTTTTTTTGTGGAGAGAAAAATGTAAATGTGATGCTAATTATGAAGATCCATCTGTTATATTTAAAGTACCATGGGGAAAAAAACCCTAAATTTAAAGCTCTTCTGCAGTATTTTGCCATCTTTGTAGGCTCATTTGGAAGAAACTGTTTACATTTCAAACAAACTTTGATGTCCTCCAAGGTTAAACATCTACTTTACCATTTCAAGAAGGTAGGTTTTTAATAATGCCATTTCTCTTCCCCACACTCTCTCATTTTTCTTTTTCCTTTCCTTTCCTTTTTTTTTTTTTTTTTTTTTTTTTTTTTTTTTTTTTTTTTTTTTTTTTGTTTTACTTTGTTTTTTGTCTTGTTTCATTGGCAGCAAATATGTGGGCTTTATTAAACATGTATTTAATAACAACTGAATAACTTCTTGGTAAGGGCTATTATATAAATTATGAAGGTACATAATAGGTAACTACTATCCCCTGAGTACTTATTCCAAATATTTGTCTTTTTCAGTATCCTACCCAACAGTCCAAAGAATATTCTATCCAAAATTTATTGAAATCTGTTTCATATTAAGACTGAGCACCCTCCCAAGAATTTTGACTACATAGTTTAATACATGGGTGGAGTAACTAATATGACTCTCTCATCCATTGCTTCTTCAAATATTGAAAAATTATTTTAGAGGGTTTTAATTAAGTCCTGAGTTAAGGAATCTCTATTGTTAAAGCTATGAGTTCATGTTCTTTCCATTCTATGATCTGACATATGTTCTAAAGGTAGAGATGTGCGAATTGTCAATGTGAAGTGTCACTGCTAGAAACTTAACTGTCTGGCAAAAAAAAAAAATAGGGGAGCAACATCTAAGGGTGGAAAAATGTTAAAGTCAGGAAGAAAAAGATGAAGTGAGAAAGAAAAGAGAAGGGAGAAATGTAGTTCAACAGCTAAGCCAAGTAGTTGTGGAACTAAGCCAAGAATTAAGTGCAACAAAGCCATGACTTGGCCTCACGACATTGCATTAGGAAATAGAGGTTTAAGAAACAGACATTTTTTGAATAGTATCAAATAATACAAGATAGTCCCATTTGATAAGAAATCAAAAAATTCACAATACAAGAAAAGGAATTAAGCATAGAATTTCAGAAAATAACCTCTGATCCTCAAATCCAGTCATCTCAATAGAATGCACATACATAGAAACTGAGGTCAATCTGTAGAAAATGCTTGGGCAAAGCCACTCAACCAAAGATCAGCAGAGTCCATATCCACTGTCTTCAGACTCTTGGCCTGGGCCTTCTCCTGTTGTCATGCTGGAGTCTTGGTGGCTAGCCAGGGGCCACACAGAACCTCTAGCACTTTCTAAAGTTTTGGTTAGTTTTGGTTTTTTTAATGTGAATGTGAATATTCCTAGAAAGTTTCTCCTCACAAGAAATCTTCTTTTTATATTTATTTATTATCTTAAAAGCAAAACAGAAAGAATAGAAACAATACAGAATTTCAAAAAAATAGTAGGAAATTGATAGTAGTTAATATGTTGCATATTGTTATCTTAGTAGTAGTTGTTTGAGTTACAAGATTTAGACATGAAAAATTATCTAACAATCAAACAATGAAAGCACAAACTGTCCTTTTTGATGAACTGTTATAACATATATATATATATATATATATATATATATACACACACACACACACACACAAACATATATATGTACACCTATATACATACAATCTTTTCCCTTCCCTTTCTCTTTTCTCCATATCAGTTGTTTATTCCTTTTAAACACTTTCTTTCCCTTTCATTGTCACAATAGTTATTATACATTTTGGATCTTGTTACTCTTTTTTAAACCCTAGGATACAATATGTTATTTACAAATATGAGTTTGATTTATTTTACTTATGAGTAAGATCTCCAGTTGCCTCCATTTACCTTTTATAGATAAGCCTCAAGTTTATCTTTTTTTATACATTCCACGGTTGATGGGCATTTGGCTAGTTTCCAAGATTTATCTATTACAAAATGTGTTGCTATAAACATGGGTGCACATATATCATTGTGGCATGATGTTTTCAATTTTTCTGGGAAAATACCCAGAAGGAGAATAGCTAGAATGAATGGGACCCCCAATCCTAGTTTTTTGAGAAATCTCCACACTAATTTCCCTAGTAATTATACCAGTCTACACTCCCACCAACAGTGGAGAAGCATTCATTTTTTCCCCATTACCCTGCCAACATTTTTATTGGTTGATTTCTTCAGGACAGCCATTCTTTCTGGAATGAGATGAAATCTCATTGTTGTTCTAAGTTGCATTTCTCAAATGACCAGTGATGTTGAACTTTTCCTCATGTATGTATTTGCCATTTATGTTTCTTCATTTGAGAAATACATGTTCATCTCAGGTGCCCATTTTTTTTATTGTGTCTGATTTTGTGGGATCTGATGTTTTTCAGTTCTTTATATGTTCTAGATTTAAGTCCATCTGAGGGACAACTAGTGAAAATGTTTTCCAGTTCTGTGGGTTTTCTTTTTGTTTTGTTAGTGCTTTCTTTTGAAGTGCAAAAACTTTTTATTAATGCCAGAGTCCAGCTGCGGCAGGGCTCAGGGGTCCCAAAGGTGGTCAGGGAGTCAGCGAGTGAGAGACAGAAGACACTACACACCCGTCTGTGAGTGAATCTGAATCTGCTTTATTTTTAGAAGCTGGAGTATATATTTGCTAACTTTTGGCAGTAACTTAAACTCCAAGCAGGAAGCGTCCCAGGCTTAGGGCCAGGCAGGGATAATCTTAAACAATATGTGTTAATTAACTTTTTTCACCTTTGTTACACTTTAATCTTGTTACTTAATTAGCTTGGGAAATGTAAGCCGATGCACCTGGATGCCCACAGGAGGGAGAGATGGAGCGGCAGCTGTGAAGCTATCATGCCGCTCCCTACATTTTTTCCCTTATCACTTATGGAAGTATGGCAGGCCCTGTGAGGACAGCACCTGTCTTGGGTCAAGGACTCTTCATATGAATCCAACCAGGCCTTACCCGTCATGGGCCTGCAGGACAGCAATCGGTCCTGTGCCTGTCTTAGGCGGCCGGTGGCGTAACATATGTGTCCTAGTTGCCCTTCTCTGGGTGCCTGTAGGACAGCGCCTGTCTTAGGTCAAGGACTCTTCATACGAACCCAACCAGGTCTTACCCGTCATGGGCCTGCAGGACAGCAATTGGTCCTGTGCCTGTCTTAGGCGGCCGATGGCGTAACATATGTGTCCTAGTTGCCCGTCTCTGGCTGCCTGTCCAGTGTCTCAGGGCAGTTGTCTCACAGGAATTTTGTAAATCCTCCTCCATGAGCTCTTCCATTTAAAGCCTCTGTATAAACTCTCTCATACTACTCACAAAAGGTAAAATTTCACAATTAGTTTTCACAAAGTTATCTAGAAGGTTTCTAGTAACTCCTCTGGAGTTTCTATTTTCGATTTCATATTGAGTATTACATGAAAATATATATATGTGAATTACACAAATTACAATTATCAGTACAAAACCTTTCAAGATCCCTGTGCCCAATTCCCACATGCGGTGTCCTTTTCCTGGAGAAGCAACTCCCTGAAGCACTCTCCTCCACCCATGGACCCCGTCACAAGGCGTGGATGGACTAGGACGCAGCATGGACGGAAAAGGGCGCTGCATATTAATATGAGATCCAAGTTACTGATTCTTTGATACATCTCATGAGGTTTGCATTTTCTTCATGAACTCTTTGCCTACCCTTGTGTCTTCAAGATTTCTACCCATTTTGTGTTCCAGTAAACTTAGTGTTTCCATTTTAATATTTAGATCTTTTGTCTTTAGTTTAGTGCATGGTCACAGACATGGGTCTAGTTTTAGTCTTTGGTATGTGGAAAGCCAATTTTTCCAGCAGCATTTATTAAAGAGGCTTTCTTCCAGTGAAAATGTTTAGACCCTTTGTCAATGATAAGGTGTCTGTGTGTCTGTTTAGTTGTGTCTGCATGTTCTAATCTGTTTATTGATTCACAGGTCTGTGTTTTTATCTGTACTATGCTGATTTTATCACAGTAGCTTTGAAGTATAATTTCAAGTAAGGAAGTAAATTGCCCAGGATTGACTTGCTATTGTAGGTCTCTTCTGTTTCTAATTGCATTTTAAGAATGTTTTCTTTAGATATATCAGGTATGTTAAGAGTATTTTGGTTAGGATTGCTTTAAATCTGTATAACAGTTTTGGGCGTATGGCCATTTTCATGATGTTGGTTCTTCCTATCCAAGAGCAAGGGATATCTTTCCATTTTCTGACATCCTCTTCAGTCTCCTTATTAGAGTACTATCCTTTTCAATGTATAGGTCTTTTATATCCTTTGTTAGGTTGATTCTTCAGTATTTCATATTTTTAATGCTATTGTGAAAGGTGTTATTTCCATTATTTGTCTCTCACCCAGTTTTTTTTTTGTGTACAAGAATGCTACTGATTTTTGAGTGTTGACTTTGTATCCAGCTACACTGCTGAATTTGCTTATTAATTCTAGTAGTCTTTTGATGGGGTTTTTAGGGTCTTTTATCATGTCATCTGCAAATAGAGATAACTTCTTCCTTTCTTATCTTTTTTCCTTTCATTTCTCTCTCTTGTCTAATTGCTCTGGCTAACATTTCCAGAACTATATTGAAAAGACACAGTGATAGTAGATATCCTTGTCTTCTTCCTTTGAGTGAAAGATTTCAGTTTTTGTCCATTTAGTGTGATGTTGGCTGTTGGTTTGTTGTAGATGGCTTTTATCACATTGAGGTAGAGACCATCTATTCCAATTTTCTCTAGGATTTTTATTATGAACAATTTTTGGACTTTATCAAAAGCTTTTTCAGAATGTATTGAGATGATTATGTGATTTTTGTCTTTGGCTCTGTTGATGTGGTATATTACATCATTACTGATTTGAATATGTTGAGCTAACCCTGCATTCCAGGGATGAATCCAACTTGGTCTTGATGTATACTCTTCTTGATTATTTGCTGCATTCTATTTGCTAGTATTTTATTGAGAATTTTTGCATTGATGTTCATCAGGGAGACTGGCGTATAGTTCTCCTTTTTGGTTGGATCTTTTTCTGGTTTTTGGTATCAGGGTAATGCTTGCCTCCAAGAATGAGTTAAGGAGAATTTCTTCCTTTTCAATTTCATTAAAGTATTTGAGGAGTATTGGCATTAATTCTTCTCTAAATTTCTTATAGAATTCAGCAGTGAACCCAGTAGGACCTGGGCTTTTCTTTGTTAAGTTTTTAATTACGTTTTCAATTTTAGTAACTGATATTGAGTTATTCAAAAGTTTTATATCTTCTTGATTCAGCTTTGGTAATTCATACATTTCTAGGAATCTGTCCATTTCCTCTGTGTTTTCGAGCCTATGTAAGGAAAGATTTAAGGATTAACTCCTTAAGGAGTTCATAATCTTCTGAATTTCCACAGGATCTGTAGCAATGTCACCCTTTTTGTTCCTCATTGCATAAATTTGAGTTTTTTCTTTCTTTTTCTCAGTAAGGTTAGCTAGAGGCTTATCAATTTGTTTATTCTTTAAAAAAACCAACTCTATGATTCATTA
Source organism: Hydrochoerus hydrochaeris (assembly GCA_004027455.1). Taxonomy (NCBI): domain Eukaryota; kingdom Metazoa; phylum Chordata; class Mammalia; order Rodentia; family Hydrochaeridae; genus Hydrochoerus; species Hydrochoerus hydrochaeris. The sequence continues at coordinate 811,578 of PVLA01000042.1, read as the reverse complement.
GTTCTTTATATTGTGTTCTTAGTCTCAATTGTGTTAATTTCTGCTCTGATCTTTAAAATTTCATCCCTTCTGTCAACTTTGGTCTTGAATTGCTCTTCTTTTTTTAGAAGCTTAAGGTGCAGCATTAGGTTGTTTAGTTTTGCTCATTGTGTTTTCCTGATGTGAGAATTCATTGCTATATATTTCCTTCTTTGAACCACTTTCATTGTATCCCATGGGTTCTGGTGTGTTATATATGCATTTTCATTGAATTGTAGATATTGGTTAATTTCTTTTTTAATTTCCTCTGTAACTCATTGGTCATTCAGGAGGGTGTTATTTAATTTCTATGTGTTTACATAGGTATTGGAGTTTCTTTTGCCTTTAATTTCCAATTTCAGTGCAGTATGGTCAGATAGCATGCATGGGAAAATTACAGTTCCTTTGCATTTTCTTAGTATGTTCTATGGGTTAATGTATTGTCTATTTTAGAGAATGTCCCATGTGTAGCTGAGAAGAATGTATATTCTGATACTTTTGAGTAGAACAATCTATAAACATCTAGTAAGTCTATTTGTTTACAGATTTCATCCAGTTCTTTTGTTAGTTGACTTTTTGTCTAGTTGGTTTCTTTTTGTGACAATGAAGTATTTAGGTCTCCCTTTACAATTGTGTTATTGCTTATTTGTTTTTTCATGTCTATTAGCATTTGACTTACATAGTTGGGTGCTCTTATCTTTGGTGCATATATACTTATGATTGTTATCTCTTCCTCTTGAATTTTTCCCCTAACAAGTATGTAGTGACCTTCTTTATCTCTTTTGATTATTTTTGGTTTGAAGTTCACATTATTTGCACAAAATAGCTACCCCTGCTTTTTTTTTTGTATGGAATAATTGTTTCACATTCTTTGACTTCCAGTCTGTGAGTTTCCTTTTGAGTCAGATATATTTCTTGCATACAACATTATCATTGGATCCTGTTTCTTCATCCATTCTGTCAAATGATTTCTTTTAATTGGTGAAGTGAGGCCATTTACATTGATGGTTATAACTGATATATTCTGGTTTAACTTTGTTATGTTATTTTTCTGTTGTTGGTTCCCCACTTTTTTCCCTTATTTAATTGCTTTCCCTGCTTGGTGGCTTCTTTCCGTTGCTGTTGTGGGAATTATGGTCATATTTACCTCTATCTAGTGTGTCTTTCAGTACTCTTTCTAGGTTTATATTGGTAAACATGAATTTCTTCAGTTGTTCTTGTCATGAAAGTGTCTTATTTCTCCATTAATTTTCAAAGAAAGTTTTACAGGGTACATCAATCTAGGTTGAAAGTTGTTTTTTTTGGGGGGCTTGAAATATTTCACTCCAAGTTTGTGTTGACTTGAGGGTTTATGTTGAGAAGTCAGCCGTGATTCTAGTGGGCTTTTCTTGATAGGTGAGTTGTGTCTTTTCACTAGCAGCTTTTAGTATTCTGTTTTTATGCTGAATTTCCTTGGTCTTGATTATTATATGTCTGGATGTAGATTTATTTTTATTGTGACTGTTTGAAATTCTATATGCCTTACTTATCTGTATATCAGGTTCTTTTCCCATGCTTGGGAATTTTTGTGGAATTATTTCTGTGAATAGTTGTTTTTATTTTTTTAATATCATTTCAGTTGACTCCTACATCTTCATTGACACTTACCAGTCTTATGTTGTTTTTCTTTGCATTGTCTTGAAGCTGTTGAATTGTTATTTCATAATCCCTTATCTTTAAAAGTTCTTTCCCTTTGTGATCACTAGTTGCAATCCTGTGTCTTTCTTCAGTTTTATTCAAGCAGTTTCACCATCTTTTAATGGAATTTTTAATTTCTGGCATCACTCTTTGAATTTGTTTCATGCATTCTATTTTTTCTATATGTCATTTGTTCAAGGTTTCCATCATTTTCTCATGCTCCTTTACTTTTTTTTTTTTTTTTACCTAGCTATGCTGAGCAACTCCTTTATTAAAGTTATCAATTTTTTTTTTGCCTAAGAGATTATTTCTAAACTGATTTCCTCTATAGCCTCATGGATTTTTTTCTTTATTTCACTTACTATCTTTTCAGAAATTTCAGGCATAGTACTTCTAATGTCCTCTATTTTGATGTCTCCTACACTTGTTCCTGATGGACTGGGTGTTTGAGATTGCATTTTGCTTTTTTATTTTGTCATTTTCACCACTTGGGTTAATATTTTGATCTTTTCAACCTTCTAGTCTCAACTATCTGCTGTGTATGTCTTAGGGTCCTACTGTGTGACTAACATTTGCCCAGTTGCTGGGTCCTACAATGTAGGGGAGGAACCAGTCACCTGAATTTCTCCTGCAGGATTAGTGTGAGTTCTGTATTCACCTGTTGGGTAAGTCCTTTATTTTTCCTAGACTGACTAGTCTAGGAGTATTGATGTAAGACAACCCTTAGCTCCTATTGTTACTGCAGCTTCAGGCTGTTCCTAGCCACCAGACCCACCTGGCTGTGTGCCCCAGTTGGGACCCTGCTTTGTCACTAGGTGTCTCATAGGACCTTTTGGCTTCCTCTGCATGGGGGGAGTCTTTGCCGGCACTCTTGTGAACCCATCCTGGGTTCTCTGTCTGTAAGAAGGACTCACCCTGGCTCACCAAGGTCCTCTAGGTGGGGGAAGGATTCACTGAAGCTCCTGTTGACCCACTGAGGTTGTGTATTTGAGGGAGAAACTCACTGCACTGTCACCAGCACGCCAAGGTCGCCTGTCTGGAGGAGGGGTTGCTGAGGCTCCTGCCAGCCAGCCGACCAAGGTACTGCAGGTGATGGAAGGGGTCGCTGACAGTGTATGGGCTGCTGAAGTCTTTTGGGGGCAGTGGAAGGGCAGCCAAGGCTTCCCTTAGCTGCTGAGGTCCTCTGGCTGCAGGGGAAGGATGGCTGATGATCCTGTGAGAAGCTGAGATCTTTCAGGTGTGAGGGAAGGGCAGGCTCCCCTCAGCTGTTGAGGTTGTCCAGGTGTGCCGGAGGGGTAAAATCTGCTTTTAAACATACAGCGTTAGTTTCATTTTTAAATATTGCTCAAGAACTTCATAAACCTTACACATCGTCTCTTCAGACTACATAGAAATGTATTTCTTGATTGGAAATAATGGTAATTTGTGATATGACATTTAAAACATTTGAGCAGAATACTTACTGATACACACATCTTTTAAATTTTAAAATGTTTTTTAGTACATGTTTGCAGCACATGATTTCATTCATCATGGACATGTTCTTCTGGAATATTTAATCACTATGTAAACTTCTATCAGTGGCCTTTAAGCAATCTGATCTCAGGATACATTTGTATGCTTAATAATTATTGAGGACTTCAGTGTACTCTGGTTTACTATGTGTTACAGCTATTGATATTTACCTTTGTAGAAATTAAAACTAAGGAAAGTTTAATATGATTATTAATTTAAATAATATCAGATCCAATATATGTTAATATAAACAAATGTTTTCAAAAATAAAAAATAGTTAATGATGACATTGTTTTACAATTTTTTGTAAACATTGTATGTTTTACATGTGTCTGGTTTAATAGAAGACAGCTAAATTCTCATATCTGTTTACTAAATATGTTGTAATACATTTTGATTGCATATATGAACAAAATTCAGAACACAAATATATAATTGTAAAAGGCTGCAGTATTTTAATAGCATTTAACAGTAATTGTGTATATTATTCTTTCATGACACCTGAAACTTGACAAGTGCTTGTTTCCTAAAGGTTGATTGAGATGTGGAATCCATGAACTATCATATCCTATTAGATATGTAGTAACATGTACATAGGCACTTATTAAATCCATCATTCTAGCTTATTTCTAAATAGGACCTTTTCCCATGCATAATTTTATAACATCATAAATTAACCACTTGGAAACATTAATTTACTGAGTTGTGTAGATTCTCCAAATATTGAGGTGTATCACTTTATAACATATGAAAATTATATTTATGAATATCACTAATGATTTCCTCTGAAAGGTCTTTAAGTATGAAAAGCTGCCAGACAACTGTCACAGAAACAATGTTTAAAAAATTCTTATTGTTGCTTGACAGCTCATATTTTATTGCTGGCAATAAGTAATAGTCAGCACTAGGCTCACTTTTCTTGTTATAGAGGGAACATTTGCCAAACACTCATGTCTGAAATGCTTTGTCATTTCTTGTTTCCAGTAAAAATGTTTTGCAGAAAAAAAACTGAGACTTGTTCAGCTTGAAAACTTAAAAATCTACTACATAGGTGTTTTATGTCAAGGCAGCTGTATTTCTTTGTGCATACTTCCCATTTTTTCAAACAGAATTAGGAACATATATATCCCAAGACTGGTATTAATAAAATTAATAATGCATTGGTAAGTGATCCTGGCAATTCTGTTCTCTTGTAGGTGGTGGTAGAAGACTACATGGCCAGTAATGCAGTTTGATGTTATTATCAAAAGAGTTTTGCCCTAGAATAAATTACAGGACATTATAGCGGTGAAAGGCTAAATCAGGGGATCTTTACCTTGAGGTCACTTGCTCCTTCCCCTATTACAACTTCCTTTTTTCCTTTCCCAGTGCACACTTCTGTCACGTCATTAATGCCCGCCCTGAGCACTGCCTGGGTCAGAGGCTGTATGTGTATCCTATACCCCACGTTCTGGTCAAAGGAAGCCAGACCACCTATGGTTGTGGACTCCTCTCCACATCCTTGGAATAAAGGCCACTTTTTACTTTTGTATTTGCTCTTTTATTGTTCCAAAAACGCTAACAATTATGTAGACTTATGTGAAGGCACTTGGAATTTTACTTGCCATTGAGTTTGTACTGTCACTATAAATATCAGCACATTTTAGTGTGAGTATGAAAGCAAGCTTCTTCATAGACTATAGTTTAAAAAACCACAGCATTGCTCCTGAGTCATTGGAAAGAAAGGAGGTCTCAAGTAGGTTTGCAGAGCCCAGGACACAAGGGTAGGAAGATAATAGGTTAAAAAGAGTAAGCAAAATAGTTAATCCCAAAGGAGGCCTGTGGTGACTGCTAGACTATTACATTTCTTTGCGGCTATGAGAGCTGGTTTATAGGTAAGGACGGGATAGTAGTAATTCTATTTTGGGGCTTAGTGAGGATATTCTTGCCAGCATGACAACTTTGAGCAACTGCCACAGGCTTCAAATTTCTATAACATATAAAGTCATTCACTTGTTCTTAACTTGCTTGTTTTGTTATTATCCCTGGTGTCGTATTGGATTTTTGGTAATAATTGTTTTTCATTGAATGACAGATTGGCACTAATTTTTTCCCTAGGGTTTTCTGTATAACTGACTTTTGGACAGATGCGCATGACAAGATGTTTAAAATTTTGTCAGTATTTCCCCCAGCTCCACTGCTGCTTTTCAGTATTTCTTAGAGACTCCTTAACATGATGGATCATCAAAGGAAGCATATTTCATGCTCTTTATACATAGTGCAGTAAAGACAGACTTGCAAATGCACACCCAGAAATAACATGCTTGCAGAACACAATGATCATCCATTTACAATGCTGCAGGGGGGTCAAGTAGGATGAGAGTTGACAATTGACCACTGGATTTAACATGGCATAAGTTGGTAGCCTGGGCAAAAAGTTGTTTCGGTAGAGTAGTAGGTATAAGAGCTGAACTGAATCAGGTTCAAAAGGGAAAGGGAAAAAATTTGAAGATACTCAGTGTACACCACATTCTTCTGAAGAATTTTGTAAGAGAAGTGGAATGATCAATACCAATAGTCACATTCAATACAACTAGTTAAATATTGTTATTGACAAGTCAATACCAAAAATCAAATTAAATGCAAATACAAGATAAAGATTTTCAGACTGGATAAAAAATGTAAGGTCCAACTACATGGGGCCTATAGCAAATACTTTTTAAGTGTAAAGGTGCAAATTAGTATAAATAAAAGTGTGAGAAAATATATGCCATGCTAGCAGTAATCAGAGAAGACTGGAGTGGCTAGAGCACTAGGAAACAAAACAGATACCATGTCATCAGGAAGCAACAAGATTATGTCAATGATAGAGGGATCGGTTTATCAGGATATAAAATAATCTTGAATATTTAAGTACCTAGTAATAGAGCTTCAAAATGATTGAGGCTAAGGCCAGGGATTTAGTTTAGTGGCACAAGTGCCTGCCTGGCAAGCTTGATGTCGTGAGTTTGATCCCTAGTACCCACCCCTTGCCCCTCCCCAAACTGAGACTTGGCTGCAGAGTGAACTCTAGGCCAGCCTGAACTGCATAGCCAGACCCTGTCTTAAAAAGCCAAAAATAAATAAATAAGAATGAAATTGATAGACCCAGGAAAAATAGAGAATCCATAGTTGTAGGTAGAGATTTCAATAGTCTTCTCTTCCTAATTGAAAAAAAAAAAAAACAATTAGAAAGGAAAAAAGGAAATGGAAGACTTGAACACCATTTTCAGTGAACTTGGTATGACTGTTTTGCAGTGCACTCCACAGAGCTGCAGCTGAATACTCATTTTGTTCAAGTGCCAAAAAAACATTAACCCAGTAAGACCATACTCCAGGTTATAAAATAAGTCTAAATAAATAAATGTTAAAAGATTCAAGTCATATAATTTGTACTCTATCAGAATTGAACTAACATAGAATTAAATAGTATAAAGCTATCTGCAATTAGCTATTTTTTTTGAAACAGACATTTTTAAATAAACTATAAGGCAAAGAAGTCAAAACACATTAGTAGCAGCTTGCAAACATGGATGAAACTTCACTCAGTTGCCTGCTCCTGCTGTGTGGCCTATTTACCAACAGGACATTGAGGATCCCTGCTGAAGAGGCTGCAAGCTAGCAATGACCACTGAAGCAAATCAGTGGTAGCTTTTGGGAGTGAGAAAAGGTTTGGGTAGGGCTGTGAGTCACAATTGTGCCATTTAAGAAAACAAAGTTTTAAGAAATAAATGAAAACTGTCAAAATGAGAACCATGATGAAACTATGAACAGACTGTCAGATAAAGCTATCAGCAAATGACCACAAGCAGCAGTGGACATGCCCATGGCTCAATTTCAGCCGTGGTTTTGTGTATGCAAACATGATTGAATTTATCAGATTATACATTTTAAATGTGGAGTTTATTGTATGTGAATTATACCTAATAAATCTGTCAAATAATTTGAGTGCTAAAAATGAGGTAGCTTTAATTCTAAAAAAAAAAAAAAAAAAAAAGCTAAGCTGCTTTCTCCTTTTATTAATAAGAGTTTAGGGAAAAATAAAAAAAAAAATGTACAGTGCCCTGTTACTTTTATATGAAAATGTTAGAGACAGAAGAAAGAAATGATAGCCACATAGATTCTAGATCTCTGCAATTATACCAGGATATTTTTGTCATCTTGAAAAATGCAATAACATATATTGACTTTGCAAAAATCACCTTAAATATTAATAATAATAATAATAATAATAAATATTAAATTGGATGTAATCTTACTACCTATTTATGTAGATGGCACATAAACAGGGGATAAATTTTTGTGTAGCTCCACTTTGCATTGTTCTACACATGTGCCCCTGTACCTGAATGGATATTTTCTTACAGTCCATGTTAGGATTACCAGTGCAAGACCAAGACATTTGCTGATAGCTTTATTCGACAGTCTGTTCATGATTTCCTTATGATTCTCATTTTTACAGTTTTCATTTATTTCTTAAAATTTTGTTTTCTTAAATGGTACAATTGTTACTCTAACATTCAAATGTAATTTTTCTAATTTTCACTGAATTTGCAATTCTAAGGTCAAACTATTTTAAAAGCTCTTTTCATTTTATTATGCAATTTCATGTAGTCTTGGCTATATTTTCATGTTAATGCCTGAACTATTTAGGAAAAACCAATCTTTGTAACTATTTTCAACGTGATGTTTTAGAATATATATTATATATAATACAATTGCGCGCACACACGCACACACACGGCGGCTCACAAGAATTCAAAACAAAAGAGATCTTACTTCCCTCATACTTCTGCAGCTCATGTCTCTGTCATCTCTCCTGTGGGGCACTGGTATACTCTCCCAGGTGCTTTTCCTGGGTCTAGTTTCTCTTACTTCTAATCCAGCTCTAGTGAGAGTGAGCATTCTGGAATGTGACTGTGTCATAGCACTGCATAGAACCTTCTTGCATGTCTCCACTGCTTTGGAAAAAGAATCCAGACTGTTCAGTATAGCTTATGTAGGTCACATGTGCCCTGTTTCCTTTCTATTTCATCTCCCTCTCTGTCATTTTTCATATATGACACATTCTTCAGTGAAATGCTTTCTGGTCTTTGTCACATACATTTGCTATGCTAAGGATTAGTCTTTCCTCCCTCCTGAATCTCAACCTTCACATCTCAGCTGATACTTTCTCAGGAACCTCTCTTCCCATAAGTTTTGCCTTTTGCATAGTGAACCATCTTGTGTTTCTTTTCTCAGAACCTTTATTGGAGTGATCAAATTTTCTCTTAATGGTCTGTTTCTCCCATAATATATCATAAGCTCTGTTGGGTTAGGGCCCTACCTTGCTCAATCATCATTTTGTTCTCATGATCTCTTTATCAAATCTGTAACATGATTGTAGCTGAATAACAAGTGGTTTATGATAAAATGGAAAGTCACAATCAACAAGTATTTGTGATTATTTTAGAGTAAAATATGAGGACTTTTTTTAATTAAAAATTCCCAAGACAGAAAAGGAAGACTAAAGACAAATAAACCTAATTTATTTGGTGTGTTTATTTCTTGAGATAAATATTATTCTATTTGAGCCTTTTAAAATTAAACCAACCTAATTTCACTTATGTAATATACCTAAAATAATCAAATTTACACAGAGGGAAAATAAATAGTGGATCCCAGGGGAAGAGGGAGTAGAAAATAGGGAGTTACTATTTGACAGGAACAGAGTTTGTTTGAACTGATGAAAACTTTCTAGAGATGGATGGTATAATGTACACAACAAGTGCACTTAATAGCACTGAACTATACTTTCTAAATGGTTAAAATGGCAAATATTTTATATATTTAGTCCAAGTAAGATACATAGACATAAAAATATTAAACTGAAGTAAAATTTTCTTGTAGATAAAATAACATGTATTCTTCAGTGTGCCATTATAACCAGTCAGTATTGAAGTTTGAGAAGGAGGGTAAGGAGGAAATACAAGACAGAGAAAAGTTGCTGGGAAACATGAAGCACAAAAGTTCTAAAGAAACAGTTCATATTGTATAGTGTGTTTCAAGCAGCTTTTATGTGTCAGAGAGTTGTTGGCACCTGAATCAGTTATCAGTTGTCCTAAACTAGTTTTCAATCGAATCTTAACTTGTTTTTCATGTCTAGAGAATTCATATATATGTTGATTAGGAAAAAGCAAGTATGCCTTTAAATTTACTTTTGAAAGTCTGAAATACTGATCAACATAGCTTTGATTAAAAATTCTTTTGATACTTCAAAGTTGTTCCTTGATTTTCTTTGGAAGAAATAACACTACTTCATTTCATAATGCTTAAGGTTTCATTCAACCAACACTTTGTTTCAGTGTTCTTTTAGTTTACTGTACACCTCATTTTGTATCATATCTGCAAAACTTCAGTTTAAGCAAAGTTTAAACAAAACTTATACCTGTGTTGTTTCTTTAACTATAATATTTAAAGCCCTGTCCTGAATGTGATAACCATAAGGCCATTTGGGAAAAATTTTTTGTAGAGTTTTAGTTTCACCTCCATGAGCATCTTAAAGAATGTTTGATACTAAGTTTAAAGGTAGATTAAACCTGTGGCTGTGGTACTTCCAGCTTGGTTGTAGTTTGGCCACCAAAGACCTGTGTCTCTTAACTTGAGGATATATTTAGTCCCAGTCGTTTGTACTATTATGTCAGAGCTGGTGGTTTTGAATTCACGTTGACAGTCCAGTCTGTAAAACAGCGACAAAACTAACCAAATGCATCGCTGCAGTGATGGAGAAAGAAATAGATAATTGTGAGATAAAAAGAGCACAGAAATTTTGGCTCCAGATATTATGATAATGAGTTTCTGTTTTTTCCAGAAGAGATTATTTTCTGATTACCACTTAAACATGGGATAAGTTTTTTTAAAAAAGATAAATAAGATTCTTTGATGGTATAATTCTCAGCTGTAGAAACTGGCATTTATGAAATCATATATAGGTAAAATGACACTATATATAAATATATATATATATACGAAATATATATGAAATGAAGGTTATATTCCATGTAACCTTGAAGATAGAATATATGTATGTATTCCATGTAACCTTGAAGATTTCATTGCATTGTGTGTTTGTAAAGTTTATACATCAAATATTTCTGAACCAAGACTTACCTAAAGTCATTTGGCATATGAAGTGTCATTGACATTCCAACCAAGTAAATCTTTGAGTAATGTCTGAAATAATCCTGCTATGTTGATAATCATGCATGTGTGAAATCTTTTCTTTGATTTTGGCTTCATTAAAAAGCATGCAAATGATGCCCCTGACTCAAAATGAATTGTTGAGAGAAAAGAATTGCCATAAGAGCTTTCCAGATTAAAAAAAGTATATTTTATGAAGAATTGGTTGTTGCCCACTCGACCTAACATTAGATCATAGTGTGTGGTCTTATCTAGAAGTGACATCATAGAAGCACAAGTTCTTTATAACTTCTTTCTTTTAAAAGCAATAGCAACATCAAAACCTCCCAAACCAGTTAGGCCTTCTCCATCTTTTGTATGACTGTGCTGGTCAAGTGTTAGAACAGCTAGCCTACTACACTGTTCTCCGTCACTGTTCAAATTCCTCAGGTTGGTTACCTGTATATGCATTTTTACAGGTTAACATGTTACATTAGCGTGTTTGTTGAAGTGACCAACCTTGTAATTATGTTAGTGTGAAACCACTTCTCAACCTTTCCCATCATTCTAACAAATCCTTTTATTGGACTGGTTGGAAAGTTGAAACAGATAACAATGGTGAGTTTCCAAAATAGTCCCATAAATTTCTCTATTGTTTACAGTGGGACTGAATTTGAAGCCTTGAACGTGTCAGTCCATTTACATTGCACATTGTCCAGTAACAGTAAGAAACATCTGACTGTATGACTTATAAAGCATGAAGTGGAACAGTAGGCTATCATTCATCGAGTGGAATCCCCTAAATGACAGTTAGAATCACTTTAAGTTATTCCAACACGTAGGATCAGTTATAAAATGTTAGAATCCGTTTTATCACAGTATATTTCTGATTGATGTGTGGTGAATGTAAGGCTTAAAGATATGGAATTTAATATGTCTGAGAAATTTTTGAGTTTTTTAGTTATATTTCATGAAATATTTTAAAGAAAATGTCTTGTAATTGAATACTTATAAATTAATATGATATTCAAGCATCATTTTGCTACATTTTTTTCAGTTCTATTACCAAACAATATCTTAGTCTTGAAGGTAAGCATTCCAGATTCAGAATTTAAAGGCAAAGTATTGCTGTTATGAAAACAACAGTGTGAAGGAAGACAATTCTTCCCAGGACAAACAAGTTCAAGACTACCAGGGCAACTTGAGAAACTGCTGGACAAATACAAACTAGAGAATTCCTAGTAGTTTTTATCTTGCTTACCATGTGCAGCAGTGTAGCAAAAAGATCCTCTTTTCCTACCTCTCACAGTGCTCATCTTTCTGTAGTTATCACTTACATTGAAAATGAAAATGTGACTCTTTCGATTTTTCAAGTAGCCTTTTGAATATTTTCTAACTTTTGGTAAAGTTTGCCTTCTCTTTCCTTGCTGAAAATCCTGAAATGTTCATTTTTCTACTCAAATGTCACAAAGTTTGCCTCTCTTTATATTCACAAGGAAGTCTTGGATTATAGTCATGCATATAAATCTTGTAATATTCATATGTTAAGGGAATTGATGTGGTTTCCAGTTTGTAACTGGTTAGCAAAAACTGCCTTTAGGATTCTTTTATTTGTATTGATTCAGACATAATATTTGTATATCTTTATGGAATATAGTATGATATATATGATATTATATATATGACGTGATATATATGATGATATATATGATGATAATCAAATCAGGATAATAAGCACATCCATTTTCTCAAACTGTAGTCATTTCCATAAATTAGGAACTTTAGTGCTTTCTACTAACTTTTAGGAACTTTCTATTATTTTAAAATACATCATGGGTCATTATAATCAGTACTTAGCTTTTTGTGCTATAGGAAATCAGAGCTGATTCCTCCCATCTGTGTTTTGGTGTCCCTTCCTTTCATCTTCTCTCCCTCCATTCTTCGCAGTGTTTGCTGATTAATATTCAGTTCTGTACATCTTTTCTCTTAAATGCTGGTCTTATTGTTCCTTCATAATGCTAGCAGCATTGTTATTCCTAGAAAGATGACGAAGGTTGAATGATGCATTAATGAAGCCTAATAAGGTTCAAGTGAAAGAATGGATGACACTTTTATGAGGCTTGTTTAATAACCTAGAACACAGTCTTCAACACTTCAAAATTTTTGGAAAGTAATTTATTTCTTTTTTTTAATGAGCCTTATTTCTGAGGGGGTGGTTTGCAGCAGTCAGAGAGGAAGCTGTGGGGGAGCAATGGTTACAGACCACAGGCAGCCACATTCAAGGGTGCCTGCTACCATGTGGATCTCAGAGGTCTCCCGAAGGCCATGTGTAAAGGCTTGGTCCCTAACTTGGCATAATTGGCAAGTGGTGGGACCTTTAGGAGACAGAGGATAAGAGGAGGTCTTCACATTGCTAGGGGTGAGCCCTCAAAGAGGATTGTGAAACCTTAGTTTCCTTCTGCCTTTTGTTCCTGGCTATGAAGTGAGCAGTTTGGCTTCACTGCATGCTCCTACCAAGATGCTCTGCCCTCCTTAAAGCAGCAGGGTCAGCTGGTCATGGACCTGAACCCCTAGGTTCTATGAGCCAGAACAACCCTTTTCTCTCTATTTTTGCATCACCTCAGATATTTATGATAGTGAAGGAAAGTTGACCCTGTGTGATAACTAGGTGCCAAGGGCAGCTGACAAGGTCCAGACCCTCTCGCAGCACAGAGGCTCCAAGGCAGGGCATTTTCTGTAAAAACCTTTGTTCCTGTGGTCACTTTATTGAAAACCATCACTCTATATTTTTACTTCTACAAAAAATATATCCTATTAGCTGTTATAAAAAGTATTTGCACTTTAAAAATATTTTTAGAAAAGAATTTTAAAAATATTTTTAGAAAATATTTTAAAGATGTTTTTAGAAAAGAATTTAGTTAACTATAAACTATACTGTTAAGCTTCACTTTAGGAAAAAGCCCTTAGGAATAAGAAAAAAATAGTTTATGAATTCTTGTCAGGCAGAGGGATGTGATATTTTCTTTTCATTTGGACCTGGCATGTTCAGAATTCAGAATGATTGAAATTCTAATAAAAAACAGAATTTAGAAGGAATTATAAATTTAAACTGCTTCCCCCACATAATTAGGAATGTAGTAGTAGTAATTAAAATAGTTCAATTAATTTCAAAAGAGTAACACAACTCTTATTTCACATACAGTGAACAAGGTGTTTATTGATTATGAAGCTTTTTAATTTTCTCTCTTCCCCTCACCACTTTTTTAGAGAAGTGGATGTGAAGACCAAATCTGTTTTGAAACTGTTTCATTCAAACTTTCCTGTGAATGTTCCTGTCTTTCTTTGTTTAAGGATATGCAAAAGACTTTGACCTGGAGCCACTTGTGTCACACCAGTGACATCAGTTCAAACTTTCTGACTGTGAGAAGAGGTGGAATTGTATTTTACAGAGATGTAACAAAGTACTTGGACTTTAAAAGAAATTTTAGAGTAGAGAAGCAACTTATTATTTATCCTTTTTCATGTGTAAATGTGTTTGTTCTCTTGAGTAACCAAGATTGAGGTCAGGACAGAAACAAGTAATAGTTGTTTTAAGTTTTGGAAATCTGTCTCCGTAAGCTGAGTGGATAGATTAGCATCCCCGCTCTTTGCATTCTCTTGTGTAAAAATTGGGAATCTCGATCTATAACAATTTTTCTAAAAAATGAAGTAAAACAAAATGAGGATATATTACTGAAATATTGAGGAAACAGTAAATCTATTGAATCCTTACCCTGATCATTGGGTAGTGCCTTTATATCACCAAACATTGAATCCATCTTCCACCATAAGTCTCCTAGGAAGCTCAGCATGAATGCGGTTCTTTACATGCTCTAAAGTCTGCAGAGCTGAGTGGCTGCAGTGAAATTTTATGTTAATGTCAAAGAGATTACTAGACTAGAAGATAAGAAAGGCAAAACTGTTGAATTTCCCAAAGATAAAGCAATATGGTGAGCTTTCTGTGACCAGTCAGATACTGCATTTGTGTAACTGAAGAAAGTGCACAGCTGCTGGTGGAAGCTGTAAGGAATTCTGGCCTAAAAAGTGACCAGTTTCCTAGCCTTCAGAATTTTATCTGGGGAATCAGATTTCTAGTCAATCAGCTCTTTAGCTGTGAGTCTGTTACACTCTGTGGAAACTTATGCATATAAATGAGAATATCTAAATTAATTTGTTAAATTCACTGAATATTTAAATATCCTTGTAGCATCTTTTCACACCTCATAAAAAGAATTAGCAGCTATTTCAGCAAATGGCCCTACAGTATTTATAAGAAAAGAAAATCTATATATGATTGATCAGGTAAAAAAGTACTAATTCATTTCACTCATTCGTTATTCATTCATTCGTGTGCTCATCCATTCACTTACTCATTCACGTTTGTACTTAGCCAGGATAGGAATAAGATGATAGGGGTGGTGCTAAGAGCAGTTGTGAGTTTTGCTTGGTTTTATCTTATTTCAAGCTTATCTTAGAAAAAGCTATGAAGTATCATTTTGGCTTCTTTTGAAGTCCTCAGGTTTCACAACATTAGATTCCCTCCTCTCTCTCTCTCTCTCTCTCTCTCTCTCCCCCCCCCCTTCTCATGTTGCTCTAAATCTTGCTTCAGATGACTTCAGTGACTTGCTTCAGTGATTTCAAATCCCGCCCCTTTCTTCCTCGCTTTCATTTTGTAGCATGTTTGTGTTATGAATCATGCTCACAGGACCTGGTGGAAGCGGGGGCTGGGTTTCCTGTCACCATCTCACTAATTTGAAATGCAGCCCACAGAGTTGCCCCTGCCCTGGTCCAGGAGCTCCGGCTGCCTGGGGTGAAAGTTCACTGATGTGCTGAATATCACAAAGTCCTAATTTTGTGCTGAAAGGTTAAAAAGAAAGAAAGGGGGAGGGGCAAGGGGAAAGGAATAAAGATGAGGTTTTCGGGGAATGGTTCATTCAGCTAATGAACTTTGCAGAATAGCTAACAAGAAAGAATTTTGCTGAAAAAAGAAAATCAGTTCTGATGTGACTCCTTCCCCCTTTTTTCTTTGGTCTTTTGAAGGAGAGAAAAGTTAGAGAAGTCCTCAGTTACCTGACAGTGAGGAACACAAAGATGTATTTTCAAAGGCAGAACAAATTAGCTCAGTGGCTTAAGCACCTGCCTGGCAAGCATGAGGTCGTGAGTTCGATTCCCTATACCAAAAAAAAAAAAAACCCAAAAAAACCAAAAAAAAAAACAAACAAAAAAAGCCCCTTTCACTTTGACTTTCAGTTCATGCTTTGAGGGATATGAGTGACTCATGCATTTGCTTGGGCAGCCCTAAGCTCCAATTAATACTATTATGTAACTGTTGTGATCTGATTTGGCCTTGTAAATTTGTGGCACACAAGTCAGAAGGCTGTGTGACCATTCTTAGTCTTAATATCTTGTCTGCCAGCAGGCATGCCCTCAGAAGAAAGAGTAGGTAGTTTGTCTTTATGCTGAGTCCTGCCTTGGTCTGTCTCAAGAGGGATGTGAGTCAGACAGGAGGATGTCATCATGTCAAAAAAGACCCTGATCAGAAGTGTAATTAAAGCAGCTTGGCCTACTCTACCTTTGTGTTTTCCTGTAGGTAAGAGACATTTCTGTGCCTTTTGGCTCTTCTAAACCTGTAAAAGCCTCAGTGTAGAGGTAAGATAGAGAAAATCTGCAAATGACATTTTAAAACAAAAATGCACCCATATTTAAGCAAACAACCTTGTATGATTATACAAAATGTATTCACCACTGGAATACCTGTGACATGTGTTCCTATGCCTAGTACAGGCAAAAAGATAAAAATAGATGCTAGGACCAGCAGAACTGTGGTTTTAACAACTTTAGAAGAGAAATTTGATTTGTGTGTCATTTGCAAATTATTTCTGACACCTCTGACATCAGAGTTATAAAAGTTTGAAAAACTAGCCCAGGACTCTATAACTTCCCTATATTTGATTTATGGTCATACATACTGTAATAGAAAAAGCCAGCACTTTGTCTTTTTTCTTCTTGCAACTAATGCATTCATACATTAAGCAGATGAATCAAATCCTACTCTTCTCCACTGGCAAGCTTGTGGTTTTATGGCATAAATATTTAGGAGATATGGGAAAGCCCCAGGTTGGAGTAGGCCAAGTTGCCTTTATTACACTTCTGGTCAGTGTCTTTTTTTCCCATGACATCCTCCTAGCTGACTCCTGTTCTTCTTGAGACAGAACAAGGCAGGGCTCAGCATAAGGTATGGTATGGAAAAGCTCAAGGTTAGAGGAAAAAAGAAAACTTCTATTTTCTGCCTTTTTGTCCTTTAATCATAATTTTGTTGTGTTGAAGGAAATATTGAATCAATGAACGGGGCAATTAGCAAGCCTAATATAATTTAATACCCTGTCCTTTTCAACATTTTAAGTTTTTTCTTTCATTCTACAAATGTGTGGCAAGCATCCATAATGTGCCAGGCATTGTTCTAGACCTTTGTGTCACATTGACAAAACATAAAGATATCATCTCTCCTGAGGATGTATTCTAGAGCAAGATCCTTGTATGGATTGTAAAACCTGATTCTAATTGCTCAAATTATTTCTCCCCAAATATTCTCCATGCTCTTACTCTCAATACAACTTCAGTTACTATTTCTTTACCTTCTGCATTGCAGTTTATGTTTTCTTAGTGCTTTACCTTCTTTTCTTGACCAGTGATGCTGCAAAATCCCAGTTCTTGGATATTTCTTTGATTCACATCATTTCTGTCTCTCATGAAACACTTCCCATAAGCAGTTATAAAGGTGACCTCTGAATGGACTTTGTAATCCTAATTTTGTAAATACCTAAGAATCAAATATCAATTCAAAGTACAGAAATATTTTTATTTCTTTGTTTTTTAAGTATTTACCAAAGGCCAAGGAAGCAAATTAACTGCAAATAAAAAAAAGCCAAGATTTAGGGTAGACTCCGCTTTTTGTTTAACACTTAACCTATAAAGCATTGCTGCTTTTTAAAAAATTATTATTCTATTCATTTAATTGTTCACTCAACAAACTTTCACTTACTACATATCGTGTGCCAGATGCTGTCCCAGATGTGGAGGAGAATGAAGGGGAAGCCAGGCAGCCACTGCCCTTCAGAATGTAGTCTGATGGGAGACGAGGGTACGTCTTTGCAAACGTAATTCTTGACTTAAAGCCTGAAAAGCTTAAGCATGTCTTCAGCTTGCTTTGGTATTTTTCAGTATTTTCTATGGAAAGCTGTCTTTGCCATTAGAAAAGTACATTTTTAATATGCTGAATCCAGATCTGAGGAGTCTGGCATGGGTACACACATACACACATGCAAAGATGGATTTTGCTTCAGCTTTGCCGAACCACTTTTCCTTCCACTATCTGTTGAGGCAATGTAGTGATATACAGTTCTGTCAGAAGCTTGATGGGATTCATGCCCAACTGAATTATTTCATTCTGCACTCAGTGTCAGTTCCTGGAAGTTAACAATAGACCATTTTACTTTGGCCTTTGATTCCACCAGCTCAGTCATGGTATTTTCCAGATGTTTCCGTCTGAAGTTGCTGTTACAAAAAGGCATAGCACAAGTTAAACCAGGCCAAGTTGGCCAGTGCTGGGGGCTGAAGAATGTGCTCTCCACCAAATAAGCTAGTTATGTGCTACTAAGGATCAGGAAGTGGGGAACTCAGGCTTGAACATCTCAGCAATCCTTTGATAATTCTTCCAATATATGCTCAGCCCATATATTTTACTCAGGTTCCTGTAGCTTCACAAAGACATTGATTTGGCCAAGTTGCTAGTAAATTATGCATGTTTTGAGATAAGTTAACATGCTAATTTTCTTACAGTTTAATTCTTCCAATGGTTATAACACCCTCACAGGTGTGACTGCTAGTAGGCATGGCAGAAACTTCAATCACTAAGTCTACCATTTAGGTGGTTGGACATATTAGACAAATAATTATGCCTTCTTTCTTTCATAAGTGAGGATTTCATAGCACATTTAAGATAAGATAAATGGCAAGAAGTGAGCTCAGAGCATTAAGAGTGCTGTGAAGCATCACATATGAAATTCACTTGACTGAAATAGAAATAAGAGGAATAAGAGTGAAAGCAATGCCCCAAGAGAGATTTCCAGGGGAAGGCCCTGCCCTGGCTGTACTCCAACCCGAAGTGACCTCAAGGATGCCTGAGCATGTTCCCTGAAGCTCAGTGTGGTATTGTAAAAGTAATTTCACAGAAAATGACAAGACTCAGTCTCTGTGTGATAGGCCATCACTGAACTGCAGCTGAAACCAGACTCTAGAAAAAGTAATTAAGAAGAATATGTTGTGTAAACAGTGACACTTTTGTTCTCACAGCTAATCTTCACATTATTAAGGCTTTCTAATTTTATTCCTATGGTTTGATTTGGTACGTGAAATAGCAAACATTGCTTATATTCTGATAGACTTCGGATAATGCCCATATCCAACAGAAGAGATGAGAAAATTTAGTTTAACGTGTAACATTACTTATTGAGCTTGCTTTCCAAGTTGGAAATATCTTTTTAAATGCTTTTATGACCTCTTATCTAGCAAGGCCACTGCTATGTATATTCCATTTGTGACACTGTAGAGGTGGACTGAAAAGATTTACATATGAGACTGTTCACAGAATTATTTCTGTAGCAAATAATGCCAAACTGGAAACTCTCCAAAAGCTTATTAATAGTAGAGCCCATAAGTTGTGGCATATTAAGCCAATGAAATGCTATGGTACAATAAAAATAAACCAATAATAACTGTACTTATCACTTTAGACAACTGTCTCAAACATAAAATTAGTGAAGGAAGCCATAACAAAAGCATATGTAATTTAAGATTCCACTTATGGGAATAAAAAAGCAAAATCAGTCTTTTCAGAAAGAAGTTAGGAAAACAGGTACCCTTCAGATAAGAGTGATTAAAAAGAAGAAAGATGACTTTTAAGATGATAGTCACATTTTTTTTAGTCTGAGTAGATGTTACATGACAGGTTCAGCCTACAAAAATACTTTGAACTTTGCCCTTAGGGGTACACTTGTCAAAATGCACATAGATTTCAATATACTTGTTCAAATGCAAGCAGATATTCACTTTTAAAAGAGAATAATAGCAGAAAATCTTATTTTAGACATGCCTAAAAAACAAGGAAATTCTAGATTTGAAGGTTAAAAGATTTGAAGTAGAAACATAATTTCTGAATACTTAAATTTTATTTTCCTACTTTAGAAAGCAGGATATTTTCCTGAGTATATCAGTGTGGATACAGTTTTTACTTATATTTAACTACAAACTCTTTGAAGATTTGTCATGATATTCAATCAAAATATGCTGCGGGATTTAAAATACTATTTTCCTCCACAAAATATTCTAAAATTCTTTGATTCATTATACTTCTCCATTTTCTTGAAAATCTACATATTTTTATAGCACTTAATGAAACAGATAGCACTACATTATACTACCTTTATTTTTGTAAGATCCTTGTGGCGAGGGAATGTCTCTTCATTTCTGAATCTTCTGTGATAAACTGCAGGAGATCGCCAGTCCAGTGAGGAGGTTAATGTGCGTTCTTGTTGCCAAACTGCTTGGGTTCAAGTTCCCTCTCTGTCACTTATCATTTGCAATAAAGTTGGATGAACACTTAGCCTAGCAGTTTTTAATCACTGTATCTACAAAATAGGGATAAGTTTGACACTTGCCTCTTAGGGCTGTAGTAAAGACAAAATGAATTAAAGCGTAAAACTTGGACAGCTTCTGACACATAGCAAGTGTTTAGCAATTGTTAGCTGCTACTGTGAGCTATTAGGCATCATGATGGTATCATCATGATGCCTGAAAGAGAAAAATTAATGAAAAATCGTAAAAGACCCAGGAGTAAGTAGTTAGCCAAAACTGTTATATAACATGCAGTATTGCTTAGTAAAGCTCTTTTGTGTGCTAATTCCACAATGCAGTTTTTTTCCCTGCTGCTCTTCAAATATAGTGCCCTGGTCATTTGTGCTAAAATATGTTTGTGTTATTCTACATCAGCCTGGTCACATACACCTAATAAGTTTGGGGTCCTTGTTTTTAGTTTTTAAATATTGGTTGCCTCCTGGTTTAGTTAGATAGTCTAGAGCTGATAGAGCCAAGAATATGTCAAGGCTGAAATACAGTATAAGTTTCTTTCTGGGTCACATTATAGTTCAAGCAGATGTACTAGTCAGCTTCTATGTGAGTGAGGATTCGAGGACTGAACTTGGTCTTTAGGCAGACCATTCCCTAACCTCCATCTGTATCCATATCCAGCTGACCAAGAGGAAAAGAGCGCGGGAGGAAGGGAATCTACTTTCTAAAAGCCGTGACCTGGAATGGCACACATCGCCTCCTCTCATGGGCCTTAGCTGAGCTTCAGTGAATGTCCAATACAGTTGAAGAGAGCCTGGGAGATGTAGCTTTAAGATGGGTCTTTGAGGTTGAAACTGAATTCTGTGAAAAGCTAGCAGTATTTGCCATTTTTGAGAGTTAGGCAAGGACTGTAGATCTTTCTCCTCTCTCATAGTTCTGCTGCAGATCCAGAAGCCTATTTGCAAAGGTTTTTTTTTCACACATACATGGATTAGCAAGCAGAATTCAGTAATTCATGCCTTTTCTGAAGCCTATCAAAGTCTCAGCCTTCTGTCCTCACAAATAATTCAATTGCAGCTGACATGAAAGAGTCACATTCTAGGAGCAGGACTTCCTCAGTGAACCTTGAAAGATGGAGTCAGGCAACCAAAGTCTTGTGAATGGTACCTGGATGCACCTCCATTTTGGAGTGAATCTCAGGAACCATTTCAGTGATATACCCTCCACAGGAGAGTATTCACTAGTAATTCACTAGATTGTCCTACTCTATACAGAAGAGTGAAGAAAGTCCCTGTTTTCTAACCAATTGACATCTTGAGTACCAAGAACTTCACTGACAAAACCCAACATCACTTATGGCAACTTTTCCAATTGTAAAAACTTCTGAGGTTAGCACAGACATAAAAATCTGCTGCAGCCATCCTGAGGGGTGACTGTGGGCTGAAATGCTGGCTCACTACAGTGAAAGTCTGTACTCTTAGTTATGAGCATCAAATCACCTTAGGATATAAAGCAAGCAGGCGGCTCACACTATGCTTCATAATGCCCACGCAGAACTATGTTTTTTATAGACATCATAACATTGTGAAAAGTAGATTTAGCCCATTATTCAGATATCCCTCTGACTAAGATATTCACCTGGGACAATTCCTGATAGTAAACCACTTATTCATACTGTGACAGTCATTCATCCTGTGACATGTCATCATTGTCTGAAATGCAGAATGTTGCTTGGAAGCCAAGCACTTGTGCTGGTGTTTTCAGGAAGCTGCCGTGGATGTCTGCCACTGTACACTTTCCCTGGAAGACTGATAAGCAATGATGATTTCCTGATTTAATAACCTTTAGGAAAGAAGTTAATGAAATGTTAGTATTCTTTAGAGATTTTGGTTTTGGAAAACATACTGAAACTACTATGGAATGATTTACCCTCTCAGTGGGTTGTCCTGAGTGGTTTTGTACAAAATAGTCCTGATAAGTTGCGCTGTAAAGAACTTCCCTCCCCGGGACATGGTAAATATCTATTGTGAACGCCATTCATACCTTCTTCCTGTCTCATGATGATCTTTTATTGGTTGTTTTGGCCTTTGTTGTTGATAGGAGGAGAAGAAAGAAGAGCTGTTTCCCTAAAATGCTATCTGAAGTGTGTTTTTAGATCCTAGACAGAAGGCTCATTTCTAAATTCTAGTGTTGTTTTTAAATTCAGTAATGGTATTCCAAAGGAGTGTTGGAGACCACCCTAGTCCTGCTGGGGGGCTGCTATTTTCATGGGCTTTTCACCATGGCAATGGGAATAGAATTTTCAGCTTTCTGAGCTCTGCTGTATTGTTAAGTTAGTTTGCATAATACTGCTAGGGACAAAGCACTTGCCTGCTGAAAGCCAAATGAATGAATAAATTGGGCCTCCAGATTTTTGAACTGTTGTGAAAGGGTTTTTGTTTCTTGGCTTTTTTACCCCAAAAGCAGTTGGAACATTTTCCTTCTTCAGATAGTGTCTCTGAGCCAAAATATGTTGTCTATTTCAAGTTAATAGGCAATTTAAACACATAGAAATATAATTGGGTATCTGAGCAATGATTTCTAGAATCTAGACAGTCTTTAAGAATTTTTGTTTTAAATTAAAGCTCTTATTTGATATATTTGTGTGGTGTTTCATACTAAGCATGATCCAGGTTAGAATTGTTGTGTCTGAAAGAGAAACAGTAAACTCTCTAGAACCTAATTTGGGATTTTGCCATGCTGTTGAAGAACATTGAACAATACGGAATTATTCTTTTGCTTGAAGAGATTGAGGTCAAAAGGACTCAGTATGGAACAAATTATATTGAATGGTTTGTTTTCCCTTCATCAGTACCTCCTTCCCTTCCCTTCCCTTTCCCATGTCATGTCTTCCCTACCCAAGTAAGAATTACTTAAGGACATTCTAATAAGTTTTATCTAAATAATTAAATGGGTATTTTAGGGGGAAAGTTATTGCATATATTTAGCTATCATGGCAAATTGTGTACTGTGGAAGGAAGACATTTAAAATATTAAGTTTAGTTTGGTCCTGGGACATACACAAATTCCTAAAGCTTATCCGGACTAGGAACAATATGACCAAAAAAGCCTGTCAATCTCACTTATTCATAATGGTGTCTCAGTACATTCTAGTTTCTGTTATAAAGCATTTATATACCAGGACATACGAGACAAAGTGTATGTCTTAAAGGGAAAACACATTTGGGACCATGCCACAAAAACCATCTGCCCTCTAGAGCAAGGTGATGCTGTAAAATGTCCCTGATCACTAAGCCATATTTTCCACCATGTTACAATGACCTGATGGTCCTTTACAAAGCATTCAGGTTACCTTGGGTGGAACAAGCAAAACAAATGAAAAGTTCTTACTCTCTTACAACCAATTTAGCCAATTAAAAAAATAATATAAACCTCTTATTCCTCCAGTATTATTAAAAATATTTCTGTAAATAACATTTCTGGTCATGCTGTTAACACTTTCAAGTTGGATTTGCTTCCTTGTTTTGATGTTGATAAGCAGGTGACATTATGACATAGCATCAACTCTATGTCAAGGGCTACTTCTATTTGATTTTGATTTTTAATTTTAAGTGACTCAAGCCATAGCAGTTGAATTTAAAGATAAATGTATATTGTGTATTTGGTGCAAAATAGAGGAAATCACCATATTGAAATTGGATTGGTCCAAAAAGTGAAAGGATACATTATTTATTAAAGTATTTCATTTTTCTGTAATAAGAAATGGAAAGTCTCGGGATAAATGGCAGTATGCAAGCAGTGAGCCTGGAAGATCTGTATAAGGACCAAGTAAATTACACTAATTAAAGTGATTATATCAGAAACTTTGCAACATTGTTTTTAATTTGAAAATGAAAAGATAGTTTCATTAGTGTGAAGTAATTCCCTGGACTTGTGGTCTGACAGTCTGGGATAAGACTTCTGCCTTCATTTGAGCATTTAATTCTAAGGACCATATATTAATCCCATTTTTACTTTTAAAATTTCCATTGTATTTCAAGAAAGATTTGATATAGCAGAACATAACATCATTGTTTAAACTAAGGCAGACACAAAGATAAATAAGTAGTCTCTGGCATCTATTTTAGCTACCTGGTTATTAGGCAAAGTGAAAGCAGAGTCCAAAACATTATGTCACAGAGAGTCACCTGGTACCTTCCATTAGCAATCAGAAGAGGTAGGTGCTTGTTTCTTGCCAAGAGAATCCAATAGTGTTTATATGACTAATAAAGGATTTTTCACAAAGCCATTAATTACTCATTAAATGAGTCAACAGTTATGATGTACTCAGAAGAAAACTATTAAGAAGTCAGTTAGCTTTTATTAATAATCATGTGCCAAAGTAGATGTACTATGTATTTACACATATTGTTGTCCAGTGAATATTAAAGTGAAACACTATTTTAAACAAATGTATATTATGTGTAGAGCATCGCTCTCGTAGCTTATTACACTTACTTCCTATTTGTGGCTTGAATCTTTTTTTTTTTCAGTTGCAAGCAAATATCTAAGCATTTTTAAATCATTTTCTTTAGTAAATACCTAGTTTTGATGACATGACATAATTTTCCCAGTTTTCAGTTTCTCAGCTGCTTGAACCATGCTCCATTCGGCACTTATCTCGAGAGAGTCCAGAAAAGTGAGTGAAAATGTTTGTAGCTAAAAGTCTGGAGACTGCATAACTTATACCCTGAGGATAAATACCTCAGCCTGTGACCAGGTGAACTTCATGCAGAGATATGACTAAAACACGGTGTTTGAAGGCCCAGATGGTTTGGAAGAACCAGGTTCTACTGTAGAATTTTTTTCTCAGGCAAGGAATCTACAGCAGTATTACAGAGAGCAGGAAAATCATTTACTTGGTTAATATAGACCAAAGAAAAACAGGAGACAGGATCTGGGGAGTCTAATGTAGGAATTATGAAAATTTAAATAAATGAATTAATGTAACCAAAGCAGTGAAGGATATGATCTCAAGCTTTATGTGAATTGCAAATTAAATAAAGATATGATTTCAGAGTAGTAGCCAGTGCTGCAGGATCACTTGTGTTGACAGCATGGTCCTGCGACCTGTTTTGCTCCAGTGACTGTTACACAAACTTTCCTTAGTGTGTTTATGATGCTAGTGTGAAAAAGTACCCTGGGTCTCTCATACTTTCAGATTTATCTCTAAGTTTAAACCTGAAGCTGATGGTTATCCTCTCTCAGTACAGAATGTGGCCTCAAACATTTGTTTGTTAGCATGGCCATGGAATTGTTTGGGGTGACTCAGTTGTTTCCGTAGTAACACTTGAAATTAAATGTACAGTGTTTAAGAAATTATCTCACAACCTTAAATGCTTTATTAATAAATCTAATTGTATGTGGCACCTTAAATGTTTAAGTATTTGTGCTGAGTATTGTGATTCAATTAAAAATGGCTATTTGACTACAGACTTGAAGTTTCAAGTTGATTTTCACATTTTAATTATTTTTGTTGTTGACAGTTGAACTAGCTTCATGCATGCTAAACATATTTTTTAATGCTGAGCTACTATGTTAGTAAATTTATAAACAACATGTAGCTATTTGAAATAACTTAAAATACAGAGTGTTTAAGCTCTACTTTGTTGTTTACAAGAATTACTTATGTATGTGGTAGGGTTTATTTTATAGAAACAACTCATGCAATTAAGGAAAGTAAACAGAATGTTTATAAATGTAGTTTAAAACGCTTCAGGATTTTGGTTGAATTAATAAATTTGACAAATTGTTGGTCAAAGAGCACCTAAAAACAATTGTTAACATTTGCTAAATTTCAAAAGTGAATAAGATGAATTTAGAAACTCTGAGAATACTTATTTTAAAAAAATAATTTCTGGTTAATCTTAATTGTGCACAAAACAGACACATGGATACTGTTCTGAAATAGTTCCTCCTCAAATGGTGTATTGTTTATCAAAGAGAAAAGTCATTCACCAGACAGCACTTTACATAACAATCTCAAGCCCTAACCAGGAA
Organism: Hydrochoerus hydrochaeris; assembly: GCA_004027455.1. Taxonomy (NCBI): domain Eukaryota; kingdom Metazoa; phylum Chordata; class Mammalia; order Rodentia; family Hydrochaeridae; genus Hydrochoerus; species Hydrochoerus hydrochaeris. Next base: position 785,490 of record PVLA01000042.1, on the reverse strand, counting down.
AAACTATCTGCTGCTTTTTAAAGCACAGGACTGCGCTGAACACAGAAGGAAACTGTGCTGTGAATGCCCTCTTGTCATTTCCCATTCATCGTGAACTCTGGGGAACTCAGTTACAATACAGAATAATAAATAAATGTCAGTCACACCCATGAGGCCTCTTTAGTGTTACCCGTGGCAAAAATAGTTTGGACAAATTCCATCCTTTGCTTTAATACGATGAGTCCTGCCATTAACTCCGATTTAGCACAGGAAAAGGGCTATTGCTTCCCTCTAGCAATGCAGACTAATCTTCATTAGTACTTTTAACACATGCGTTCTTTACCCCCTCAGCTCCCTAGAATTTATTCACCCTCTCTCTCTGATGTGGTCTGTGAATGTTACCTTAATTTGCCATGCCTGCTTATGTTAGGTGTGCCTGGGGCTCCTTTTGGTCTGTTTCTGTCTCCATCTCTTAAAATTGGCGAGGACAGTTATTGCCTCCTACTTTCAAAATTTAGATTCCTGCTCAGAAGTTGTATATTTATGACAGATGCAGAAAATTTGATTTGCAGATACAGCCCAGAAAATGTTTGCATTGTCGAGGATTTGGGTGGGCGATAAGAATGTGAAGAGAGTAAATACAAAGAATATATCAATAAACCTGTTTCTCCTGCTCTGGCTTGATGGTTCATTAGACTAATCATTTAAATATTAGCCAAGATACTTGATTGAAATGAAGTAAAGATGGCAGGCAACTTTCAAAGTGGAGCTATTTCTTTTAAATTTTGTGGGTGAATCTGGCTTTCTGATTTAAATAAGTAAAAAGCCATTGATTTTGGCAACTGGAGCACAGAGTCAGGAAGACTTGCTGAGAGACAGATTCAAAGTTGCAGTGGAGAAAGCCAACCTGTATTTCATCATTTATAAATTAGGCTATCCACCACCCACTCATATATAACTATGCAGACAAAGGTCTGTCTATGTGTGTTACTTCTTATCCCACTGCTCTCCCTGGCACTTTATTTGAGCCCTTTTCTTTATAACTTCTTCCTTAGCTAACCTTCTCACAGCTTTTCTACAGTAATCCTGCTTACAAAAGATTACAAATTCTCCTCTATCATTACAAAGTACAGATTTAAAAACCTGACCACACAACACCCAAATATTTAGTGGTTTGACTGTTTTAATATGGGGGAGAATGTATAAGCAAAAAGGTAAATATTGAATCCATTGATTCATTTGCTTTGCACAAGCACATGTGGAGCACTACCTATGTCCCAGGCTCAGGACTGATGCTTCAGATGCTGAAATGAAAAAGCAGTCAAGGCGGCTGTCGGAGCATCCAGTCTAGGAGGCAGAGAAAACACCAAAACAAAGACAATATAACTATTAAAAAATGCAGAGAGCTATGAATCAGAGGAACCTAAATTAATGGGTTAATGACTGAAGTCAGTGCTGGAAAAATAATATGCAAGCCACTGGTTCCCAAATTTTACTATGCAATGGAATCTCCTAGGAACCTTTTTAAAATACTGGTGCCAGACTCTCACCTTCAGTTGTTCTTATTAAATATGTATATATGGTGTGACATGGGAAAGGGATTGTTAGAAGCTCAGTGATTGTTCATATGTAACACAATTTGAGTGCTAGTGATTTAGGTCAAGATCTGAAGATCAAATCAGAGTTGACTGGGTGATGCACACATTAATAGTACCCTTGAGGTTGGGAGGATTATATGCCCAAGGGGCTAAAAGAAGGCTTGTCTGCTGGATCAGGATGAACTATGGGGCCTCTGATCACTAATTAAGCCAGTTTGGTCTCGTACAATATACAGACTAATTTTAAGTTCAAAGTAGGTGAAAGAAAGCTACTTCATTATCTCTGGCTACTAGGCTGTTGTTATGACTTGAATTTGAAGTGTCCCCAAAAAATTCATTTTGAGGATGCTAACCATTTGGCAATGAGTCATCAGTGAGTTCTTAACTGAATGTGCTACTGGGAAGTAAGTAGGCCTCAATTGGAGAAAGTAAGTCACTGGAGGTGTGCCTTTGAGAAGTACATCGTACTCCCAGGCGCTCCCTCTCTGGCTTCTCTGTCTCTGCTTCCTGGCTGCCAGGAACTGAGAAGCTTCTCTACGCCATGCCATTCTGTCTAGATGTCATTAAACCCCAACCAGCCATGGGCTGAAACCCCTGAAACTGTGAGCCCAAATAAGGGTTGTTTTTTTCATCCTTTAAGTTGTGTAATTTGGATAGTTTGTCCCAGAAACAGAAAGTTGACTAATTCAGTTATAAAATTTGTAATGTCAAACAAAATTCTATCACACACTTATTTAATAAACAGCAAAGTGGGCATCAAGCAGTCCAAGCAATCTGTTTGTTAAGCTCCATAAGACCTCAGCACTCTGTGCGTTTAGGTATGTTGACCTTGCATTGTATGAGGAATTTACTTGAGGCAAAAACAACAGCACTTAACAGGCAGGACTTCAGGCTTTTTACTTGGTATCATAAATCACAAGTTGTCCTAAACCATAGCTGCGCACAAATCCAACTAGGTACCTAGCCTCAGGCACTATTTCTTTAAGAAATATAGGATCAACCTTAGGGACATAGAATACAGAACAAGAATCCTGGCTGGATTCTTATACCTTTGTACAATAGCAGAGGCAAGTCTAACTTATTTTTATTCACGTACTTACTTTGAGTATCTTAAATGTCATCTAGTAACACCTCATTATTATATCCACGTGCTAATTAACAAAGTATCACTTTACCCAGTAAAAACCCTTTGTTGATATTTATTTGCATAATTGCTCCCCTTCATTGATACACAAAGGGGAAAGGGCTTGCAGTAGATGACCCTCAAATATGGCTCTTCCTGTTACCTTACCCCACTAGCTTGGCTTCTTCACAGCATGCTACTTTGATAATGTCTGAGAATAGAAATGTAAACCAACTGGTATATACGTAATATCACACTGATCATACTAAATCAATGTAAACTGCAGACATCTAGCAAAGAAAGAAAGACCATTTCTGTGCCTAGAAAGATTAGAAAGTAGGCAAGAATACAATTTTTCTTGAATAAGAAAGCTGACACTGATTAACTTTCTTTCCTATTTAAAGAACACAAGAGCAAGAAAATAGCTGAGACAGGGTGAGATTATTGGATGTTCCCTTTTTTAAAACGGCAAATGCCTTCATTGTCTAGCTCCGTGAATGACTTCAATTTCCACTTGACAATAGCTTTACTCCTTCCATCTCTCATACAATGTATTGGTACCTATTTTTCCTTCAGTCTCAATATCTAGAGATTTAAATATTATTCAGAAAACTCTTGATAAAATTATTAAATTATTTTGCTCTTTTCCTGGGTCTTTGTATGTCATTCTTGGTGAATTCTTTCCAGAAGCCTTTGACTAATTTTTTTTTTTTTTTTTTTTTTTTTTTTTTTTTTTTTTTTTTTATCCTTTTTTTTATTTTTTTTTTTTTTTTTTTTTTTTTTTTTTAGTAATGAGGTTCTACCTTTGATCCAAAGAAAATCAAAGTGAGGATTTGAGTACTATGGAGTCACAGCCCTAACCTCTTGCAAGCTGTGAGAGCTACTTTCCCACAGCCAGTTCAAAAGACAAGGCAGGGGTTTTGAAATCTGTGTTTGATTTCTTTTTGATACTGTTGGATTACACAGCTTTTTGCTGGTGAGTCCTTTATGCTGTTCTCAGTAGCAGAGATATTTATGATATTTATGATGCCTCCTCTAATTCAGACTACGTTTCTGTTTTTGTTGCCAGAGGAAAAGTCTCTTCCTTCGTTGCAGATCATTTTAGGGTTCCTTTTCCTAAGTCAGCATTTTCCAAGCTTTCTTATGATGCCTCTAATTGTGGTCAATTTTTTAATGTATTTCCAATAGAAATATACTATGGGCCACATACGCCTTTACATTTTTCTAGCTGCTGTATTTAAAGTAAAGAGAAACATGAATATAACTTTTTTTGGGGGGGAGGGTACTACGGATCGAACTCACAGCCTTATGCTTGCCAGGCAGGCACTTGTGCCGCTGAGCTAAACTCCCTGCCCTGTGAATATAACTTTGATAATACATTTTAAGTAACCAAATGTATCAGAAATATTATTTCAACACATAGTCAGTATAAAAATAATTAACATAGTAATTTGTGGAGTTTTTTCATACAGAATCTTTGTTATTTGTATGGATTTTACACTTTCAACACATTTCAAATTAGAATAGCCACATCTGAGATGTGCGACAGCTGCATCCAGTTAGTGGCTATTATACTGGGTAGCAGAAATCTAATAATAGCTCTAAGAAAATTATTATCTAAATAGCCATTGTTAACTTAGCTTATCATTTGGCTTGATTTTGTAAAGCATATGCCTAAGCCTTCCCTTTCTTCCCAATGCTTCTCTTGACCAATGGCGCTTATTTTTGAGAAGCCAGTTGAAGGATGAGAACTCATTGGCCTATGTAATTCCACCATGTAACTCTAAAGTCTTTGCTTCCACACACTCACTATTTTGGTTAATTGTTCATGGGGTATAAAAATGATAGAAATATATTGAAGGCCTATGGAGGAAGAGGACAAGCAAGCCAAGAGAGGTACACAAAGGATGACGCACTCATGATTCTTTTGTAGAAACTAAATTTTAAAAACTCAAAAGAAAAACCCTGTGCATGTACATCTTCAGAAAGCTTATAATGTTCATACTGCTGATCTTTCTACTTTAGCACCAGTCTAATAATTACAGTGAGAAAGAGACACAAATAGAGGCTGACCCTCTCTCTACATCTTATTGAATCTGACAACATGAGACAGTGAGACAGCATTTCTCACTGCTAATTCAAGTCTCCTGCATCTACATCACCACCACACTGAAAAGTTTCCTGTCTTATGTGCAAACAGGGAAATTTCAGTTTTAAAAGAGAGACACAGAAAAATGAACTGGACTTGTTTTCTTCCAATCTAGCCTTTTACTGTTGCTTGTGTAATTTTGGTAGTGCTGGGGTTTGAACCTAAATGACTCTGGCACTTTTGTGCACATTTCTAAAAGTCAAAAAAAGGCATAAAGTTACTCAATTTGAAAAACTCTGGAGAGCTCTCTAACTGTTGGACTTAGAGTATTTTGTGTGTTTCCTGCAGGTGTTTTGTTATTAAACTCAACGTAGTCATGAAAGCAGAATTTACTGTCACATAGCCTTGACACAGGAATAATCCAAATCAGTTTTCTATATAGTAAGTAAACATTTAAGTTATCATTTTCTCTATATTTTTCTTTGGTGCTTCAACTTGAAAATAGGTGAAACAATATATGATAATGAGAAGTAATGCAAAAAGCTTAGAGTAAACACAGTGGTTGGTGTTGACTGGAAGTTTGGGAAAATGTAAGAAGATATGGTAATATCAGCTATCCATGTAATAGTCTAAACTGTTTGAAGGGCCTTCCCAAGATGGCAGCACCATTCCATGGAGCTGTCTAAAATGATGAGAAGGCAGAGGCAAGCTGCTCACCTTGTGATGGCCAGAAGCAGAGAGAGAGCAAGAGAGACAAAGAGACAGGAGACAGGATGAGTAGGAAGAAAAATGCACCCTTCCAGGTCAGGTCTCCTCCAACTGAGGCCTTCCCTGTAACAGCACATTCAGCTATGAACTCAGTCATTCATCAATGATTATAGTGCCTTCATGATCAAATAGCCTTCTAAATATCCATCTTTAACCATAACACTCATATAACATCTGTAAAAATCCACAGGCAATGGAATTGCTTACCCAAAATCTCTGTAGGAAAGCAGGTAAAGAGTAATAGGGGGTGAGACCAAAATCTGTCTCTTCAGTGCTTCATCCATGTAGTCCTTAGAGGAGGGCCAATAGAGCACGCCCTAAGACCAACCAGAAGGATTGCTAAAGATGTGTGCAGTGACAAGATGTCTGCTAAGAAGCAGACATCTACCCCTGAAATACTTTTTATGGCATCCTACTCTGGCTTCTGTTTCTCTCCATACATGCCCACAAGCATGCATACCTTCCAAGTTTCCTAGCTCTCAAATTAATTCAGGAGTTAAAATAGTAACTCAGAATAAATTGGACATTTCTAAAATTCCCCACCAAAAAAAGGATAATGGAGTTTATTTTCTATTATCTCCAAAGAGTAAGGTTATATGAAATGCAAATATCAGCTTCAAAACAGTTCTATGTATTGAGAAAGTAGAAACCCAGCGACCATGAAAACAAGAATAAAAAGGAGAAAAAATGGCCAAACCTTGAGATGCCAAAGGAAAGGGATATATGACCTTACTCTACCTTTGTCATGGATAACTTGCACGGATTAATTAAGTAAAAGTCTGTAAATTTCTTCAGTCTGTTTAGAGAAAGGAGCTATTTAAATATAAATTATGGTTATATAGCTTGTGTCTGACACGTCAGGCATGCATGGTTAGCTGTGGCCGGTGAGAAAATAATGCTTGCTGCAGGTTATAAAGATGAGGATCTCTCATAGACCTTCCGTCTTCGACCTAGTGGTGTGGCAGAGATTTATGGTACTGTGTGACATCTGAGGAGAGGCTACCTCTTTGAACTTTGTCATTGCACTTACAGAGACCAGAGTCTGTGTTTGCATCTTGAAGGCATTCCCTTAAGAAACAAATGGGAGTGAGAGAGAGGGTAGGAGTTAGTAGACTAAGAAAACACTATTCTACTTTTTAATTTTAGCATCTAAAAGAGTAAAAAACAATGAACAGTGAGAGATGAACATATTTTTAAGTAGGTGTTCTAGTTTCCTAGATCTGTATTAACCCAGACTACCAATCAGATGGCTCAAAAGAACAGAAATGTATTCTCTTACAGTTCTGCAGGCCAGATGTCTGCAATAAAGCTGACCGCAGGGCCGTGATTTCTCTGAAATTCTAGCAGTCTTCTTTAGCCTCTTCCTAGTTTCTGGGGGCTCTACACATGGCTACACTCTGCTTCCCCCTGCAACATCAGTGTGTCTTCACCTGGCTGTCTTCTTATAAGGACCCCTGTTGTGTTGGATTTGGGGCCCACCCTCCTCCATTTTGGCCTCATCTTAACAAATTACACTTGCAATGTGTCCAAATGAGATGACGTTATGAAGTACTGGAAATTAGGACCTTGTTACACCTCTTTTCTGAGAAGGAATGCAAGCACCAAGTTAGGATCATTTTCAAGCATGCTGAAGGGCTTAGCCTTATCCTCCCAGAAAATATCACATTGCAGCCATGACATGAAAATTCTGGGGCACAGCTCCTCTGACCTGCACCTCTCTTGGTCTTCTCACTCCTTCCTGCCTGTGTTCATGTTCTGTATCCACCATGGAGAGCCCACCAGTGCTGGAGGGACACAGTACGAAGGTATGGAAACGCGTGTTCCATTGGGCTCCTTTCTCAAGTAAAATTCCATGCCCTTGTGGAAGTCGGTTTTATGGAACACAGATTCTGAGAATACTGTCTTTGTAAAGTTTGTTTGTAAGCAGTTGTGTTTCCTTTTCTTAAGGGAAATAGGGTCTGTGCTGAAAACAAACATCCTCTAGTGTCCCCTGGGAATCAGCACCAGCAGCCATTCATGAGAACTGGGTGAAAAGCCTACTACAGATTGAGAGCTGATCCCAGCCCTCCAAATTTTTAACATCCCTGTAGAGCTGTGGCCTATAGCTTACCCTGTAGAGTGTAGAGTCTGCTCCCTCCTTTCATGAAAATTGAGAAAGTGGAAAACTCAGTTCAAGAAAAACTGTCATGATTTATATTCAGTCTACTTGCTCAGGGCAACATTGGGGATCAGACCCACCAGCAAAATCAATGACTTCCAAGCAGACAGTCTGACTGAGGCTCGTGCTGTGTCTGCCCTGAATGGTAGAAACTTGGGTAGTTTCGCAGGCTACTAGGGAGACTGGAGCTTGCTTATCAGTCATTGGGAAGCTGGGATTCTTTTGGCAAAGAGAAAGGATTGTAGTTTTTAGCTCTTTCAATCCTGGTAGAGGAGGCTGTGGGAAAGAGTACACAAAGCAGCCCACAGGGGAGAGTTCTAATGATAACTCCATAAAAGGAGACTTTAAATGGTCTCAACTGATCCATATTTTTAGAAAATTGTTTTGACTCAGCATGCCTGCCTCTAATTCTATTGCCAGAAAGGGAGATAAACACATAGTGTTACAATCTTGTGTGTGTGTGTGTGTGTGTGTGTGTGTGCACCTCCATGAAGCCCAGTGTAGTACAAGTCATGCTTAACAGGCTTTGATTAGCAGCTGCTCAGATCTAGCCATAAACGAGGTCTTTATCTGCAGCACTGGCAACATTCTCCCTTCATAGATAAGCTAGGAGGCTCATTTCCCTAGGAAGCTTAGCTTACCTGCCTCTTCCATGCCTCTGGAGACTGTTCTCTTTGCAGCTTTGTAGGCTGGCAGGGCCAGAGAAGTCCATGTCTCCTTCATGGGGTAGCGCTGGGTGACCTATGAAGCTTTTTCAATGTGAGTGGCTTTTTCAATGTGAGTGGCCTATGAGAGTCACATCAACTACTTTTTTCTTTTTCATGTAATGATGTGGTATTACAGGAAACAAAAAAACCTTTACATAGAGGAGCAGAAGATTTTATTCTATTTCTGATTGTTTCCCTAACTGTAACTTTGAGATGTCCCCTTCTCTTTTTGAGCTGCGGCTTAGATTCATTCTTCTAATGCTGAGCTTCAGCACACGTATTTAAAAGGAAATGCTACAGCTATGTAAAAGCACAGAATAAACCCACACATCTTCATGGAATATAAATTTTACTCCAACATTTTAGAGAAAATGTTTTTTGTTTGTTTGTTTTTGTTTTTGGTACCAGGGATTGAACTCACAGCCTCACGCTTGCCAGATAGTGGCTTATGTCACTGAGCTAAACTTCCAGCCCTAGAGAAAATGTTTTTATGTATTGTAAAAAGATCACTTATGGATTAAAATGGAAAATTCCATGATAATTTTTTCAAAGAGATAAAAAAAATCTGCTTCAGAATGAAACTGGTTTTCAGTATGGTTCATTCCTGTTTGTCTTTAGGAGTATTTTGATGGTAAAATTTGAGAAGTAAGATGTTAGATTTTTTTCAGCTCTAACATTGGGGAATTCATCCCTTTACAGTCTCTATTGTAAGATGCATTACGCACCTCTAAAATTCATATACTGAAGCCCTAATCTCATGACTATATTTGTAGGTTAAGCCTAAAAGAAATGATTAAGAAAATTAGGCCAGTAGAGTGAGACTCAATCCAACCTGATGTCTTTACAAGAAGAGGAAATTTGGGCACACCTAGGAAAGACTTTGAGGATACCACAAGGTGACTATTGGCGAGCCACAAAGAGAAGCCCCAGGAAAAGCGAACTCTGCCAGCACCTTGATTTTGGACTTCTAGAATGTAGATTTGTAAGAGCATAATTTTCTTTGTTGAAACCATTTAGTTTGTGGTATTTTGCTTTGGTTCCTTTAGCAGAGTAGTTAGTTTCATTTGCTTCCTTAGCTTACCTAAGGTCATTGACCCCAACCTCACCATTTGGCCATCAAGTCCTTGCACTTTTTGGTTCCCACTCTGTTTCATCTTCATTTTTCATCTTCCTGTCTCTGGGCATATATTGTCTTCACTTGAGATAATTGTCTTCACCTGTAGAAATCCTCTCATTCTAAACCAGGCAGTTTCCTTTGTATTCACACCCTGAAATGAATTAACTTTTGTTGTGACTATTAGTTTTGTTACTAACCTGACATCAGTATATGCTTGGATAGTGGTTGTTTCTGCACTTACTATCAGATGCTATGGTACGTGGACCACCTCCTCGGTTCTTTTTAACTCTTCTATGTGACAAGCACAAGATTGGGCATGGAGTCAAGGCCTGTCAGTTCAATTAATAAATCAATAATCAATCAATATTGTTTTATTGCTGTATTTTAAACTATATTATGTTCACATATTTATTACCTATTATATATTTATAAATATATTTTTAAATGTTTAAATATTTTAAAAATATATTCATTGTTTCAATCTGGGCGTATATTTGATGTTCAATATTTAGAATTTCATTTGTGTAAAATTAGTGTTCAGATAATAAACCACCAAGCTAAGAATGAGTACTTCTAGGGCCAAGGATTTAGCTCAGTGGCACAGCTCAAGGTTCTGAGTTTGATTCCTGGTACAAAAAAAAAAAAAAAAAAAAAAGTGAATATTTCCAATTGTACATTCTGCTAGGTCTGCAATGTGAGATGCAACATTTACTCATTTTGGAGTTTTATTTTAATTTTATTTCAGTGTGCTGTTAAAGAAAAATCTACTTGAAAAAGATATGTGATTTCATTGTAACTTTATCATAGTATTTTAAATAGTATTTTCACATTGTGAAATATTTGTTGGACATATTTCAATGTTTATTTTAAATATTTTTATAGTATTAAAAATTACTGAAGATTGAATTTTATAGTTTAAAAAACTCAGTTAAAGTGAAAAAAATATATATCACATGGTCTGGAAACAAAATTCTCAAGTACTTTCAAAACTTGTTTGGGGCTGATCATTAAATCACAGATGGAAAAGTAAAAAGTTTCAGTTATCCTTGACATTTCAAAATGGAAAGAAAACAGAAAGGAAAATCATTATAGATGTCTTGAAAGAAAATTGCTTCCAAATTGCTGTCTGTCAGCAATTCCAGATGGCTTTGCTGTGTTTTAGTGGAATTGATGGTATTTTAGAAAAACCTGAGGAAAATACATGAGGTTCTTATTTCCTGATGTCCCAGAAGGTAGATGAAGGAAAAAATATTGTTAAACAATTTCAAGTGTGTTGCCCACCTGTACCACCTTATTGATGGTGCACATCAATAATCTTGTGGTTTTTATATTCTCTAAATTTTTAGTGGTGGAAAGGGTACTTTATAAGTAATGAAAATAATATATCCTAAGTTGAAAAGTTAGGAAAAGCCTGTCATAAATATCTTATATATTCTATTCAAGCTACATATATGCACATTTGTACATGTTATATACAAACACTAATATAAGTTACATATATAAGATTTATGCATATGCACGTATATGTATATGTACATATATATTATATATAAATATTTATGTTAATTCTTATTACATATGATAGGAGTTTTCCCCCCTATTTTACAGATGAACACATCTCAAGAGAATGAAGAACATTGCCTAAAATTACAAAATCAGAGGAGAATATGTCACCAAAAAGCAAAATTACAACAAATTTAGTTACAGATTGAATTGGCTTTTATTTGTGACTTGTGAATCAGGGCAGCCTCCATCCTACTAAATAGAATAAGAGCTCCCACTGAGCAGTTGCACTACAGGGGTTTTTAAAGGTGAGAACAAACAAATATAACCATTAAAAAAATGGTTAAACTTGGGTTACTTCAGGTCTATTTTTGTAAGGAGTTAAAATAACAGGGACTTGCTTATACTGGCTAAAACTGGCTTGTTTGGTGGTTGGTTATTATGTCTCTCCTGATATCTGGAAGAGCAGATAGCAACTTAATTTGCATATGGCAGTGTAGAAATGAGCAACTACAATTCGTTCTGGTCTGTTGGTGTCTAGTACAGGTGCTTAGTCCAAAGCAATCACCTCCTATGATTGTATTTAACCTGAACATACTTCTAAGGCTATATTGTCTTAATCACCATAGCAACATTTCTAATAAAAGATATCAAAATCAGTAGCACAGACTAGTCTAGATTCAAGTCCAGCCTCTGCTGGATAGTTTGCCAAGACAAAAATCTATGCAACTTCATGGTTTTAATAAGTGTGAAGCCATAGTTGCCATCAGCATAAATAGAATTTAAATAAAAGGTGGGGTATAAAACCATGTTGCATTTGTTTTCATTACCCCATGAAGCTTTAGTGTTGTTGAGTTTAGGCTAGGAAATCCTGGTTAAACTACTCAAGAGCCTCAGGGAGATGTGAAAATGAATGAAGAGAGTTTGAGAGCATGGACTGTCATCAGTATTTAGTTCAGAGCACTGATGGGAAGAAAACTTTGACTCAGTATTGTGTTAGAACTGAACAAGTTCCTAGCATAGAACATACTCATTTAAAAAAAACCAAGGAAAAGCCTCAGCAACCCCATGATTCCCTAGCAGATTCCTCTGCTTGGCTTTTCTGCTGCCATGGATAATTTTATGCTATTAGGATGATTAAACTGGGAGGAAACACTTTCCTCTGAAGTGAGCCCTGCTCTGTGCCTATTCTGAGTGTCACTTTAAGGGCACACTTCTCTCATGTGTACCACTCTGCTATGCCACCAGCAGCTGGAGCTTCATCCTGCACTTTGAAGTTGTGTACCTTGTTGTGATGTCCCAGCATCTCCAGAAGGTGCCGATGGCTTTATTCACACTGGCTCCACTGAGACTAGGAGTAGTGACCTGCTTATGGTACCACCAACAGGAGCAAGCCTGGCTGCACGTCTCAGGCCCTTTGGCCCCAAAACTAACTGTCCTTCCTCTGCCATAATCTTCTAACTCAGGACTTCATTTGAGTTAAAACTTGACTACCTTCCTTCTTCACTCACGCTGGCCTTAGACAATAAATAAAAAGTATAAAGTAGCGTTTCTTGCAACCATGTGACACTGTTCAATCCCTGACCCTTCTCCCAACCCACATTCCTGCTTCTCCCTTCTTCCAAGGGAATCTGATTATTCACAGCTCTCTAGTTTCCCACCCATTCAGCCACTTCACAGAGGTCACAGGATCCATGATCCATTATGCATTAGCAAGACAAGCACTGCTCACATGACCTCCCCAGCATTGGAGCAGCAGTTTCACCAGGGTCTCTGTCAAACAAGAGCCAGCCCCTGAATTTGCTACGGTTCTTGGAGAAGCCAGTGTGTTGCAGAGCCTGTTTTCCAATGACTCTATCTATATACTGCGTGGCCCTTGATCCTATCCCCATGGTCCCTGCTATCACTCATCAGGGCCTCTGGAAGGATGACACGGTGAGCCCGTTAGGCATAAATGATGCTTTTTTCCATCGCAGAGTAGGTCACTCTAAGGCCCCAGGGGAAAGAAACTTTGAGTTAGAGCTTTATCAGGAGGCAAAGCAAAGGTCTGTGTGGATGTCCAGGAAAGGCTGGGGATAGCCTTCTGCTCCATGACACAGAGATGTGCTGCATGAGAGACTTCAGACACTGTCATCTTCCCTACAGTATGAGCAGAACTGTCCCATGGAACAGTGCACCCTGGTGGCTGTACACCTCCTTTTTTAAAGCCATTGCTATATATATAAATGAAAAATGTTTACATTTACTTCCCCTTAACTGTTTTTTCATAAAAGGAAAGCTGTCTCTGTGTGTTTTGCACTATGCTGGGTCTGTAACCACGTTTTATCCAGTGTTCTCAATGACTTCACCTACAAAATCTTTGATCCTGGGAGTTTTTCCCTGGAAGCAGGGTATCTGGGTTTGCCAACGTGCCTTAGGTAGTTTCTTGTCTGGAATTAACATTGCATTCTTTTCGTGGTGGTGGCTGTTGTTGTTAGTGGATTTTGTATCATATAATGGTGATATTCTTTGGAGGAAATTGGTACATGCATACAATATATCTTGCTCATTTTCAGTCTCTGTATGTCTTTCCCTTTTCTTCCCTTCCCTCACTGCCTTTCCTATAATCAAGAGTTTACCTTCCAGTTTTCTGTCTTTCTTTATTTGTTTATATTTTGGATTTCTCATGTAAGAGAAAGTATGCAATATTTCTGAATCTGGCTTATTTTACTTAGCATTACATTTTTAAAACAGAGTTGGTGTGGGTTCAGGGTGTGCATAGTGAATGCATTGTCAGTTGGGTTTTTTGTTGTGGTTTTGTTTTCCAATTGGAACTTTCCTGATAGGATGCTGTTGGAGGCTAGCCCTGCTTCTGAAGAGTTTTCACATTGAAGAGTGAAGGTTATTTAGGCTTTTGTTTTATTTGTTGTTGTTCTTCTTCTGTAGGGTCCTTATCATATTTCACTTCATATAAAACAAAGTGAATCCTTAAGGGTAGACATCTTCACTGAGAACTGAGCTGAATGGTCACGTTCTTTATGCTGTAAGCTTGTGAAGTATTTCCCACAGTTCTGAGTGGTATTTCAGGGTCAGGAGCTGAAGCAAGTTGGTGCTATTTTTAGACTTTAGGATAGTTGTTCAAGTAAAGGATAGAAGTATCTCTTGCTCTAAATTTGTATATAAGTCACTTGCTAAATTGATGCGTTCCACTTTAGCACATCAGACATTAAGAATGCATTCTCATATCAATTAAGGGTTTTGGATCTAAACTTTGTGTCTATGGCCTGGCTTTGCACAGACTGTTTGGCCAAAGGACAAAAAGGAGATGATATGCAAATAATGCCAAGAAGCTAAATATACTGAGGGTTGAAACCTATTATGATTATCAGCCCTACTCCTAAAACCCAAAGATGTATTTTTAGAGCAGTAGATCTATGGAAAAAATGAGTCGATAGGTGATAAAGCAAATTTTTTCAAACCCATTTACAACAAGACCTATATAGTGAGTGGGAATAAGAGTACTTACTAGCCGGGCATGGTGGCTCAGTCCTGTAATCCTAGCACTCGGGAGGCTAAGGTAGGCAAATTGTTGCAAGTTCAAGACCAGCCTGGGCTACAAAGTGAGCCCAAGACCAGCTTGAACTGCATAGCGAGACCCTGTCTCAAAAAGACAAAAAAAAAAAAAAAAAAAAAAGAGTACTTACTATACATTTCACCCACCTTTTGTTTGTAAGTTTGAAATTGGTTCTTAATATCATGTTAAGGGAAGGAAAAGAAATGTATTAATTCATATCTGTAGTACGATGGTCCTGTAGTACTACAAAAAAAGTATTTATTTCAAAGATGTAAACCTGCAATAAGATAGAGATCTCTGTTTTTAGTTACATAATGTTTTTGTGTTTGTTTCTAATTCATCACACTTGTGGCTGCAAATGAAGAATCTGAAAGTGGCAGGTAGAGTAGGATGAAATGTTTATAATTCTAAGCAGCAAGATTTTTACTAATATTGATACAAACTTCAATATATTAAAACCCTATTAGATGGAGTGATCCAAACCAGGCACTTTAAATCTTTGTAATTTATTACACATATAGTGCTAAAGATACCAAGCACCATGCTACAGAGATGGGGACCATTAGGTCTATTTCATAGATAAAACTCCGAGTTCCCAGGAGTGAAAGGCATGCTGTCAGGCTCACTCATGACTGGATTCAAACCTGACATGGACATCAAAACCTGCTCTGTTTTCACTACACCTTCACTGCTGAGAGTGTGGTCTTGGATAGCAGCCTCTGCCTGTCAGGTGCTGATTGAAATGCAGGAGACTGGACCTGCCCCACAGCTACAGAGAAGCCACTTCAGCTGTTGCTTGTGCACAGTCTGAGCAATGCTGTACTGGTCCACGCTTTGTAGAGAATTTGGTCCGTGTCTCCTATTATTTTCCTTGTATAAACATAGGTCATTTTAGAATCAATGAAAATGAGCATTTCTTTTGTCTCAGAAATTCAGCTGCAGAGTTGAGTGTGGTTACTTTCCCACAGCCACAGAGTAAAGGCAGGGAATCAGCCCTTTGAAACATCAGCTCTGGTTCTACCTGTCATGCAGAAAGGCAAAGTAGGGGGTGGGTGGAGCAGAAGGAACCAGGTCTTCTCATCATGGCCTCAGTAGACTAACCTTTAAGTCTTTGCTCTACTGAGAAGGACCCCCAGGCTAGGCTCCATTACTTTCCCTTACTTTCCTGAAGTTTCCTGAATGGCCAAGGTGAACTGCTGGGCAAGAATGAATTGCTCACAGTTCTAGGATTGCTCTTTCTGGGGCCCTCCCTGCATCTCATCGTCCAGAAAAAATGCCCTGGGTCAGTATCAGGTATTGGTCTGAACCAATTTAACACCTTCTCCTATCTGCAGTGCAATACCTGAAGTTTAACAATGAACACCATTTGTCGACTTACTGTAAAGTTTGGTGCCAGCCTCTTTACAAATACCATCTCATTGAATCCTTGTAATACCCTGAAAAAATCAGGTATTTACCCTGTTTCGACACAAGGAAAAGTGAATCCTAAAGAATGCAATGGGAGAATTCAGGTGCTTGTAGTTACTGCCGGTACAAAGATGTAACTTTCCATATGATGTAGTTTGCCAGAAAACTGTCATACACAAATTGCAACTTCTTCCCCAGAGTTTCATTGTTTGAAACAGCTTTATTTTTTTTCTACCAATATTTGCCTGAGATCCTAGAAAGAGAAAAGATAACAAGTCACTCATGATTGAAATTAGCTTGGGGATTTTGCTTTGAGCTAAGGAGCAGGGACTCGGGTGCCTAACATACTGTATCTGTCTTTCATGTCTTTTGTCACATGAGCTGGAAAAAGAAAAGAAATGAAAATCAATGAGCCATTTTGCAAAACATTTTATGAAAACCCAAAGAAAGAAAGAAAGAAAGAAAGAAAGAAAGAAAGAAAGAAAGAAAGAAATAGAGAGAGAGAGAGGGAGGGAAGGGGAGAGAGTGAGAGAGAGAGAGAGAAAACCCAAAGTCTGCTGTCTTCTGCAGGGCATTTTCAGCAAAGAAATAGTCTTATTGTAAATTAGTAAAAATGTTTTGGATGGTTAGGAAACAGCCCTCTTTCTATTTTCTATTTTAGAGCTTAGAAAAACTTCTGATCATAAAGAACTCTGCTCATTTTGATACCTGCAGGTGCTGTTCGTGGACAGAAGTCTTTGTGTGCTAGAACTGTCATTCAGAGTGACAGGCACAGGCACCCAGGAGAGGGGGGACATTGCAAAGCTCCAAAGAGCCTGGCCCTTGTCTTTGATTACAGGCAGGAGTGGGAGTGTTCCCTGCAGCTAAAGCACAGTCAGTCTTGGAAAAATGGAGACTTGAAATTTGTCTTGATCTTCCTCCCATTCATCCTTCTCTGCGAAGGAAAGCCCAGAGTCCGGATGGTGATGTGGGAGGCATTAGAAGAGAGAGGTTAGGAGCCTTGGGCTCAGGACGCACATACACCGGATATGTGCTCCTCAAACCACCACTTTGTAGCTTTCTGAGTAGAGATTTGTTTCTCTAAATTTCAGTTTCTGTAGCTGTAAAATAGAGGAAATTTATATTTTATACTATTATATAGCTATTGCATAATTTTTCTGAAGCTTTTGTGAGTACCAAGTAAATTATGTTACTACTGTATAATATGTCAGATATTGTGAATGAATGAGTTAAATACAGGCAAACAGGGCTGAGTGTCTGGCAATTTAATGAGCCTTCAAAGAATCATGAGGTGTGTCAAAATAGGAACTCCCAAGAGGGGTAGGAGAGAACTCTTCAGCTCACTACTATCAGACTATGTATCTAGGCTTCTAGACCTTAAAAGCCAGTATTGTTGTAGCAGTGGTTGAGCATTAAGATAAAGAGTGAGAATATCTCAGAGAAGGGATTTTTAAGAAGTTAAAAAGCTTGAGATATATTTAAAGAGCCAGTAGTAGATGCAGTAAGGCAGGATCTCCAGGTCAGAAATGCCTTGAGACTGGCCAGGGTGCCAGAGCTGTTGGACAGGATGACTCTCAGCAGCTGTGTGGAGGCTCAGCATTGGCACATCAGTCACTCAAGCAGTAGGCACAAGACCTCAGGCCTTAAAGACAAGAGTAAAGTTAGCCAGCATGTCCCTGATTGAGGTTAAGCAGCAGGCGGTAAGCGTGTGACCCTGGAGTGGAATCATGATAGTGAAAAGAAGCTCAGGGCTGGGATCCCGAAGCCTTGGGATTAGTTTAAGCTCTGTGTCTTGTACAAGCCTCTCACATCTGTGCCTCAGTTTCCAGAAAGCACTTTAAAAGGACGTGTAGCTTACTAAAACCTCACAAGCCTCCTTATTGTAATAGAGTACATTTTCAAAAAATAAAAATAAAAAAATTTTGCATTTTCAGGATCTTAAGAGTTATAATACTGGCCTATCCTTTTGTTTCCTCCCCACGATTGACTTGCTTTGTTATTACATTTTGTAAAGGAGCCCTTATCTGGGATGAAAATGGATGAATATAGTGTACATAAATTAGCATATGGAGACTTTGAGATGGAAACCTGCCAACTCCTTCCAAAGAGAGGTCTAGATAATAGGCTACAAGAATGAGCAACTTTCTTGAGAACAGTAAAGAAAACAATTTCCCTTGGTGCTTGCCACAGAAAGGAAGATAAAGGAACTGGAAGATGGAGAAAAGTATACAAAAAACATAAAAGAGGAGTTGATGAGAAATGCCAGTGTGACGGCTGATGGGTTGATGGGTGGAAAAAGTCAAGCCATAAAAAAATAATAAACTGTGGAAAAAGAATGGAGCAATAGTCATGGAAAGAAAAAGTGAGATCACATAAAAACTTTCAAGAGTAGCCTGGAAAAAAATAAGGCTTTCTAAGTTTAACATTAGGACTCTATTCTTGCCACCTGTGGGGAGTAATTGGCCTTGGCTGACTAGAGGTTTGTTTTGCCTTCTTGGCAGGAGCCGAATTGTTATGTTAATATTCCACTGGCTAAGTGTTAAGTGCTGAGTTTGAATAGAAAGAGTTTTGCAGAAGGGAAAATTCCCAGCCCCAGATTCATTCTTGGACTATTCAGTTCTTTACAGACATCAGACTTCATGCTCAACTTCTAAGAAATAATTAGTATCATGGTGAATATTAGTAACATTTTGTGAAAACTAGGAGGAACTACTAGAAACTCCCACCTAGGTGGCTTATGGAAAGACAGAGTGCATGCACAGTAGGATTCAGACCCAGGAGTTCATGCAGGGCTAAAGAATACTTTATAACAGCTTTACTGCACAACACTGAGCATCCACCTCTTTACATTTACCTGCGCCATCTCTTTTCCACTAACATTAGCGTCCCCTTGAAGATCAGTCCACTGTCTTGGCTCTTAGAATATTTTAACTGTCCTTGAACAGAGTGAGCCCCAAACCCTGGATACTCAGGATAAAATGGCCCTAATCATCATTGCATTATTAAAATGGATCTTTTAAGTTTAAAAATTATTGAGTCATTCTTTGGATTATTGTTTTTTCTCCTTTTTTAAAAAAGACATCACCTCTACAATCCTGAGACGTCTTGCCTCATTGTTTTGTTACCTTCAGTGTAACTGATTTCAGTGATGGTGCTGAGTGAAAGCTAAAAATTCAGCCAATATACAATTTGTGATTTCCTCATGACACTGACGTTGCAATCTTTATCGTTACAAAAGTAGATCGCTTCGTAACTGCAAGGGAGTGAACCTGTTGCAAATACACTTTCTGCAGCAACTCATCTCTCATAGCACCTTCTGCCAGCTGTCTCTTCCCCTCACAGCACCATACTTCTCTGCTGCATGCACATAGATTCACACAGTGTAGTAACGCGGCTTTTCTTCATGGTAGCAGGAAAGGAACTAGGTTAAAATAAGCCCCCATGGTAACCACAAGGATTATAAACCTAATAAATAAAGAAAATCCCTATATATAATACTAAACTAATAAAGAAAGTTCCTATAGACAATACTAAATTTGTGAGCTGAAGATTCTGGTTGGGCCATTTATTTTCCAGTCTTAAGTGACGAGACCCATTAAAACCTGTCAGGTCACTGAGGTATCATTTAGGCGATCACTTCACATTCTAGAATGTTCTGTGAGCCTCACTTCAGCATTCAGTATAAACCCAAATGGAGTCTATTTCAAAGATTCCTAAACTATCCTTCCATAAAATATTAATTTCCACAATAGGGATTAAAGTTTAACAGTGCTAAAACTGGACAACTACACATTTCTTTTATTAAAAACTATCCTCATTTCACATTTAGTTATCTCTACTTTACAATGTAGTACTTTCAGTGTAGACCATAAAATGCTAGTTAACTTCAATCCACATCCCAGTGGCAGTTAGTTAACATTTGAAGTATCTTCTTTAGAAATCTGCATTCCTAGAGAGGTTAATTAGCACATTAAATTCCCTAATGAGGCACTGGACTACAGAGATGGTTACAGACAAAACCTTCCAATATCACTATTTATACTTGCCCCAGAGGTTTAAAAATTAGCATAAATTGTATTAGAAAAATTCTAATTGAGGATATGGAGAATGTTCAAAAATTATAGTAGGATATAAAGAGGTGTATGGGGACCTCTCTGGCCTTTCATGCACGGGGCATGTGCCAGTCAAAGTCTGGCCAATAAGAGCACTCTAGATAATTCAGATAGGAAGGGGCGTGGCCCAGGGACTTAAAGTTTTACATACCCACTAGAAGATCTGGGAAATGAAGGTCCAAGAGGATACTTTGAAGAATTCAGGAAAGCAGAAGTGGAAGGATCTAAAGAAGCTGATGATGTACACTGAGTTGGTGATGAAAAAGGGAACCTGGAGGCCACTCCCAGATGCTCCATAGATGACCACTGTTGGCACAAAAGCTTGCCCATGGCTATAGGTGCTTTATCTCTCTTACCTTCTAAATGCCACTGAGGTCTTCTCATGGACACAGTCTGATGCAAAACTGGCAACAGGAGAATTTAGAGAATATAGCTTCAGGGCTTCTATTTCTATTTAGGAAAAAGGATTCTGAAACAGTGGGGATGATTTTGATTATTTACAAACAATATCAGTTACAGAATACAAGTCTGGCAAGCCTAATGTTTTTTTGAAGTGTGTCTTAGGTCTTCAACTACCCTCTCCAATAAAACTTTCTGTGATTATGAAAATGATCTGTATTTGTTCTTGTTCATTATAGTAGTCCCTAGTGCCACATAGCTTTTAAATATTTAAAAGTGGCCAGAGCAACTGAGGAATAGAATTTTTGAATTGCATTTTATTTTAATTAACTAATTTAAATGCCTGCATGTAGCTATGATACTGCTGACAGTGCTGTGAAAACTCCTCTTTTCCCTCCGCATCCTTCCCTGCCACTTAATGGAAAATATTCTTACTTAATCTGACAAGAAGTTTCTCTAAGCCTCCCATCTGACATGTTTTGTTTATTGTGTGCTGAGAATTTCATGTGAATGCTTGTTAGCATAACTATCTGATGGAGTTGGAGGGGGTCAGATTCTGCTCACTTGCTAATAGATACTTGTTGCATATTTGGAAAATCTCCCTCTCACCATAGTAATCAGTAGTGATAGAAAGGTAACAGTGATGTTTACCTACAAATTCTAATAATTTTGACAGTCCATTAGCTTGATGGGGGTGCAGTATATGCTTTTCTCCTGGAAATCTTTCTCAGAACTTTCAAGTCTGTAGTATCTTACCTGTTAGCAAACAGTTGCAGGTGATGAAACAAATAAAGGCTAAATAAATATTAATGTGAAAATTCAGATGAACTGATTCTGTAAATTTTTAAAATGTGGGCATATGTTCATGGCATTTTAACTCAAACACATAACATACATTTCTTGTGTACAAAATTATCTCTAGTTTATATGATTAAATCTACATTTCCTAGTAGTACAGAAACAGTCCAGGATTCTACAAAGAACTATGACTGTCAAGTGTCCTGCCACTTAGAGAACCACTGGCTGATTACCTGTTAAGAACTGTCAAAGACATGAAAACACATTGTTTATTAAGCATTCATGAAATTCAATTCACACAGTGTGACATGCTCAGGAACCATCTCTTTGCCTGATAATGGATAAACTTAGATTGGAATTATCTTCAAAATGCTATGGATTTTCTCCCTGGAGTAAAGGCCTAAGAGAACTGGCCACAAGGGATTTTGTCCGGTTAGAAAAACTTCTTATCACTGCTTTCTGAATTATTTTTCAGCTTCAGCACAATTCATATTCATATAGTTGCATATAGGATATCCTGGGATTAGTAATTTGTAGTTTCCGTGATTCTGGGCTCTCCCTTGATTGAGACTGCTCACCATTAGATGGTTATT
Organism: Hydrochoerus hydrochaeris; assembly: GCA_004027455.1. Lineage (NCBI taxonomy): Eukaryota > Metazoa > Chordata > Mammalia > Rodentia > Hydrochaeridae > Hydrochoerus > Hydrochoerus hydrochaeris. The sequence goes on along the minus strand of PVLA01000042.1, from coordinate 763,586 downwards.
ATCTTGCAAACCAAGGGACTGGCTGAGGGGAGGAGTGACAGGGTAGGGAATGAGTGTTCCATAAAGGAGTTATCTCTTCTTGGGGTTCTATGTATCTTAAAGGTGGTCAAGGAGGTGGTAGAAAGCAACTTGGCCTTAGATGCCTGGGAAGAAAAATATATATATATTGGTGCTTTAAAGCCACTCAATGGGGCTGGGAAGTGGGACAAAAGGAGGCCTAGAAGGGACTCCACTCTGCATCAACTGAGGTTTTCTAGATGCATTTGGAGCCCTGGCTCCCCCTTACAGTATTCATGGGTTTTCCCATTTGTGAGTTCCTTGTTTAGCACCTGATAACCCACATTCTCACCCTTCACACTGTCTGCATGGGTCCAATTGCCTCATCACATTTGTGGTTCTAGGGTGATGAAAATGCTTGCTGATTGACATAACAAGATCTTTCTTTCAGATTAGCCCCTGGATTCAAATCTCGAGTGCTTAACTCTCTTTTAGGTTCTTGTGAAACCATATTAGGCTTCAATGCAAAAGGAGGCTGGTTAATCCAAAACTGTCAGCACAGTGTCCGCCACAATAATAACTTAATTGATGTTCAAATAAAGCCATCCCCTCCTTCTGCCTAACGCACAAATCCTTTGGTTTTGGCTGCAAGGGGGATGTAGATTACAGTGTGTCTTTGTCTTGCGGAGAGTTCGTGAGCAGTGAGGAGACTCCCTGTTTCTCAGGCAGGCATAGAACGGGCGGTACAGCTCATAGGTTCAGCCAGCCTGCTCGAGTGGTTCATGAAAATCTTTTTGTTCCTTCTGTCCCTGGTGTGACTTGATAACACTGAAATATTCTATTTTAAATCTTAAATTGGAAACAAAAAATACAATGAATGATGAAACATAAGCCATTAGCACTTTCACTTGCTTTTGAATTACTTGTTTGCATGGATCAGTGGTAGATTTGTATGCTCTAACAAAAGTGATTTGAAGAGGTTGTGGATTGATTTCTTAAACAGGGTTTGCAAGGCTTTTAATGCTTTTAAAAGGCTAAGTTTGAAGCAAACTCAGCTGTCATATTTTTCCCCTCCTTCTATTTTTAAGCAGACTTGATATTGTTCCTAGAATCAAAGTGACCTTAGATTGTTTATGGACGGTTAGGCTGGTGCTTTCAAAAAGTAGGCACAGTGGTTTTGTTAAATTGTGAAATACTGGTCCTCACATCTCTCTTTATCCAGGGATGCAGAGACACACTGCTAAAGCCTTCTCATCTCATCTCTTGGCAGGCTTGTTGATTGGTGCTGGCTGTGCCCTCTACCCCCTGGGCTGGGACAGTGAGGAAGTTCGGCAGACTTGTGGCTACATTTCTGGCCAGTTTGACCTGGGTAAGTTCTTTCCATAGATGGCCCTCTGATCAGAAAAAAATCCATATCTCAGCCAGGCATGGTGGTGCATGCCTATAATCTTACCATTCAGGAAGCTGAGGCAGGAGGATTGCTCCAAGTTTGAGGCCAACCTAGGCTACATAGCTCAAGGCTAGCCTGAACTATTAAATGAGACCCTATCTCAAAAAAGAAAAATTATGAAAATCCATAAATGATTCTTCCTAGAAGTGGAAATGGGATGGAGAAGAAAAATGTCCAGAGTAATATATTTTTTTCAATGAAGAATTATTGATAATCTGCTGTTTTCCCTACACTATCATTAGTATTGTTGATGCAAAGATGAGAACTGGCCCTCCTTTCAAGAGTTTATGTTCATTGATTAACTCATTCAAAATCATATATTTATTAATAATTTCACGTGCCAAGAACAACTGTCTTTGTAGAATTGCAGTCTTTCTGAGAAGAAAAGGAAAACAAAGCAATGAAGGAAATGGCAGTAAGGGGAAAAGAATCCAAAGCAATTTCCTTCCACAGTAAAAAGCTGATTGGGAAAGGGATAAGAATGGAGCTGGGTCTTGAACCAAGTAGTGTGGAGTATCAGGAATAGGCAGAAGCAGGGAAAAGAGTATAACAAAAGGACTGAGGTCCAGGAAGAGAAAATCTTGTCAGGGAACTGCAGAGACCCCAGCAGTGGGAATGAATGCATGGTGCCACTGCAAAGCCAGGACTGAGTATGTAAGAGCTCATGTGTTGATGAAGAATGCCTCATTAATTTGCTTTTCTGTGTACTAATCAGAAAATTGTGGACATTCTCTCCTTGTAGCTACGGGGGAGGGGGGAGATATGGTTTGCATTTATTTGAGTGATATTTCACTTGGTTAATAAACCTACAATTACTTAGTCACATCTTAGTTTGTTCGAGTTTGGCATGTAGTCTCTTCTAGTTTCTATTGTTTTAAGACATATTATAATGAGCTATTTAAATAATGTGAGTGATGTCTCTGCTGAATTATTTTCTTACAGTGTTTTTCTAGAGTTGGTGTGATGGATCAAAGAATAAGAACCCATGAAACATGCTGGTGTGTGGGAAAAGAATACATTTTACTCACTCATTGTAGGTTCCAGGGTGAGATCCCTATAGAAAAAGACAAATTAACAAGAGAAAAGTATACAAATTTCTTTAAAATAAGTTTTTCATGACATGAAAACATTTATAAAGAAACAAGTCTGACAAAAAGGCAAACCTTCTGTGTTTGTCCTGAAGGTTTAATGAAGAATTTGGCAGTCACTGGACCAAGGGTGTATGATTTAGTGGTACGAAATGGGGAACCTAGCAAGGCCTATTTCTTCAGATTCTTTTCTGCATCCCTGCATCTTCAGAGTTGAGACTGTTCCTTTCCTCCAAGTATAGGGAGGTCCCCTCCTACATGATCTTGTGTCCTGCTTCAAGAGAAGTTCACACAGTTCTTCCTAGGAAGAAGGGTAGGAAAGGTCAGAGAGACCTTTCTGCTTTTGCTGTTTTTTCAAATGCCAAGATGCCGTATTTGGGGTCAGCATGAGTTATGGGTCCACCACTGCCAAGTGATGGCAAACATATTTTCCCTACCATTTGGCTGGACAAAGTTTCTGACACTTAGTGCACAGCAAGTTACTAACATAGGCTGTCCTCTTCACAATAAATATTTCACTCTAAGAAGAAAAATTTGGAAGGAATTGGTCCAATAGTGGTGTTACTATATCCAAAATCATTCTTTTTGAATTTTTTATGTTAGAATAACTATGACTTATTTTTCTGTTAAAATGATGAGGAAAATAGAAGTGATAACATAACAAAGGTCTGTGAATTTGAAAGGGATGCAGTTTTTATTTGACTTGGTGGATGACAGCCATCCTGGATTCTTCAAAAAGAGTTCTGTCTTTTGGTAGGAAAGAAGATTTTCCACATACCACCTAATCTGCATGGATAAAAAATAAGTGATTTTCCTCTGCCATTTCTCTCCTCTATAAGGACAAAGCTTCTCTAAGTCTGGATTACCTCAGTGGTTTCCATAAATGTAGAAAAGAGATAGAATGCTGGCACAAAGTTGCCTGCAAACATTTTTTTGGAGTGGAAACATTTACAGAGGAGAGAGTATTTTAACATGGTACTTGGCATTTTTCTTTCCCTAGAAAAATGTTTAAGGCATTCTTGGCTGTTTAACACAGGCCCCAACTTGATTAGAATCTTGTTCTCACTGACCTGTTCTTATTGTGTATGGCTATGTTAATTAGCAGATTATAATGAAACTCAGGTCCTGTGGTTGCTGTTTTCATTTCTGTGCCCTGGCATTTTGCATTGTCTCCACATTGTGGATTAAAAATTTGAATGTCAAATTTAAACCTTCCCAAACACTTGCCTCTTCACTAGTGGTTATAACTTCTTGCATTGTTAAACTCACTAAAGCCGCTTTAACAATTCTGGAAACTATAATAGTTTTCATTCCTACCCATATGTTTTTAAATTTCTCTTCAGTTTGATGAGAAGAGGGAGAAATCTGGCATCATCTATAGAGAAAATGAAATGGATTTCTGTTTCTCCAGGTTATTATTTTTGTGTACTCTGTCATCTTCTCTCACCAAGAAAAACATAACAAGTACTCAGGTGATATTACCAGGCCTGCCCCATCTATCTTCTTGCATTTCCTTCCTTGAAAATTTGTTTCTGTTTTCCTAAACAGTGATAAAGGCTGAACTTTGGTGGATTAATGAAGTCATAACTGATGGAGTTAAATTGATAGGGCACTGAAAATAGGGTTGGCAAGACAACGTGACTCTGTGAAGGTGCCACAACATCAATGCAGGACAAGCTTTTTTTTTACAAGGCCCCATGTGGCTTGCTACAGCCACACTCTGCCTTGGCCACTTTTGATAATCCGAGTGTTAAGGTTTGTGTTTGATGTCACCCCAAAGCCTTATGCAGTCATGGAGGTGGCTGAATCTAATGTTCATGACTGGTTGGTCTTGCACTGGGACTGGTGGTGTGAGTGTTGCACCTGCCCAGGAGTGGGGAGCCAGCATACAATACAAGGGAAGGAAGGAGTCATACTTTTCTCTTTTGCCCTTTATGCCCTTTTTTGCCCTTGTCACCTTTGGTGCTTGCTGCCACCCATGCCACTGGTGCCATGCTACCCTGCCTTGGAGCCAGCTGATTATGGACTGAAATCTCCACAAACTATGAGCTAAATAAACCTTTCCTTCCTTAATTTTGGGTGTTGGATATTTTGTCATAGCAATGAAAGAAAAGTAGCCAAGACACTGAGTTTATTTCTAGTTCCTCTCAAAGGGCACATGTGGGCACATCTTCCTGAGGCATGGAAATGTTACTGTTAGTAAAGGTCATACCCCGCTTGGTGTGGAATATAGGTCACTTTCTAGGCATGCTATTTTTTGTTTATTGTTCCCCACCTTCACACCTGGTACTGGGAATTGAACCCAGAGCTTTGCACATACTATGCTAGCATTTTACCACTAAATTACATTTCCAGCTCTGGCATGCTGTTTGTGAAATGTTACTCTTTTGGCCACAGAATCCTGAAAGAAAACTTGCTTTTGTTCCTACATGGCAGATTATTTAAGGAATGCATTCACTTCAGTGATTCAGCCAAGAAATATGTATGGACTACTCACAGTATACCAGACCTGTTCAAGGTACTGAGGATGTGGCGTCAACAATGAAATTAAAAAAAAAAAAAAAAAGCATTCATTGCTCTCAGGGGACTTAAACTAGCCACAGAGGCAGATACCCCAAAAGATAATAAGCACATGGAGAATGTTAGACAGCATGTGTCAGATGCTCCAAAAATGGGCATTGTGGTTGACTTGCTGACTTTTTTCCACATTAGTTGGTGAGTTTAAACCAGAGAGTAGCAAGTATTTCAGTAAAGTTCCAGATACTAAATATTTTCAGCTTTGCAAACTACATGCTCTGGTTCAACTGCTCAATTGTGCAGTTATAGCATGAAGAACAATCAGTGCATATATGGAACACACATGGCTATGTCTCAATAAAATTCTATTCACAGAAATAGGCAATAGGGACATTGCATGCCAATCTTTGATTTCCAACAGAAAATACTTCCAGCACACCAGAAATGGTTTCATTTCTAGTGTCCTCATACTGAGTCTTCTAAACTCTAAGGACACTGGTCAGGAATTTGGACAGGGGGAGACCCTGCACTGAGCAGCCTTATCCACTTACCCAAGTGTGCTGCATAATACTGTACTACAATCTCTTGTTGAGTGGCAGTGGAACATATGATGATGTTACAGCTTGTATCTAGATGTCCCCCTACAACTTCATATACTTAATTGGGGCTTTTCATAGCAAGCTGGATGTAAGGTGTATGACACTGGGATTAAGGGAGTGTGATACTAAATTAGTTCACTGATGGATTGAAACCGCTATAAGCTGTTAGCTGAAAGAAACATTTTCTCCTTTAATCTTGAGTGTCAGTTATTGTGTCTCAGGCACAAGAAAAGTAACTAAGACAGGTGGCAAATACTGTCGATCAGTCTTGGTAACCCACACTCCTCACCCTAGAACAAGATGAAAAAGGTTAAGGCAGTCGATCCGTGCCTTTGAGACAGAAGAAAAGAGATGTTCCCAGAGGCTTCAGAAGCAGAGGCCACATGCAGAAGAGAGGCACCGGAAGCCATGCTCTCACCTGGCAGCCCTTCTGATTAAGTAGGGTGATGAAAGTAAGCAGCAGAGTAGGGCAAAAGTGGGCACAGAAACCAACCTGTGGATCGGTCACCTCTTGAGCTTGCCTTCCTTAGGACCTTCTAGCATTGCTAACATACAGTAATTCATCTCCTTATTGGGTCATGTTTGTGGTCTACTTTTCCTTACAGCTGAAAGCAAGTAGTTACTAGCTGAGTTACTTTATCTCAACTCAATATCATCTGAGCTCGTCAGGAGCTTTCTAAGGAGCTGTTATTCTTAGGTGAGTCTTCACAATTGTATAGGTGGTAGGGAGGTAGAGAGTGAAGGCAGATATGTTTTAGGGGAGCAGTGAGGGACAGGCTGCAGGAAGGGCAGGGAGCAGAGCCAGGAAGGAGCTTGCTTTGTGTACTGCTTTCCTGTTTGAACAGGTTTTAACCACTCGCCAATTATTTAAATACAGGCTGACCCAAAGTTGCATAGTTTTTCATTAATTTTTATAATATCACAGGAAATTTGAAAGTGACAATTTTATCTAATTATTCAATTTTTGTGTGAAGTATATTTTAAATCATTCAATACCCAATGCAACATTAAAATCTGGACAGTTGTATCTAGTCTCTTTCTGAGTTCTTATTGTATTTTTGCATTTCTTTGAATGACATATTTTACACTGTGATGTCTTTCCTTTATTGTGTGTGAGTGGTATAATTTCAATAAAATGTCCACCTACTAAGCATTATGGTGAAGACATCAGTAATGAACATCTTGATTGGCATTTCACTATCCCATATTTTTTAATAATTTGGTCTATTAATCCTAATCTAGATTGTTAATGACTTTTTGAACTCCCTGGTTTTGAATAAATAACTAGTGAGTTCTATATTGTTAGGTCGAGAAGATGCATAAATATTTTAGAGTAATATTTTTCTCAATTTTTGATTACAGGCTAGCTTGTTAGATCTTGGTAAACTCTGTCAGCACAATCCATACCATTAATGCAACTATTGACCATATTAGAAGTATGTTGGTTTCATTTCTTCTTTCTAGTTCTATTATTTCTGTATTATGAATAATTGACAATACAGAGATTTTTTTTCTCTTTCCATTTCATAATGTAGCCTTTTCATCTCTGATATGCTAATGTTTCTCCCTTTTTGCAGTTTTTTCTTTTGCAGATCATTTGTAACTTCTTCCTATTTGGTCTCAAAGTCCTAAATATGTCCATTTTGTATTGTATAAGAATATCACTGAGTCCTGGAGAAGTACAGAAATTTCATCTTCTGTACTTATGCTAAGAGTTTTTATAGATTGTATCCCAAAATTATAGGTTATTTTTCACAAGTAAACACGAATTAGTAAATGAAAATAATCAGAACTTACTAGCTTTCACTAGAAAGAAACATCAAAGGCAAATATAGTATTCTAAATAAAAAGTATTCAAAAATAGTTGACGTGAAACAAAAAACCAGATGTTTGAGTGTATTTTGTGCAAATAAGAATCAACTGGTTGAAGTGACTCCTGCCTAAGCAATGCTTGCGATAGTCAGTGCATAAGCAAATGCCCAGGGAAGACTGTTAAGTGGTTAGTCCCAAGCATGAGCCAGGATAAACTGTACAGAGTAATATTTAGATTAGGGGAATAGGAAGAATCTCCCAGAGGAAAGACATTTAAACTGAGTCAGAAAACCTAAGTAACAGCTAGGCAAGAAAAGATTTCCTAAAAAACTTATCTTTGTGATTGAAATGTGTTGTGGTGAGAATATAATATAAAAATACCTCCCTTTCTTAGAAAGATGGAGAATTATTATTTATTTGTTTGTTTGTTATTTACCTATTATTACATGCCTTAAATTTTCATAAGTCTATGATTACATATCAAGCATTTTTGTACTGAGTACAGAGCCTTGAAGCAATTTTACAAAAGTACTCACTTTTACAAATCCAAGATTGCAACCCTGCTTACCTTTGAATTATTTATAAAGGAACTTTTATGAATTTGCACATTTTTTAAACAGGAAAACACAAGTCCAAACAGACTACGTATTGACTAAATAGTCATTATTTAGACTACTACTAAACTAGTACTACTACAGTAGTACTTGAACGTTAGCTTTGCACTCAAAAGTAATTTTTTTGAGAAAGTAGACTTTTAGTCTCCACACTTCCAAAATTATGATTCTCCCATTTGTGTTTTAAGCATAAATTATTTATGTAAGTCAGGGGATTTGGGGGTTAGGTTACAAAAAATGGATTCAAGCTAGCTAAAACAAAGAAATTTAAGGTCTGTTTACAACCGCAAAGTCAGAACAGCAATGTGATGCAGACTTGTCTAATCCAGGCTCCCAAGGATGTGATCCAGGGCCCATGTTTGGCTACGACCATCTGCCAATCCGCCATCTGTAATTTGGCTTCAACCAGAGACTAATTCTTTCCATGACTGTAAATACAGTTGGCACTTGTGGCTCTGAACATCTTTGTTCATGTCCAAAAGAAAGGGAACTTCTCCCCCAGTGAAGGAATAGAGGTCTCATTACTCTACTGGAGCCAGCTCTATTGTGTGTCCACTCTCAAATAAGTAACTGCTGCCAGGGGGTACCATGTGCTAATTAGCTTCTTATGGTTTAGCTTGGATATACTCAGAGTTTTCTGGAACTGGATTTTACTGAGAAGTTGAAGGACTTGTAAGTTGCAGAGGAGGCTGAGGAGAAAAGACACCTCAACCTATCATTCTGCTGTCAGATACAATCCATGTAGCTTGTCATTGGGGACAAAGGTTCAGAAATGGTTTATCTGTGTAACCGTTAATAATGCTGATTTTTTAAAATTACTTTTTGAGAAAACAGAACAGGACAAGTGATAATAGTAACACATAGGGTAGGGTAATATCTGGCACATAAAAGCTTTTAGACAGGACAATTTTTAATGAATATTTGCTGATCAATCTAAAGTCTTCCTCTTACATTCCCTGGCAATTAAGTTTTGATTTACACATTAAGCGTAAGTTTTTTATAATCAGGGTTGTCCAATTGATTTAATTCATGCCTCAGAGACATTCACCCACCAAAGACTTTTCTAATTATATCATTATGATCAAAAGTAGTGTTTCAATTAATTTGTCTTGCTAGTTTGCCAAGTAAATTTGAGTAATTATTGCTTTCATTTTTGCTATTTAATTTGATTAAGATGCCATCATGTTTCTTGTTCTTGAAATTATGCTGTTGGTGTCTTAAGAACAATGTCATCAACTCAGAACTCTAACCTTCTCACTATTGGAAAAGATGAGAATTTGTTTCGTTCCACTTTCCATTTAAGGAAGAAAATTTTCCTACTCTCATTTGAACAATGGCCAGCTCAATGTCTTTGGAGAAGTCTCTTTTAGCTCTTGACTCCAGACTCATTCTTTCCCTTCTCAAATCTAGTATTCCATTTGCAAGTTGCAGAGAGGACAGTTAGATAAGGCTGGGAATAAAAGTAGTACATTTGTTTTTTTTAAATGTTTGAGTGTTTTAGGCTTGGTATTTCATGGTTGCTTCTCAACCTGAGTGACCTGAGTTGTCCAGCTGACCACATGGAATCCTCTACTATTAGAGATGATAATAGAGAACCTACCATTGGCTTTCGTGATGTGTAATTGAATAGGCATTACTCTGGCTAGAAGTTAGAAGGCTCCTAATGCTCACAAGGCTAGGTCATGCTCAGGCAGGCAAGGCAGCTGAGGCTGTGCCTTGGAGTTTTGTGTCAGAGCCAGCTTGCTTGCTTTAGGCAGCAAAGTGTTTGTTACTCAGTTTAGCAAGAAATGTCTCACCCTTGGCACACTGGTCATTGCTTAAAGTGTATTTTATAATCTATTATTAGATTTGTATTTGGGAGACTGGTTAATAGTAAGGTGCTAAATATGCATTGAGATTTTGCCATATTTAAAATCTTTACAGCAGCGATGGTGTCTCATGGATATTAACTGGGCCTGTTCCAGTCTTTTGACACCTACCTCCAAGTCACTCAGAGTCATTTAGAAGGTTCAGCATGAGCCTGATCCCCTTACTCAGAGCTTGAGAATGAAAAATGACAGAGCAAAGTCAGAGAGCAACTGAGAATTAAACCAAGCCTCAAAGTGATTAGATTCAGGGGATCCCTGGGGTGCCCTGGAACTTAGCTCCAAATGATGCTGGGAAACTTCCCACAAGTTGAGGCAGCCCCACTTGGCAAGCGGAGGCATGGCTGAGTGAAGTGTTCAGGCAGGCAGCTCCAAGGCAGAAACCAATCAGCCTCTCAGGCCACTCAGCCTTCGCAGGGGCCTATTTTCTTACAATAAAGAGTTTCTGCCATTTGTCCCAGAACACATTCATCCCAGAGACTAAAATACTCATTTTTGAAATATTCATTCGACCTGCCCATTCCAGTGGGTCCCTTCATAACAAAGTGAGAACATAAATACCTCATTTTAGTTATAACTTAGTATATACCTCTGCCCTGCCTTACTTATAAGTGTTCCTTTCTGTGTACTCATAGGTCTAACTGTTTGCTTCCCTAACCACAGTTTGGTAAATTTCTGATTTGCACCTAAAGTGCTTATCTTAGTGCTTGGCATTCAATAGGTATATATGTTTACTCATCAAACCCTTTAAAGCATACTCTAGGTACCAGGTTGTGCTACATTCATGAAATAGTGAATAAGATAAAATGATCCTTACCCATATGCCATATACCTGCTATCTATTAAATGGTTAGAAGAAGGGAGGCAAAGGAAGGAGAAAGGAAGGCAAGAAGGAAGTACAGAGAATCCTTACTGCTAATTTTTGACACTCAAAATGGCAGCTGGGTGCATGTCTCTGTGTATGTTTGGACATAGGTACCCTGACAAGAGCTGTGTCTTTCATCTTTAGGGACTAATGGTTCAGTCATGTCCAAGAAAAAAGAAAAAATAATCAGGATCTGGGTCGTAGTTCAAGAACCAAATACCCTGATGGATGAAAAAAATTGCTTTGAATTGTTTTATTCCTAATTCCTAAAAGGTTATTCCTATTTTTACATCCATGCTTTTGGTATCTTATTCAGTAGCTTGCAGCTGGTATTCAGCAATTGCAGAAAAAAAAAGAAATTCTCTTAGAAAACTTGTGGGAAACAAGATTTCCTGACATACAGCAGCTAGTGCATCTCAAGAACTATTGAAGAAAATATTGTTATTTCACTAATTATTCTCCTATATTACATGTTCTTGACTATTTTCTTCTGTGTTCCATTGGAATTTTAACCTGGAGTGAGAAAAATACTAATTTTAACTTTAATTGCTTTGGCAAGATATTTTTGTTGCCCTGAATCATAAAGTAAGAACTTTGTTGAAGTGCCTGTGTCACTGAGATATATAAGACAGAAAGGACAGTTCAGATATCTTGGCTATCTGAACATCATTTTGAACAAATCTGTAAGCTTTATCAACATTTCCTGGCAGTTAAGGCTTGGGATAAAAAACCCTAACTCCAACTGACTCTTTCTGACAGTGTAACACTGACTTCCTGGGGAAGGGCCCTGCCTGCTTCCTGCCCTCAAGGGAATCATAATAGAAGAGAGTCTCCAATGTGTCTAATTGGTTACATATGTTTTGAATAGTAATACTGAGGAAAGACCTTTTACTGGTTTTGGGAAACTTATCTATACATGTAAATAGGAGGAGGGTTCTTTCAGATCTTTGTATTAACTAAAAACAAAAACAAGAAACAAAAACAAAACAAAAAAGTTCTGCTTCGGACTTAAGAATTCCCATTGAAGCTGGGCATGGTGGTGTATGTCTCTGATCCCAGCACCTGGCAGGTGGAGGCAGGAGGATCACTGCGAGTTGGAGACCAGCCTGGGCTACAAAGTTAGTTCAAGGCCAGCCTGAACTGCATGGTGAGACCCTGTCTCAAAAAAAAAAAAAAAAATGCATGTTGATGTGTTTATTTATGTGTCAGTGACTTTACTGTTGTATTTTTGCCTTTATTCCATCATAAAAATGCAGAGTAGCCACTTTCTCTTAACAGATCTCCCTGTAGTAGGGAAAAGCCATTGGAAGCATTGTTGATTAGTAATTCATCAGGAGAGTTTTTTTTTTTTCTTTTTAAGAAAATATAATCAAATGGTGAAAATACTAATGTGACTTCTAGTGTGATTTTCAAGCTTGGAAAATGTAGACAAACATTAAAGTCATACAGAAAAATTCACTAAATAAGTAGTATGTGTGGAAGGCTTCATTTATCAGCACTTTTTAGAAAATACCATAGGAATGAATTATTCCAGATAAATATATTTTCCTTCCTAAAGGTGTAGTTTATGGAAAAATGGAAAATGAACAAACCATGAACTTGATTTGAATCTCAATTTTACTTCCTTATAGCTGTTTGATTCTGAACGACTAATTTAACCTCTAGGGCCTCAGTCTCTCTGTCTCTCTGTTTCTGTCTCTCTCTTCCCCTCTCTCCCTCCCCGCTTTCTATTTCTTCACCTCCTTCCCTTCCACCTCCTTCCTCTTTCACACCTCTCTCTCTAAAAGAAGGTGCAAAGCCTGCTTCGTGGTGACTGTTAAAAGGACAAATTATGAAAGTATTTTGCATGAGAAAAATACAACAAATGTTAGTCCCCCTGTTCTGCTTTAAATACCAACATAGTCCTTCACCATGTGGTCATGGTGAAACAGTATAGGTTGTATTCTGTGCTTCCCCATCCTTTCAATGAGAATATACCAAAATAAACAAGCCCCTCTTTGATCATTACTGGCTAGGTTGTCCTAACTGCCATGGACATTGGGACAGTGCTATTGCCCTTCCACTAAAAAACCAAGCCTGAAGGGAATTTTTACTTCACATTGGATTTGTTGTTGGTTTGCAATACTTTTATATCACACCATCATCAGTTATTCATTGCTGCTTTTAATTATGCCTTTCTTATTTCCTCGCTTCTAATTCTTGTCCTTTGTAGTCATCATGAATCATTATGGAGTCATGCTTTAAGGGAACACTGTCCAGTTCTCTTTATATTGGCTTTGTATCTTTGAAGCTCTAGCTTTTTATGCTCTGGCCAGCGTTTTTAAAACTTCCTGACCTGGGGTCATACTTTGGACAGCAGAACACATCAGTTGCATATCTAGCTAAATATACTGTTTTTAGTTACAAATAGGTATTTTGATGACACTATTGAATGAGGTCAGTATTACAGCAACAGATTTATTTTTATTTAAGGTCACCAGACCCTTCAAGGAGCCCATAGTTTATCAATAGGGTTCAGAGAATTTGTGAAACTAGTGAGATGCTGTATGATTTTTATGTGTCATGGACATGTACTGTTTTTGGAGACAGTATTCAGTTTTTAATTATCATTCAAATAGATTCCTGATATCTGAATTCTTAAACCTCTGAAAAACATTGGGAAAAATTAAATACCCCACCAATAGAACTACCTTCCCATCAATCCTCAGGGAGCTGGGAAACTATGAAACTGCTTTGTCTTGGCTCATCATCTGTGAAAGAAAAATATAGCCCTGCTTATAATAAGCATTACATAAATAAGTGCTACTACATACAATTCTAATGTAAAACTGTAGCTCTGAAAATGAACATTAAGCCTCTCTGTGAGTTGAATATGCTGTCTTTCTTTTTGGATGAGAACCAGTCTCATTTGGGATGCTGTTAGAGATGGATCTCTTCGAGTCTCACGTGTCAGCACATCTTGTAGCAGAGCACTTTGTTCTAGATGACCTTTTCAAAATATTTGTATAGTAAACAGTCTTGGAAGGCAGAGCAGAGGCCTGGTTCTTTTGTCCAGTATAATAAATATTACCTCCCTCTGGGTAGCAGTCAGGCAGATTCTCTTGCAGCCATGATAGAAGAATGAGGTTCCCACAGCTTGGGGCCCCTCAGCTGTGACACAGATCCACTGTGTTTGCTGCAGCTCCGTGGAGTGCAGGAGGCAAGGGGAATGGACCCAAGCATTAAGCTCCTCCTGCTTCTCAGCCAGGGGTATGAGGAACACAGCCCAATTCAGGAGACTCCCATCTCTTGCCAAAAATCTATGAAGTTATGGCAGCCTAACTTGCTAGCTTACGATTAAAATCTCAGACCTTTCACAGTTCTTGATATCATTGTTATAATGCTTATAAATCACCTAAAATTCTTCAACATAGATGGTGCCATGTGTCTGTTATTTAGGGGAAACCACAGCCCAAGTGTACACTGCAGGTTAGATACCCAGTGCTGCTAGGAAAAGTACCACCATCATTCAGATCTTGACTAACCCTAGAAATTTTACTAATTAGCACAGCAGTTGTCATAGTTGGATTTTTATGGGTGAGGTGAATGTTTTAGTAATTTGAGAGATTGATGTTTAAAAATGGACTTTCATTGTGGCATTAAAGATGCTCCCAACTATAGGAGCTAAGCTAGAAAGAGTTGCTCTTTATTCTTGTGTAAAAGGATTGAAGCATCCATGTGAGCACACAGCCATTATTCTGAGTGATAGTCATAATATTTACCAAGCAATGTCATAGGCTATGAACAGTCTGAAATAAAACAAGTGCTGGCCACAGGGTTGAAAATGGTCCCATGGGGCCCTCCTAAGCCAGATATTGAGTCTTTGGTTTCATGAAGCTAAGATTCCTTACCACCCTCAAGAGAAAAATGGAAAAGTGAGGTATTTGGAAATTGGGTGCCAATGACTTTTCCTTACCAGTTTGGTGGTGCATATTTTAGTACTGGGACAACTGATACAGCTGTAATGATTCACACCAGATATGGCTGTATTGCTCTTAAAATGGGCCTGATCATCCCCAGATGGGTCTGTTTCTAATCTTGGAAATACATCTGGAAGATTTCAGAGAGAGAGAGAGAGAACAAAAATTGGGATTTAACTAGCTCCCAGAGAGGTTGATGAACTATTTGGTAGTTGTTTGTTAATTAAATATTCCTATATGTCACAGGATTTGGCCTGAGTCTTGCTCTCCTTATAATTTGGAAATGAGACTGTGAAAAAGTAGCTACTCTCACCATCTCCTGCTGGTTCCAGCAGGTACTGAAACTTACCAAAAAATGTCACAAGGTTGAGCTTGACCAAATTGTATTTAGTTTTGTTCCCAACAGCTGCTTTGTAAGCAAAGAGAGTTCATCAAAGAGAAGCTCTCAGACTGAAGGCTGGTGACCAAACCTCAGAGCACCGCTCCTGCAACACAGGCCAGTCTCACTGGATACCTAGAACATCCAAGGCTGCTTGGTGGCCGGCGGAAACGTGACAAGTACAGACAGGGAGGGCAAACAAAATGTCACCCCAGGGTAATGCAGTTAGTTATTCTTCCTACCTGGTTTTGGAAAATTGGCTGCAGCCACAGGGCACAGTGAGGAGCAGCTTTCAGACTGGATTTTCTCACATTTACTTTTGTGTCATTCACCAGTGCAAGAGCTGTCTCAGACAGTTGCAGCCTTTATAAATAGCACCTATGGACAGAAACTAAAGGATAAACTTTATCACTCCACACTCAATAAAGAGCCGCTGGTTATTTTAGCAACGTGCACGTGGAGACGGGATTCTGTGTCAGTTCACAGTGTGAACACAAAGGCTAGGCTGTACCTGTACATAGGCCCAGTGTCACTGTGACAGCGGGTTTTCTCTAGTGAAACTTTTAGGATGGTTTCAGTGCTAAAAAGCAAGAATTAGGAGCAAGTGTGCTAACAGAGATTCAGCTGGCTACACAAGATAAAGGCTAACCTGCTTTTTTATGTATAGTGGCACTAAAAAAATTTATCCAGTGGGTTACACAACAGTGGTCCATTTGACTGGTTGGAACGTAAGAATTCAAAACCTGTTGCATTCATTCTACTTTTCAAACATTTACACTGAAATTTAATTAGGAAGAACCAGGGCTATTGCTGTTTCTTTAGCATTTCTTTGCATTGAGAGATTGCTAAATAGGCGAAGGATTTTATATTTATATATATATATGTATGTATATATATAGTTATATCATTCTTACTGGAATCTTGAGATGCAGGATACAAGGCCTTTATTCAGTGTAAACTTTAGAAGGAAGGAACCTGGATGGATCTGTGTGGGGGAAAACTGAACTAAGTTTGGTGTGGTGTGAAAAAAAAAAATTCCAAGAGCCAGGGTCTGAGAGGAAGTGAAGAAGTGTTTGTTGCTGTGTGGTCACATCAAGTGGGTGTCCGGTCCATAGGTCTTCTCTGATTGATCCACATCTGCTGCTGATGATATAACCCTTGTTGGTTTTGCTGCATCTCAAAAAGAACACCAGTAGTTTACTAATATTGACATAAAGTACACACTGCTATCCCTTAGCATTCAAAAGGGATTAGTTCAGGACCCCTTCTGGATACCCAACTCAAAGGATATATCATTCTTCTATATAGAATGGCATAGTATTTGTAAATAACCCAACACATCCTGCCAAATACTGCAAATCACCTCTAGATGACTTTTATTACCTGACTCTACATAAACATTATATAAATAAGTGTTAAACTGTATTGTGAGGGGAATAATAACATGGTGAAATGTCTGCTCGTGTTCAATTCAGTCACAATTTAGGGGAATGTTTTCAATCCATAGTAGGCTGAGTTGTCAATACAGAATCAGCAAATACTAGGATGCACTATATGTCCAAATGTACTGCTTTGTTGACAAAAGATGTTTTTGACTGACTTTTTACATTGACTTTGTACTTCTTTGCTCTGAGCACATGAAATCATTTTTTAAAATGCAACAAAGTAATTAGGTAGCGCGTGCACTGATTACCCAAATCAGACTAGATTTTTGATTAAATATAGCCCAGCAACACCAGCCTGCTTTAGTTTGAGAGCTGTGAAATTACAAATTATAAACAAAGCAAAGAAGTCATTCGCTGAAAGAACACATTCAAGAGATCCGAGGAAGTCATTTCAGTGCCCTACACCATAGCATCCTCATGAGTGAAACACAGGCGGTAGTCCAGAATTTGAGGTAACCATGGGCCAAATTGGATCTGGTGGTTCCTGTAAATAAAACTTGATGGAAACAGAGCCATGCTCATTCGCTTATTTGGCTTTTGCACTAAAACAGAATTCATTTGTTTTTCAGAAAGATTTTTGAACTAAAATCCTTACTGTCTGGCCCTTTTCAGAATAAGATTGCCAATTCTTGACCTATTGACCATTCACCAAGGTCCCTTTTGGTCTAGGATCTGTGACACTGTTGTTACAAGCAACTGAGTTAGATAAAAAATATTATAGGCAATGAGACAGGGTTAGGTTCTCAAAGGAACCAGTGCAGAAGCCCAGGTACCTTGCAACTGTAGGGGAGGCAGACACCTCCTGTTGTAGGCCAGGCCTCAAGACAAAAGATCAAACATATGCACCTACATCCTAAGGACTGATATTCTAATATTCACTCTGAGAAAGCCAGGAGTCACCATCCCAACCCCCTAAGGGAAGAGTCACTGCTCCTTAAGCATGCCCACTTTCTATGTGACTCTCTTCCCCATTTGTCCCCAATTTAATTAATTTTACCTGAACAATTAATCTTATTGGTTATTCATAGTTCTGTCCCACCTTATGCCCATCTTACAAGTTCCCAGGTTTTCCTTACCTTAGACCCATCTTACCTTGTGGTTTTGCTCTATAAAAGTCCCTAGAAAAGACAAGAGTCTTTGGCAACCCACTGGGGACCCCTTCTGTCTCTCTCTCTCAGACAGAAGCTTTCTCTCTCTCAATAAATGTATTCTACTTTTAACCTCCATTGTTCCTAAAATTCACTCTTCGATTCTAGAGAACACGAACTCATACGAGACATAAAGTAGGCTGAGAGTTTCATTCCATTATATCACTATGATGTGCTTGATGGCAGCAGTGAGAGAAGAATAAAGTCAAAAGGACGTGGAAATGGAAGTGTAATGTGTGGTTCTTGGCAAGGCTTGAATTTAAAAGAGACTCTGTCCTTTTCAGATTTAACCCCTTCACAATAATCCCTGACTCCCCATCCCTCCTGCCTTCCTGTCTTGCCTAAAGCATTCACAGCTGGGGCTGCCTGGGGACCACTTTGATTGCACATAAAAATCCTGTAGTCTTTCTTTGTGGAGCATATGCTTCACTTGCAGAAAATCCTTCAGATGTATCAGCTGGAAAAATTCCTTTCCTTCCAAAAGAAATATTGTTTCCCCCGTGGAAAATATAACCACTTCATTTTAACAGACCAGAAGCATTTGTGAGAATCAGCCCTCTGTCCCTGTGTGCTGCTCTGGGCCTCTATGGGACTTCTCCTGGAGACAATGGATGGCATCCGGGGTACACAGGCCCTGCGTGCGGTTTCATAGTCAGATTGCAAAAATCATGCTAGAATGTCATCATTACTTAAGTGGATTCATTTGTACAGTGCATGTGGTTGTAGGAATGGGAGGTTTGCTTTAGATGAAATGTTAGAGGGCAGCCACCACCAGAATGGGTGTGCACACTCACTGTGTGCATGCTGTGCTTTGCAGATTTGCAAATGTAATGCAACAGGTTGTAATGCAGTGGTTGATGTAATGCAATGGTTGATACATTGTGTCAACTTGAGAAGGTTAGAAGTTTAAGGAAGCTGTTCAGCAGGGGGCTAGGGTCCTGACTTTGTAAACATCCTGAGCTTGTGCTAGAAGAGGTTAGGGAAATGGTGCCAGTGTAAAGGACCAACCCAAGGGTGGGTTGCCTGCATACAATATATGGGAGGAAAAGAAGTTTGCTCTTCCCCCTTTTGTTCCTGCTGCTTCTGCTGTTTTCTGCCACCTTGAACTGTTACCCCTCACTGTGCCACCTTGCCTTGGAGCTAGCTGATTTTGGACTGAAACCGCCACAAACTGTGACCTAAATAAATGTTTCCTTCCTTAATTTGGGGTGTCAGGTATTTTGTCTCAGCTATTAGAGAAAAGTAACTAAGACAAAGGCCAGTGAATATTTTCATCAAGAAAATTACAGAATAATAATTAATGATCAGTAGGCTGGTGATGTAGTTTAGTGGTAAAGTGCATATCCAGCCTGTACAAAGTCCTGGGATTTATCTATACCCCAAATAAGGGTGTAAGAGAGCAGGAGAAATGGTCATTATTACAGTTTCTTATTTTGCATGCTAGATGAATAGCATATTTATTGATTCTCTGCTCCCTGTGTGATTGGACAGGGTCTCAGACAGTTCCTCAAAGAGATGGGTACCTCAAATCCATGCCCCCCCCACCATACAGTTGGTTCTTCTACTCTTGCCACAGAAAAATAATTTCAAGTCACATCAGTGAGAGCTATAAGCAGAATTATTAGACAGAATTGAAGAAGTACATCCTTAGAGAAAATAGAGTGAGGGCCCCCAAGAGAGCAGGACGATATGGTCTGTGGTTGGAGAGATACATCTTTGGTCTAAAGGCATCTGTTAGGGTAGATGATCTAAGATCTTTTGCCTGAAACATTGTTTGAACCACTTGAACCTGATTCTTCATCTTAAATTTGGGTTGTTTTTTTTTTTATCAACTAAGATAATTTATGAACTTCTAGTACCTTCAAAGGATTTGAGTAAGATGGGCCTGGAAGAAAAAAAAAAAAATAACCCAAGGGGGGAGCATAATCAAGCCTAAGGAGGAAAGGTAGAGAGTATAGCTATGGATAACCTTGGTTGCTTTGCTCATGATTTAAGACTATATTTTTGGGGCTGGGGATCTGGTGCAGTGTCTCAGGCACTTGCCTGGTAAGTGCAAGGTCTTGAGTTGGATGCCCAATACCAAAAAAAAAAAAAAAAAAAAAAGACTATAGTTTCCTATTCTCCTTTTTTATCTTTTTTCTTCTGTCCTGACACACTTATAATTACAGTTATAAAAGCCCCTCTGTTTTGTTTATACAAATACATACTTGTACATGTGTATGTTTGCATTTTATTTAAATTTGTTTAATTTTGATTTATAAATGATTTTAATTTGCAAAAATAAATCAAAGAATCCTTGTATATCCTTCATTCAGATTCACCAATGTTACAATGATCCCATTTGCTTTACTTTCTCCACCTCCTCCCTACCCCATTCTTTCCCGCTCAAACATGATGACCCTCCAACCCTAGACTAAAAATAACATTCTCTTATCTAGCAGTAAAATTACCAAAAGTAGGAAATTAATACTGATGTAATACTCTATCTAATTGATAGACTTCATGCTAATATATTTAACACAGAGCATTATTAATAAATGTTTTAATTTATTTTTCACTGCTTATTGTGGACTTTCTTTGTGTTTTATGGTTTTCAAAGCATAAAGCACTATTTAAAATCTCCAGGCCTGAATGCATGGCTCGGGGATAGAGTGCTTATTTCATTATGTACAAGGCCCTGGGTTCAACCCCCAGCACCATTCAAATTAAATCAAATCTCCAGATGCTCAAACATTTTTAAAAACCTTGCTTTCCAGGTCTACACATTGTCATTAGTGTTAATATTTAAGGAAAATTTTAATAATAGTGATAATAAAGATGAATAGTGGTGTCTTTTCTCCCCTAGTGTGTAACTGAACCCTGTGTCAAGTCCAGTTCCTGTTCTCTGTCTCCTTGCTTTCCTGGACTTGAGCAACCTTGCAAGTAAGAGACCTCATATAGGTTCTTTCTAATAAATTTCTATGTTGATGATGCCTCATATCATTTCCTGAGACAATAAATCGTCCTAATAATTGCACAAAACTTGGCTTTTTCTTTGTCCTCAGTCTCTCATCTCAAGGGTAGAGCTAAAGCATTTCTTTGGGAACAAGAGAAACATGACAGACAAATTAAAATTACAGCTGTTCAGCAAAATTTCTGTGGGAACCCAGAAGGGAAACTTACACTATTGGATAGAGTAGAAGTAATTTGTTCTTCAGGTAGGTTTTCTTAAATTGAAATCTGAGACTTATATAACACATACTCATATTTGAGTTCAGTGTTTGAACAGCTGGTCATTGCCCCAGTGCCCTCTTCTGTATTGTATTCTCCTCTCCTTATTTCTTCCATTCACATTGTGGAATGAATTAAGCTGCACTGGGAAATTTACAAGTCGGATATATATTGACCGTTCGAACTTCACCCCTAACATATCTCCTTAGTGCTATTATGAGCTCTTTGCAGATACACAGCTTGTCTTTCCCAGCTAAATCCCTGTCCTCTTTAACATTGGTGATGGTAGAGAATACTTAGAAATGCTGTGGCTTGAGTGTATCAGTCCTCACTGATAGATAGGTCTGTGTTATACACTTTGACTCCCCGTATCCTGGTTGCTGGGCATGCAGTGTGTGGTAAGGGAAGTTCCTTAAAAATGACTTGCTCTAGGTGAGAAAGTCATAAACTGAGGCACACACCGTGTGGTTGAAAGAGAGCATCCTTAAACTTTGAAGAGTCTAAATCGTGATTTTTCAGTTTCCTAAACTAGAGAAGGACAATTGGAAAGGATCTACTCAACTTCACATATTAGAGTCAAGAGTTGTAGTTCTGGAGGAGAAATGCTGGGTCCACTCACTGTAGAATTTAAGGGGTCTCGAGATGGCCAGCACCTTCTGCAATATTCTGTAAATAGATGAGCACTTGGGATGTGGGGAATTCTACCCTAATATCTCTTCACCTGTTTTTAGAGAGTAATATGGGGCACATGAGTCCCATTCTCATTATTTGTTTGAGGACAGCACCCTCTGGAGCACATCCCTGTGGAGCATAAACAATTCCATACAAGTGGAGCCCTTGCATTTGCGTACAAGATAATCCTGATAATCAATCTGAGTTTACACTTGCAGTAATAATAAGACATAAGAAATATCAAAGAAGTTTTAAAAGAGCCATACCTTACATTTGCCTCTGAGCTTCTTTACTTCTATATTTTCTGGCTGTCAGCCAAGTGTGGGTTTTCTCTTTCTTCTCCTTCCAGATACATGAGGTATGGTTTTTACACTTGCTGCATTAAAAGTTTCAACAAAAGCTTTTGAATGCCTTAGATCAAAGGTTCAATAACTGTTTCTCTTTTACTAATGACACATTTGTTCATTGAATTTATAAAAGAACAAATGCAATTGGTCCCATGATGTTGTCCTTTTATTCTTTATCTTAATATGTGTTCAGAGCATAAAGAGTCTGACTATGTAGAGGCATAAAGGAGTTTATTCAGGAGGACAAGGACCTATCAAAATCTTGTCCATGGTATTTAAGGCTGAAAAACTAATTTCTTTTTCCTTTGATTCTTTCATTTTCCTCATTGGTAAAACAATAAGGGTAAAATATAGTATGACTGCTTGTTCTTTACCTAAACTTTAGACTTAGTTTATTAAGATGTAAACAATTTCTAAATGCATTCTTGGGCATTAATCCCACAGTCTGGTACAAATACTATACTACTGAGCTCTATCCTCAACCTGAGTTGTGCCTTGGTAAATGAAGTCAGCTTATTATGCCCTGACTCAGGAACTTGGTTACAAGGCATGCTGGGAGTGTGGCAGTAATCTCAAAAGGAAGGAGAAGTAAACCAGGGACTCATGAAACTTGAGTTCTAATTACAAATTGCAAAAAGGCATAGCAAAGATGAAGACCCTGTGACAGATGGTGTGTTAGTCAAATTTGCATACTGCAAAAAAAAAAAAAAGTCCAAAGCAACTAACTTGATAAAATTAAAAGTTTTATTAGGCTCACAGTTTTAGAGGTTCACACCCAAGATTGGGCAGCCTCATTCAGGAAAGCATAGTATAATAGAAGCACACGGCTGCATCATGAGCAACAGCACAGAGAGAAGAGGAAAGACTAGGATCCCACGGTTCCCTTCTAGGGCATGCCCCCATTGACCAGGGCCCTCCCCCAAATCCCCACTTCTCAGTCATTTCATAACTTCCTGGTGCCATTTTATGGACCAAAGCTTTTAATTACAATGAACCCTTGGGGGCTCTCACACTATACAATTACAATAGAATTCAGCCATAGCAAATGACATGCAGTTAAGGGGCAGGAATTGCCCGAGTTGTCCCCACTCTGTGCTGTGCTTAAAGCACACTGTAGGAGATGGAGGACCCTACAGTGGGGTCTATAGGTATGGTAGGAGTTAAGGTATAGTATGGGGGCTCCAGCCAAGCTCCTGAGAGCTTACAGTAGGAAGCAACCTGGGAAGGGCACAGGAATGTACTCGAGCCTTGGAGCCCGTCCTCATAGAGGGTTGAGACAGTCAGAGTTCTATCCAAAGTACTCAATTTTGGGGCATGCA
Source organism: Hydrochoerus hydrochaeris (assembly GCA_004027455.1). Lineage (NCBI taxonomy): Eukaryota > Metazoa > Chordata > Mammalia > Rodentia > Hydrochaeridae > Hydrochoerus > Hydrochoerus hydrochaeris. The sequence continues at coordinate 740,300 of PVLA01000042.1, read as the reverse complement.
GAGAACATCTGTTATCTGACTTCTTCAAGCAAGTTTCTATAAACCTCCCCTCCCCGCATCCTCTAGAGTAGATGGAGTTTTCAAGATTGCCAAGTTTGTTTCTGCTGGCTCAGGAGTTGAGGAGGCAAGTCTGAGAGGCAGACCTTTAGTAACTAGAACATGAAATGCAAAGTCTTCTAAGAAGATTAGCAAAAACCTAGGGGCAAGATAAAATATGGGGAGTGGGGTGGTATATAAGTTTTTGTTAGGTTTTCTGGCACAGTAGACAAAAGAGGCCTTTATTGAGAAGGTGGAGATTAGCTCACAGCTCATGGGGCTGGGCTTCTCCTCTGGCTGGAGACAAAGGGAAGAAGCTTACCTGGTCTTTGGCAAGAGCTGGAGCTTGGGCAGGTGTTGATGAGCGTGAGAACCTGATTGGAATTTCCTTCATTGGAAAGGGAAGAAGAAATTGTAATGAGGGCTGGAGGGAGGAGGAGGAGGGAGTGGTCATCAGGGAAATAAGCTGTGGTTTTTTTTTTTTTTTTTTTACTTTCCACCATGTTAGCCCGCCACCACAATATTCAGTAATTTACACTAGGACAGAAATCTTTCAGTTTTATCCAAGACAACTACTATCTACCAAATGAGATAAATGCATTGTATTTTGATCTTCCTTACATGTTAGCTGACTACAGGAAAAAATTCTGAAATCGATTTGACCCAAGCTCAAACTCAGGCTTCACATTTCCTTGAGATAGTGGGCAAATGACTTAGCTTTCATGCAGTTCAGTTTCAGCCTCTTCAAGGTGAGAACACATTGAGAAAGTATGAATAGAGTTGGGTCTTTTCTCTCCCGAAAGGATCACAGATGAAAATGATGAAATCAAGTGCTCTGACTGTTTAGCCCCTCACACTGTGTTTATGCGACAGCTTGTATAATTACTAATGCTGGATTTCTAGTCTCCACACAGGTAGTGTCTAATATAACTATTTGTGTCATACATGTGTATCAATGTTTTTTTTCAGTGAGCCAGGCTTCATACTGAGCACCAGAATACAAGCCTAAAACACAGGCACGTATAATAGACTTTGGGTTTTTTTTTTTCCATATTTTTTTTATTTAAAGAGAAAAAAAAAAACAGGAAAAGGGTAGAAATATTACAGAATTTCAAGAAAAGAAGATAAATAGTAAGAAATCACTAGTTGATACATTACATATTGTTCTTTTAGAAATAGTTATTCAAGTTACAGAATTAAAGCACACAAAGTGGACACTAAAGCAGTGAGAGTGCAAACAGATCTGGTCAAGAATCCAACAAGAACCTAGAAATATGGTCATCAATCCCACACACCTAGACATACATGCAGCTATATCTTTTATAGCGCTTCCTATTTCCTCTTTTGTTACAATAGCAATTATACATTTTTAAAGTTTTATTTAAAGAAAAGAAAAAAAAAACAGAAAAAAGGGTAGCAACAATACAGTGTTCTAAAAGAAAGAAAAAAGAGAATGAGAAAAAGCCCCACTAAGAAATCAGTAATTTATAAATTACATACTGTCATCCTGGATGCAGTTGTTCAAGTTACAAAGTTAAAGGGTACATAGTAAATATTCAAACAGTCAGACTACAAACAGTTTTGCTCAAAGATCCAACAAAGATTCAGCAATATGGTCATCTATTTTACACACTCAAACTTACATGCAGTTGTATCTCTTAGAGCACTTTCTTTTCCTCTCTTTTTTATAATAGCAATTAATAGACTTTGAATGATTAATTGAACAAAGTAATGAAAAGACAGATTAAACAGCAATGTCTCAAAACAGTGAAAGCATCACTGGATATCCATTGTTATTGGTGGAAAGCTCCGCTCTTTGTAGCTCTTCTTCTGTTTCTTTGACTTCCAAAAGCTACATTAAAACTAATTTGAGCTGCACACCAAAAATCTTCCCTACCTCACCTCATCTCACCCTGCCCCCACCCAGAGCTGCCCTGGAATGCTGCCACTGAGCCTGTGCGTGTATACTTGGTGTGTGGCTGTGATATGCTGCCTTCTGTCGCATTAACCTCTATTTTATCTGTCAAGAGTAGTATTCCCCATTGTTGAAAGCAGCAATTTAGCAACCAAGCAAGCTTGGAGTCCTGTTTGATGGAGCATTACTGAGAAAAGGGAAAGTTTAAACAGACTTGCCTCTCTAATTTCCTGAAAGGATCACAGACAAAACTTGCCCTCTAGTAAAATGCTTTCTGTTTCCATTATAATAACAACCATTTATCGCCATGGCAGGGGAACACAAAGGCCCCATATTTGTATTTCCCAGTTTCACTTAATGCCATTACAATTCATGGAATATCATGCTATTTAAAACATATAAATTTAAAATATCTTTTTTCCTAATGCCCTAAAATATTCAGAAAAGCTTTATTTTCTATGACTGTAAAACATAGTATTAATTGTTGGTGATTGAATATACAAGTTTTAACAATGCTCAGAAAAAAAAATCTACAATCTTTTTCCCTTGAAGAAGTTCAAAGTACAGTATCAAGTCTATGGCTGTTAGACCCAGTTATTCACAGACTTTCAGATGACTGATTTTTAAGTTTACAGTATCTTAGAAAAAAATCACCCTTACCTCTGTTTTAGTGCATACAACTGAATTTCTATCAAATCTGTTAGTATTCAAAGAGTGATGTAGAGTGATGCAACTGACTGGAGTAGTTAGTGCTCCCTAGAAAATAAGCTTCCTGAAACCAAGGACCTGGGATGACTCGCTGCCCGGCCTCCAGCTCTTATAACATTGTAAAACAGGTATTTTAAGTCCGCCGTTGTTGTATACCTCATATTTCTCTCCAGCATATTTCTCCAACAAATGAAAATTCTGAAGAAATTTTCAGAATTTAAGCTCCCCAACTCTGGATGTGGTCATACCCTGTGTGGTGAAGAGTGAAGCACCAAGCAGTGCTGCACATTGAAGTGAGACCTTCCCTTCCCTTGGTCCACACCCCAAACGGCTTCCACCATGACTTGAGCAGTACTTGAACTTGACCTGAGTCCGTCCACATTTCTCTATTCGATTTCCCGTCCCCTCAGTCCACACTCTTCCACATTCATACTTGGCTTGCACCTGCTCATCTGCCAGATCTCAGCTTCAATTTTACTTCTACTGGAAGGCATTTCTTCGCTGACTTGAGCACACTGTACAGATTATTTGAGATTTGCTGCCTTAGCATCTTGAGTTTTTTCTTCAAAGCTTATATAGAAATTATCATTCTATCATCATCTGAGATTATTACTTAGTCCCTTGACTATACTATAAGTTCTTTGACAGTAAGAGTTTGTATCCATCTTATTCCCAAATAATACCCCAGCATTCAGTAATTCCTAGTTGAGCAGTTGCTCAATAAATATTCCTTGAATCAGTGAATGGTTTAGGGAAGAAAATAAGAGGAAAGGAGAGAGGGATGGCTACATAGGGAAGCAAGGATCAGGGGTTTGATGACTTGGTTAGCATTTCTTCAAATTTGCCCAAATTCTGTTGGCATTTCTTGCTCTTAATAGACTAATCTTGACCATTTGTTGCTTCTCCAAATGTGTAACTGTGTATCCGTATACTTTTGTATATTTTTTTGAAGCTAGTTTGCTGGAATGGCTGTATTTCTATTTAGTTTTTAAAGAAAATTAGCACAAATCCATATTAAATCACTTGATGTAATCATTATTTATATCATGATTATCTAATAAATGAAAGTCTTCATTTCTACAATACAGAAATACTTTTAAGTCACTAATTGCTCATTTTGGCCTTTAATAGGTTACTGAATTTTAACCACAAAATGAGTAAATCATTCTTAGGAACTTGAATATATATGTGTCAGGGGCCATATTTTCTTACCTCCTCAAACATTTTATTAAGCTTTATTTAGTTTTCATCCAGCTTTCCTCTGTTAGATCATCAGTGTAACGAGCTAATCATATGCTTTATGAAATACACAAGGATGCATCCAGGCTGGGCACAGTGCTGCACACCTATCATCTCAACTGTTGTTTGGGAGGCAGAGGCAGAAGGATTGCAAAATCCAGGCCAGCCTGGCTAACTGCACAAGACCCTATCTGAAAGTTAAGAGGGCTCAGTGTACACTCTGTGCAATCCTCAGAACTAAAAATATAAATAAATACATGTATGGATCCAGAACTTAATAATGATTAGAAACTCCAGTTATCTTCTGAGCTAGAGAGGAGTTAGATTTGCCCGCAGGAAGGTGCTAGTGCAGGGAGTGTATATGGCTGCTGTTGCTGAAGGCCCTGCCCTGGCTGTGGGTCACCAGGAGCCACCAAGGCTTGGATGGGCATGAGGAGAGTGGTGTTAAGAAAGTGACCTGAAAAAAACATTTGTTTATTTAACCACTGCTGTCTTAGATCTGATTCCCCAGAACTTCATCCTCTGCAATAAAGATTCGTGCTCAAGCTATCAAGAAGCATGCCAAAGAGAAAGCAAAAAGGAAGTGGGAAAGCAAAGTGGGGTAAAGACTGACAAGGGTGCGCTTTGAGGGACCAGCCTGAACATGCAGGTGCCCTGGGACATTCCTTACATGGCAGAATCTGCCCTACCTAGAGACAGGAAGCCACTGGGCACTCACTCCTAACAGAATCTCGAATCCACCCTAGCTACAGGTCGTGCATTTCAGCTGTTAAGGTGTGGGAAAATTGTTTCCATTTGCTCAGGGGTCTTCTGAAGGGCTGGCAAGGAACAGCTGTTAGGAGGAAATTTCAAACAGAAGCTGAGGAATAAGAACCTAGGACCAGCAAAGGAACCCAGAGGAATTGAGCAGAGTACATGCACCATGAGCAACAATTCTTCTCTTAGTTAATACTGTCTGCAGTTTAGACTTCTGTTTTATTAACTTCTGTGAAAAAGAATCCTCTCTTTGATCCTATGATAGTCAACTCCATAGCAGCTCCCTTTTTCATCTTTATTATATGTAGCTAGTGTCACATTTAATATTCTCAAATAAATATCCTCACCAGCTACTTTTACTTGAGAAACGGCTCAGTAATTAATAGAGAATTATGAACTCTGCTTTTGGTGTTACATTGTGAAACTGCATGTAGGTCAATACCCTGTTAATGATGAGCAATGGATTGTACTCCGTGCTATGAGCCCTCTGCGGAACAGATAGACCACATATTTTGCTGACTCTTTGGAAGGTTCTAAACCATTGGTCATCTCTTAGCTGCCTTAAATTCATTCTCCCTGCTAGATTTATTTAATCTAGTCAAACAATAATTCAGAATGTAGATGGCTCCCCAGCCTCACAGCCACATTAGCTTATGGTTGTCAGCAAATGTGGTCCATGAAGGGGGACTCTTTTACCCTTGAAAAATGCTTATTCTGTCTATCAGTATTAATGGAGGTCACTGTGCCCATGGACCTGTTCCAAGGTGGAGATATGACCCTTCAGAATCTATTATCCTGTTATATTTAACACACTGTGTAGGAGGCTGGGAATACATACTTGGTTTGAGAACTTCTCTAACAAAGCTCAGTGCCAAAAGAGACTGGAGTTACTTTTAAAATAAAATCCAATATTTACTCTGTTTTCCAGGGATAAGCTGTCTGCCTGCTTTGCTCCCTTTCTTTCTGTTTTGTTTTGGTAAACTTCACCTTTCATTCAATAATTATCTACTGAGTGCCTACTGTGGGCAAGTACTATGGTCAGAGCATGGTAGAGAATAAAATGTACAGAAGTTTCTTTTTCTGGAAGCTTTCATTCTTAACCTGAAAGCTGAAATTAAACACACACACACACACACACACACACACACAAATTTACAGTCCATGGCAAAAACTGTGAAGGCAATAAAGTGACAAGAGAGAACAGAGTGACTCTGATGAACTAGGTGGATGTGGGAAGTATCTACAGAGGTGCCATCTGAGAAACAGAAAATTCTCTAGTGATCTGGGGGTGGAGTTTTCTTAGTAGAAAGAATAATGAATGTGGAGTTCTTGGTTCAGCAGTGAGACTAATATGCTGCAGAAAAGCTGGGCAGTGTAGCCAGAGAAAAGGCAATGGGGAGGGTGGTCATGAGATCTGAGAGGGTGGCAGATACCAGTTCATCGAAGGTCTCAGAAGCCACAGCAAGGAGACAGATCTTGGAGAATTCAGTAGAGGTTATTAAGTGAAAAGGTGACTTGATCCATTTTACTTTTTAAAAGATTAGCTTCCTGCTTTGCTGTTGTTGATATAACAGGCTGGGAAGACAGGAAAGCAAAGGCATCAGGAGATCGCCTGGGGCTGCTTCAGCCCTTGGAGGAGGTGCAGTAACAAGACTGAGCTGGGAAGGGAGAGGGCAAAATTCTTGCTCAAGTATGGGCAGATTATTGAACTTTTCTTAGCCTCTCTTTTATTGTCTAAAAGATGATGATGATGAGCTTCTCCTAGCACATCATGTTCTTATGAGGATTTGCATTAATATGGAGATAATAAGGACAATAAGGAGATAATAAGGATAAGATAATAAGGAGAACTCATAATAATTTATGCAACTAATAATAAATGCATGTTTAATATTTTGTTATTGGCTGTAGAAGGGAGAAATCAATGATGACACTTAGAGGGCTGAGCAATATTACCTGTTATTTATATATAGAGACAGTGTTCTAGGGGACTTTCAATATATAAAATATCTTCATCTAACTTCGCTGCTGTTGACAGATGTGGCCACAAGCCAGTAAGTCATGTACCTGTATCTCACTTTGCCTGCGTGCTCATACATAGAGCAAGTACTGACTACCTCTCCTGCCAACTTCTAGTAAAGAGACGAAGTAGAGTTGCACAAAAAAACTAAGCCATTTTTTAAAATTATTTTTAAATAGAGAAATTATTATGTGTTCTATAGATGAATATGGTAAAAATGACTGACTTGTAAAAAGATGACATGATTTTCAATCTACGTGGTTTTATGTGCTCTGTGACTGTGAAGTCTCTGTGTTCTGCTGTGTGTGTTAACTGTACTGTATTAACAAGCACAGAAGAGGAACATGGTTGCTGTAGCACACTGTTTGATAAGATGGTAAGAACGGTGCAAAGCAGTATTAGAAGGAATGTAGCTCAGTGGTAGGATTCTTGCCTGTCCTGTGTGATGCTCTGAGCTTGATCCTTAGCATTCAAGGAAAAAAAGGAAGAGGAAGAGGCAGAGTAAAAAGACAAGGCAAAGGAAAAAGGGCTTCAAATTGACAGTGCTAATGTCAGTGAGTGAGTAGGAAGGACAAGCTCCAATAACAGGTGTAGGGGACTTTTTTACTGCTCACACAAAAGAATTAACTTAGATGTCATTTTTTAAAAAGTTCGCGAATGCAGAAACCCATTCCATTAGTTCATATAAGATACTTTATGGGATATTTGGGCTCACTGACTTCCGACACTTTACAATCTGGAACCCAGGCTTGATCCTGCCTGAACTGATTGATAATTACAAGCATACGATTTTGGCTAAACCACCAGCTTCTGTAGATTGCAGCATCTTTGTCAGAGCATTCCAAGAATCAGCAAAGGCAATATAAGAAAATCCATTCTTTCTTATTGTGGGTATTTTATTAATCACCCAATGCTGAGAAGTTAGGGTTCATTTGGACCCTAGTCAGTGTGCTTTTATTTAAATGCCTCTTTACCTTAAAGGTGAATGTCAACCCTAGGAGAATCTGGGAGTTCTTGTTCCTCAGTTCAGACTGTAGAGTGTGAGTCATCTGACAATTCAAGTAAATTGCAGTATTCGCTCTAATATCCTTGAAATGAATCTCCTCATTGTTCTTCAAATAGATCTCTGCTTTCCAGTGACCCTATGCCAAAAACATTGCATATATTTTTAATGTCCTCCTAAAATACCTTGTTATGCATGTGAATTTAGGTTAGAGGTGTTGTTAGAATTAGCATCCTGGTCTTTCCTGGTTGTGGTTATTCCTGTGTTTCTTTAGCTATTGTGGACATTAGCAGAAAGGAATAGGCTTTTACGGAAAAGATAAGCTCCAATAGACTATAGAGCAGACTTTTTGCTTGGCGTGCACCATCAATTTGGCATCTTTCTGAAACGCACACAAATTTCCTTGGTTTCTTCACTCTGCAGATGACTGTCAGCACATGGCCATTCCATCTGAGTAAGGGCACCACGCTCTCAGTGGGTATTTCAGACTGCACATCCTGAGGAAATAACAAAGTGTTCTTCACTTTACACTCATCAGTTCCTGCTTTCTCTCCCCTTTCTTTCCCCCTAGGTAAGTGTGAAATTGGCTGGGCCTACTACTGCACGGGAGCAGGGGCTGCCACCGCCATGCTGTTGTGCACCTGGCTGGCTTGCTTCTCCGGCAAGAAACAGAAGCACTACCCCTACTGATGAGCCACTGCAACCAGCAGAGGAGAGGGCCCAGGGGCTGGAAGGGGCCAAGCATCCGCTACTTTTGGAAGGCGGAATAGTGGTTCTAATCCAACGCAATGCTAAGGAAACGAAACCTAATGGAATCAGGAGCAATATATAGGAAGGAAAGGTTGTAGAAGATTTGCGGGAAGTATGGAGTGAATGGAATGATGGCGACAAATGGACCAAAGGTTAAAAATATTGCAGAGTGTTGGGTAATTCTATTCCACAAATTATTGTTAAGGTATATCACACACACACACACACACACACGCACGCATGCACACACACACACACACACATGCACACAGCAAATCTATATATGCAAACAAGGATTTTTGTCTTTGTTATGTTTTGTTTTTTAAAGGTGAAGATTTCGGAGACTCAAAAGGGCTAGTAGAAACAATATCAAATGGGAAGGAGAAACCCCGCAGGCGTTCCCTGTAGGTGATGACACATCAGAAAGCACACGAGTACATGCACACACGCACATCCGTACACACCTCCTCCCCCACACTTAGATCATCACATGGACTGCAATGGAAGTTTAGCAGTGCATTATTCTCAGTTTTTTTAAAAATGTTGATTGAAAATATAGTATTACCACTTTATAAAACATCCACTAAACCTAATAAATGGACCAATAAGCCACTTTATCAGTATTTTGTGTATCCTGGATAAACTTCATACCCTCGTCATATTTTCAGTGTTTATACAGACGCTTAGATTTAAGCCTTCATATTTCAATATTATTCAAAGATATGCAATATTTCTCTGAGAAGCTTCTGCTATGATAGGCTTATGAAAGAAAGGGGCAACTTTCTGTCCACTGGAGGAGAGAATTTAGTTGAAGATACGAGAAAAATGAGAGTCATTTTCCGGTCATTAGATCTTGGTTTCTTTTGTCCATTATTGTAATGTGCTATACCACATGTATTTCAATATTCATTTTGTAAAAATTATAAAGTGCTATTTTGTTTGTATTTGAAAAGCTCTGTGAATAAATTCTCTCTTTGATCAATAGTTCAGTGAGTCATAGAGTGTTAATTCATATATCAGAGGTTTTTTTTTCCTTTAATATCTTAAATATAGCCTTTCAACTATGACAGCCCTGATAATCTTCATTTTGTCTTTAAGGGCTTCTCATTAATGCATTCAGTAATTATCCAATTAGGTATTGTTCTAGGCATTCAGTGCATTAAAGATAGGTTTTTTTTTCTTTCAGCTTAAATTCTTGGTGGCTAGAATTCTAACTTTCTTTCATTTTCTTTCATTGGATTTTGATCATGTCCCAATTCTTACATGAGAACTCAAGGTCTGTTTTGTATTAAGGTTGAGCCGATAGGCAATATTCAGGCATGGATTAGGGCAGTAAGAATCAGATCACAATTTGGAAGGTGTCTGAGCTGAAAATCTCCAAGATAGTCACAGGGTCGTCACCTGCTGTCTGTGATTTACTGCCCCTACACTTCTTTTGAGGTACTGAAGGCCATTTTACACTGCTATGATTTAGGGATTGTGACAATTTAAAAAATCTGATGTCCATTCTACCCCGAGAAGAAGGTGTAGACCTTTCATGACGCCCCACCCCACCCACAGCAATCAGCCTTTTCAGGAGCCGAAATTGTGTGCTAGATAATGAATATATTCTTTATTAAGCAAGTTTGAATCATTATAGAAAATCCTAAAAATTCAGTTTGTATTAGTTTGTGAGTTACCTACTTTTCGTATGCAGAAATTAAACCTTCTAGTTACTTATATGTGAAACTATATTTTCTGCACGGTCCAAACATATTTATTGATTTAATTTGAATATCTGAATACCACACTTGCTTCCAGTCTTTTAATCTTTCCAACGTGACATCCATGCTGTTTTAGGAAGAAGAGTACAAAACTGTGGCCAATAAAATTCTGGATTTTCTGAGGCTTTGTTGGGATGGAGAACATCATTGTGCTCTCAAATGCTTAATTCCTAGCATGCTGAATGTCAGTTGATTGTGTCTCATTGTCTGCTGAGCCAGGACCTTTCAACCATGGTTTCCTGCAGAGAAGAGACGATTGCACTTTGCTTCCTCAATTAGCCTATCATTTTCATGAATTGATGGTGCTCTTCAGATCTTTTTAACTTCACCCTCCTGTCAGAATACTAGTATAACTTCTTCTTAGCTCCCATTATCAAGCTGGACTTCTCTAGGGAACCCATTAAGCTTCAATCCCTGGGGCAAATGCAATGGAAGTGCTATCATTTTCATGTTCATGTGACTGGACATCAGCGAGGCCACCCAGAATAAAAAGCTGATCATTCCTACATGGCAAAGCAGGTGACAAACCCTTGCGTATGAGTCCTGGCTAGTCACATGTTTTCTTCTGTTATTTTTTTCATGAGGAGCATTGAATTTAAGAGTTACATATGCTGCTTTTCGAATGAAAATCAGGATTTTGTAAAATAATAGCAGTAAGAATCTGAAAAGCCTATATAAATGATGGGTTAGAATGGGTTACGTTTGATAAATTCAAAATACTGTAAAACAAAATGTATTTAACTCACCAAATCTACCAAACATTATAGCTTAGCTGCACAGTACATAGCAAAGTTTCAGTTGTTCACCTTAGTGATTTCAAGGAAACTAGAAAACTAGAGCTGGCCACCTCTGCCCAGCCTCCTAAGAGATCAGCACACATATTCCTATCCTGGGGGAGGCGCATCAAAATGAGAAGTACAAGATCTACTGAATGTAAACTGGTTTTACACTATTGTAAAGCTGAAAAATCATGGGGCAAACTCTAAAATTAGAGATTATCACTGGATCCTTATTTATGCATATTTAAGATAGGAGAGAATCTTTCTTGTTCATAACTTCAAAAGGCTTTCATGGCTTGTACATGCCTGGAAGGGAAATTGACCTTGTTCTTAGGAAAAGAAAATGACACTCTAGGTAATTGATGACATTTAGTTGACTTCCAGTTTTCAGAAAGTCACTTATGTACTTGAGTATAAGTGCTGGGTAACAAGCATAAAAATGTATCGAGAACATCAGTAATTACCATATCCTATGATATGGATTGGCTCTCAAAGACAGGGAGGATGTTCCTTCCAAGTAGAGAATCTTGCAGGACAAATTAAAAAGATGTAAAGAAAGCTGATAAAATACCATCCTTTGCTCTTTGAAAATCAACATTAAGAAAAAAGAAAATCAAAGACTAAAAAAAGTTACATGTCTGACCAAGGGAAGCAGAGAAAGGGAATTGATTCTGCATTTTTGTTAGTAACAAAAATCAAATCATTGTATAAACTCTTTTTGCAATCCTGGTGACTGAGGTAAATTTGTTAGGCCAGCCCATGTTCATAGGTTCTTTGATTCAGGCTATTTTTCTGCAAGTGGGCCACCTCCAGACAGCCTTCCTGAAGAGAAGACCGCTAGATTGTTACAGTGCGTTCCAGCAAGCCACAGAGCCTGGAAGAACTCACCTGCCACCTTGAGAGCAACTTGGGTGCTGAGGGGACTGTTCCCCAGAGTTAGTTCCCCAGAACACAGCAAGAGGAGTCCATGAACTTGCCCACGGCGTCAGCACATAGTCATGAGGGTAAACAAGAAAATAACTGACTTTGTCCTGGAAGAGTTTACTTACTGTAGAAAAAGCACAGTGTCTCATAATCCAGGTTGTCTTCCCCCGCCCACTAGTACTGGCTCTGACCTCAGGGTGATTTCACTGAGCTACATCCCCAGCCCTTTTCCATATTTTATTCTGAGACAAGGTCTCCCCAGGTCATTTTGGTTAAATTAAATATTTATATCTAAAATGATAAATGTTTTGCAATAAGGAAAATGAGATCATTTGTAATATGAACAAGAGCAAAGAGATTGCTCAGTGTTGTGAAGTGTTTTGGGGCTATACAAGCTAAATTCCTTCTACTAGGGCTTGGGTCTGGAAATTCTTCTGCTTATATACACTTTAACAAGTTTCAGAATTACTGTTTCTTTAATTATGGGAAGAAAATGTTGCCTATACTATTTGGAACCTTATTTCATACCTCTTATATATATGATCACCTGAGACACTATTTGACTTACCCAGAAAATCTCTTATGGCTTCTCATATTCTTATAATTATTTATTGCTTTAAGAAATGTTCATTGGTCATTTATTATGTATCACATACTATGACAGGATCTGTCACTGACATAGTTTACCTTTTGTGGTGGATCTTAGATTTTTCTACTTGTTTTGATCCTTTGAAACAAATACTCTTTGTTACAATTCCTTAAGCATGTATGTATTAGATCACTATGCCAATAATAATAATAATATTTTTAAATGAATGTTTAACTTGTAACATATATAGAAATAAGTTTTTACAAAAGGGGCTTTCTATAAAAGCTGTTTTTCTGCACTTACCTGGAATAAATTAGGATTTGCTGGAGGCAATTTATTAAAGTTATTAAGTCGTTAGTCTTCAATCCATGCAAACATCTGGCTTTAAGGAAACTTCAAAACTAGCTGGGGAGATTGCTCAATGGCATAAGCGCATGTCTGGCAAGTGCAAGGTCCTGAGTTCAATCTCTGATACCAAAAAAAAAGTAACAAAAATTAAAATAACTAAGGATATGAGATGTGATCATAACATACACTGAATGCTTGAATTTTAAAAGTCTATTACTATAAAAGACACATTGGTATTAATCTCTCTCAAAATATTTTCCCTCACTTCTAATGCACTCATCATTCTTTGAAGCAGTTCTGGAATTCCTCTTTTGTGAAGGTCTTTATGAGATGCGATACAAAATCTGATGAATACTGCCATTGACTGCATCCAGCAGAAAGTCAGACTCCCAAAAAGGTGACAGTGCGTCCTCGTCCTTCCTATTCATTGGCTGTGGCACTTGCAGCTTCTGGCTCTTCCCCAAAGTCATAATGAGCAGGGAAGGCAAATATTTTGAATTGACTGAGGACATGGAGGCAGCCATACAGCGCAACTAAAGACACTCACAAAAGAGGACCTCCCGGGCCAGGGATAAAGTTTGGCAGGCACAGTGCCTGCCTGGGAAGTGCAAGGTTGTAAGATTAATCCCGGTGCATAAATAAATAAATAAGGTCCTCTAGAAGTACTTCAGAAAAGGACAAGAACAATATGATATGCATTTGAAGTGAGAGAGGCAGGGTGTTATTTCGGGGGAAGGTGAGATGCTAACAGCAATGTGTAATTTTTTTAAAAATTTAAGCATTCACTGTATTCTCTGATTATACCTCACAGGTTAGAGTTAGTTGTCAGTAATGAGTTTAGATTCTGTTGTTCAGCTAAAACTTCATGCATACATTAATGAAGGTCTCAGTGTTGATTCCACTGCACTAGCTGTGTGAACTTGGGCAAGTTTCTTTATCTTAGTTCTTTTTTTTTCTTACCAAAGTTTTATGAGAGTAAAACAAGAAAGTCTCTGAGGAGCTGTTTGTAATTCTCATTACTTGGTAAGCATTTAATACTTGTTAATTTTTAATCATGATTAATTTTTATTTCTTTCACTCTGGGCTCCAGAATTTTGACAACTATTAAAGGAGCATACATGTACTCTTCGTGTATGTAAAAATACAAAAAAAAATGTATAAGAACTCCAGATTTTGTAGAGCATCTAAAAAGATTTGCTACAAAAAGTATCAACACTTGATCATAAAAGCTGACCCAAAAGATCATTTTTTTACTGTATCTTATCCCTGTCTTAAGTTCTTCTGAAGACCTATTTTCTGTCCTTTTCATGGAAGCTAAGGAAATGGCTCTTGCCAATTTAGTTCATTTTCTCTGTTATCCATTGCTTTGTCCTTTGAAGTGCTATATGCTTTAGAATGTCTTCTTCCAAAACGCAGATCTCTTTTCTTCACTTTTCATCGGTTTATTTTTCTGTGATATGTATTTCACATTCAATCTCCTTGAGACACATAGCTGTGGTCTTGCTGTTATGTCTGCCTAAGATTTGACACTGAGATTTCCAGACATTGATCTGCATTCCCTTTGACACCTGCTTCCTTCATGTCTGCCCCTCGTCACAGATGAGAATTTTAAATTCTTTTAGCAAAAAGAAACATTTCAGCTTGTACATGTGCAAAATCATATGGATAGTTTTCACTGAGGTATTTTCAATAATAGCAAAAATCAAGAAGTGACTTAAATTACCATAAACAAGGAATTCCTTTAGTAAATTATGGTATATCCATGTACAGAAAACTACACAGACATTTAAAAGGCAGATTTTCTGTTCTTACATGCTAAGGTCCCCAGTATCTATTAAGAGAGAAAAGCAAGATGCAGAAGAGTTTATCTAGCATGCCCAGATTTCTGTGAACATTCTTAAATAATATGTGCGTATTTACTTTATATACACAAAATGTTTCCTGATAGATAAATAAGAAACAATTTTGCCCCTGAGTGAGGGACAGGCTGGAGGAAGGGACACGACATATTGGGAAGAGCAGCTTAGCTCATAGGGGCCAGGAAGCAGCACAGGGAACAGTGGCAAAGAGGAAGGAGCAAGGAACCATTCATAGTAGCCAAGGCTATGCCTCCAGGACCCACCCCGACACACCCTGGAGCATACTCCGCTAATCTGCTACTCATGCCTTAAACCAAAGAAAACTGAAGATCAAGATAAACCACCACAGTCCTTCACCTGAATGCTTTGTCTCTCCTTTTGGCCTCTATGTATCTTTCCACCCTGTCTTTGGGTATTCTTCAAATCTATTGCGGTTTCTTCAACTGTAGCATTTGCATGTAAATCCTCTCTACCTAGACCATTACTTTTGACCCCTCTTGGACTAACTAGACCCTACCCATAATTCAGATACAGATTAAGGGTTGTTGCTGACTCCTCATTTCAAATGATGTGTGCTTCCCAGTAGAACCTCCTATGACCAAAATTCCAGCTAATTAATTAAATATCTAGTTTCTCACTTGAGTATTGTCATTACAGAGACAGCATTCATGTCTGTCTTACTCACTTGGCACTGTCCAATAAGTATTTGCTGCATTATTCAATTTAATGACCATATTATATCTAAATAACTTCAGTCATATGCTTACATTTTGCTTTCTGTGACAGCATAAGCTGTTTGTCAATATCAATTCGTTGGATGTTTCCAGTGGTATTCTCTCAAAAATGACATGACACCTTGATTACTCATACTAAGTATACCGAAAAGATATATATTTGATTCCCTTTGAAATTTAAAACCTAAATTACCCTTATCTGATGCTCCTAAAGTTTGTCCAAAACAACATTCAGGATAAGGAATATAGAAGGATCCATCACTTTTTCTTAGGGTCTTATGAAAAAAGTGCAGCAGGTATCAAAGGTAGATGCAGGAAGACCTTTAAAATAAAATTCAAAAGAATTTTCCCAGCAAACCAGGTTGGGAAAGATGCCATGAATTAACTCCATATGGGGAAATCCTACAAAGTACAAAGTCAATTTGTCTGCTTTGCTCCAGTAACCACAGATTAGAAGCCTATGTGTTTACATTGCAAGGACTGGGTTTATTTTATTGTATTATTCCATGGTAACTCAGAAGGCATGTAAGATAATTTATGCATAGATGCAGTAACCTCTCTGCATTACATTGAATACAATTTACCCTCTGTTTTTTGATTACTGAAAACACAGATACTTGGTTGTAATACTCTGAGATTATTATTCAGGAAATATGAGGCAGAGCTCAGTAACTTGCAGTTAAAAAATGTATTAAGACATTGAAAGGTGGATGACTGAGGTTGTAACTCAATAACACAGTATTTATGTAGCATTCACAATGAGCTGGTTTGATTCCCAGAATGACAAAAATAATATAACACCAACAAACATATTAAAAAGAGAAAGTTATAAGAAAAATATAGCAAACATGCATATTCACCAGATACGCACACGTTTAGACGTGATTCACTCTTTTTCTTTGCTGCGCGGAGATCTCACCTGTAACAATCCTTACCTCTACGGAGTTTGGAGGGTATCTGTGAGTATTCACAGAGAAACTAGGGCAACCTGAGTTTAAACATAATTATTTTTGAATATTTTTGCAAGTGAGGGATAAAAATGAGGTGGTGATTCCCCCTCCCCAGGAGTGTTGTCTTCTTAGCTATATTTACCGATATCGCTTTCTTATTTCCCTTTTTTTAGAAAAAACATGAAATACCATAACAGATAAGGAATGGGATGGGTAATAATTTAAAGGGATGTAATGCAAATATATTTCTTGAATCCCCCTCCCGTAAGAAACTATGGTGAGGGCAGAGCAAGGCTGAGGAGGAGAGGGTAAAAATGATCAGTGTATGTTATTTGCATATATGGTCTTATTAGAAAATTAATATGGGACTGAGAGAGGGATGGCTAGTAATTCCCTTTAATTTATTAGAAATCGTCAGTCTCTGCATAAGTAGTTTTCTAGAGACAAAAATTAAACCAGAAGAATTTGAAGGGAAAATTCTGGTTTTCTTACAACTTAAGTCACAAAGGTAAAGCAGTGAGGGGAATTGTGAGTCTCTAACAGAGGTATTTGATCTTTCTCACTAAGCCGATGCCAAGGTTGCAAATATGTTTGTTCCTCCCTGGTTCTAGATCTGACACCAGATTAGGGCTGCCTGTGCATGTTTTTCTAGAATATTCATCATTCACCTCACTTGCTCATTCCCAGGGTCTTAGACAAGATTCCTTTGACATTTCTCATTTCACAGCTTGCCTTCTTTCATTTCTTCTTGGTTTAAATCATTATTTTCTTGTCTTGTTTTAAACTCTAGCTAGGATTGGTGTGCACACCACGGAATATTAACTGTGCACGGCAGTGTCCACCCAGCTTGAACTGGCGCTCCCGTTTTGCTCTCTAGTACCTGGATAATTATTAAAATCTCAAACCCCCTGTTCCTTTACCTATTAACTATTAGCAATAATAATAATTACCTAATAGAAATAGTAATTACCCAATAAAAAACTCATAGTATAGTGCCTGGTAAGTAATGAATACTCAGCAAATGTGATTTATTTTGACTGTTAATATTGTTGCATTCTGGTGTTCGGGTGTCCTGTTATGAATTGAAGTAAGAACCTCTTTAACATAAAAGTAAAAAACAAAACAAAACAAAACAAAAAACCATAAAAGTCAAAGCCCTCCTCTGAGCCTGAATTGGAAATTTGTTGTCTACACAGCTCCAGATGTCTCTGGCAATTTGCTTCCTCGCAGAGCATGTTGAAGCCTGCAAAGTGATCTCTTGTTATCACAGGCACTGAAGATACATCTTACCAGATTGTTACCTAATGAAGGACTCTGCACATCTTTTCCATGGACTGATATTTCTAGCAGCCCAATCATGTCGCTGGACACAAGGCTTACTTTAAACCACATGTCTCATTTGGAGATACAATTGTTCAGACCCATGTATGACCCGTCAGAGGCTGGAAGTAGAGATCTGACAAGAGTAGGAATGGCAAAAGGAGAGACTGTGAGCACAGTGCACTGTCAGAAAATAGGGACAGAGATCTATCATACTGTGAAGCTGCAGGTGTTGTAATGTTGTTCAGATATTCTCCCATATGACCCAGATGCATTTAGCACAAGCCAAAGACCCCAAGAGCTGGTGACTTGAATGAATTTTTCACTGCTTCCTGAGCTCAGGATTGTTGTTCTTTCTTGGGAGCCCTCTGACTCTGAGGCTGCCAGCAGTCATTTCCACCTATTTGGGATGCCCTGGGGACATTTTTAGGCTCTCAAGAAATGATTCCCATGAAAGGAGCTTTTGCTAAGACTGCTGATTGCTGAAGCAAACATTTTCAGACACTTGATTTTTTTTTCCCTGCCTCTGAGAAGTGATGTTAAGATATTCAGTTAGTTAAAAGCAAAAGCAAAAACAAAACAAAAAACAAGCAAACAAAAACCCAGCAAGGTGGAAGTTTGTTATTTGGAAGGGAAGGTGACAGAAGCAAATATATATATTTTTTAACCTGGTAAGCAATTGAACAGAATATCGTGCATTTTGATGATTTCTGTTTGTAGCATACTCACTACATGTGTGTGTATTCCATTGGAGCTGTCAAGTTTTGTAGAAACACGGAAAACTTTAATTATGAGTGCTTAGTAAATGAAATACAACAGGAAAAATATAACTTTGTGAAACATGCTACATACATTTTACTTTCCTTCCTTTTCTGTTCCTTCCCTTCCTTCTTCTTTATAAATTACAGGAACCATGTTTTACATGAAGGAAAAGGTCCCAAGCCTTTAGATGCAGAGGGGACAGATGTGTGAGTCAATAGAGCTACAATCACAGAAGCCTGCATGAGGAATCTGGTGAGACTGGTAGTCCTGCCTTGACAATGCAGGAAATCTTGGGCCAGGGATTTAGCTCAGTGGTGTAAGCACCTGCCTGGCAAGTGTGAGGTCACGAGTTCAATCCCTGGTACAAAAAAAAAAAAAAAAGACAATGCAGGAAATCTATAACAGAACTTGTCACTTGTGTTTCATTCTTGTTAAGGAAAAGGGAGTAACTGAATTGAACATTGTCAGATTTTATTATAGTCTTGTGCACACAGAAAGAAATAAGTAAATAGATTCTGGGAGAAATTTAGAGTAGAATTTGTGGAAGAATAAGAAAGCATTGTTTACCAAATCTGATTTCGGGTTAGCCAGGAAGCTCAACAGTCTACTTCCATTTTGGTGATTAGATCGTTAGGACTTACCTTTAGCTCAGTAAAGTATATAAATATTCAATATAAATGTTAAATTCTATTGCTGTTGTTTTGTTTTTTGAGAATTATCAGAAAAGGCTTAGGCAAAAGTTCTGAATATGCTACAGAATTGCTGGAAAGGTATGGTAAGTAGTGGATAATACTTGCCAATTCTTTCTTAATATCAGAAAGGGTTTGCTCTTCACTGGTGAAGAGAGAAGACCCTCCAGGAAGTAACTACAGCATAGGAAAAGGCGAGTAGGCATAGAACAGCCCATTCTGGGGCAACTGAAGTGGCTTGCTATTGCAGGAATATGGGGCCAGCACAGACAGAGCTAGTGAGAGGAACAGGGTCAACCTACTTATCCCTGATGACAGCTGTGTTGCATCTTCCATACTGATGGCTCTGCTCCATTCCTTTCTCCTTCCTCTTTTTCTGGTACTTCACCACATGTGTGTTGATGCATTTAGTGGTGTCCTACATTTCCTAAAACTGTTTATGTTTCTCTGTCCACTCTTCAGATTACATAATCTCTACTGATCTCTAAGTTTTCTGATTATTTGGCCAATTCACATGTATAGTTTGACTCCTCAAATAAATTTTTTTCAGTTTGGGTTTTTGAACTTTTCATTTCAGAATTACCTGTAGATTCTTTTTAAAAAAATATCTAGGTTAGTCTGAATTCTTCAAAGAAACTGAACCAATGGAACATATGAAGAAAGAAGTGGAAAGACATTTATTATGAGGGATTTGCTCACACAGTGATTGAAGCTGAGCAGTCCTATGATCTACTATCCGTAAGCTGGAGGCTCAGAAAAGCTGGGGGTGCAGTTCCAGTCAAACTGACAGCTGGGAGCTTTGGGTTATGGTCTAAATTCTAGTTTTAACCCAAAGGCCTAAGCACTGGAAGTGCTGAAGTCTGAAGACAGGAAAACATGGGTATCCTGGCTCAAGAAGAAAGAGAAAATTCATCTTTTCTTTGTATTTCTGTTCTCTCAGGCCCTTGCTGGATTAGATGAGACCTACTCATATCGGTAAGGACAGTTTTCTACTGATTTCAATGCTAATTTCTTGCACAAGATACACTCTAGATATCTGGGTACCACTTAATCTGGTCAAGTTGACACATAAAATTAGTCACAGTATTATTATTAACATTTTCTATTTGACAAAATCATTTTTATTATGCCTCCCTTTAATCCTTCAAACATGATTTTCTTCAGTTCTTAGAACATAGTTCTAAGAATGTAGAACTTTGAAATCTTTGTGGGCTAATTCTGATTTGGCTCTCCTCAGAAGCAGTTTTTGTTGCCTGACATTTTTTCCCGTGTATGGATCCCACTTTTCTTTTCTTTCTTTTTTTTTTTTTGGTTTCTTAATTTTTGTTAATGCTGGGCCTTTTCAGTGTTATTACAACTCTAGACATTTTCCCCCTTCCTATTTCTAAGACTTGGCTTGGCTTTGTTGTTGCTGTTGTTATTCTTCTTGTTTTGTCATTTATTTGTTCAGTGACTTCTCTGGGTTAACTTCAGTGGAGTTAAATCACTCCATAGTGAACAGCCTCTGATGTCTTGCTCAAGTTTTTTCTTTCTTTCTTTCTTTCTTTCTTTCTTTCTTTCTTTCTTTCTTTCTTTCTTTCCTTCCTTCCTTCCTTCCTTCCTTCCTTCCTTCCTTCCTTCCTTTCTCTTTCTTTTTCTTTTTTTCTGCTATGGACCAAAAACTGTTGGTCAATTTAACACCAGATAGATTAAATCAACATGGTGCTGAGCGTAGATGGCCCACCAGGGGAAAGTTGCCAGCATAAATAGAGATCTGGAGAAGGAGAGCTGGGTGTTGTGGGTTTTGCTAAGTGTTGCTGTTTTGAGCCTTTGGTTCTCCTGGAGGAGCTAATCAGGACTAGCTTCTCTAGTGTAAGTTCGACCATTGTCATCAGAGAAGCTCGGGATCTTGTTGATGAGAGCGGCTGTCTTTCACTTTGGGGGAGCTCTGGTCCTTCCATCGAGCATCACTTCCTGGCTCCAGAGGGGAAGATGTGTGCTGTTTAATCTCCAGGAGAAACTTGTCATGCTGGCTTTCTGGCATGTACTTGACTATTCTTATTGTCGGAGGAGCTTGTGACCCCCGTGTTGCTGAGAATGGCTGTGGCGCATTTCAGGGCAGCCCTAGTCCTTGTTTTGAGTGTGAATTCTTGGCTCCAGTGTAGAACCCTCAACCTACCAGCACAGCTCCTTCACTCCTCTGGCATAGACTTTCTAGGTTCCACTGCTGACCTTTGGGACTCCCCAGTGCAGATCTGTAAAACAGACTGGTGTCCTTGTGGGATCTAGTCCTCCAGCTGGACTCATGGAAGGCATTGTCATGTGCTCTAGGTCTTCAACTGGACTCATGCAGGACATTGCTGTGGGATCCAGGCCTTTGCTTGAATATTCAGGTCTTTAGTGTTGTGGATAGATTTTCTGCACTTTCTTGTGTCTAACTCTGGGTGAATTGCTTCTCGGCCTTTTGGCTAAGATCAAGTGTAACTCTGGGTGACCATCATAAAATAATATTATAAATTCCATGTCCTGATTATAATTGTTCTCCTCTACAATTACAACACTTTCTTTCTTTTTTCCTTCCTTCCTTCTTTCCTTCCTTCCTTCCTTTCTTCCTTCCCCCTTTTTTTTTATTTATCTCTCTTCCATTTTTATCTTTTGCTCTCATTTCTAGGGATTTCCTCTGGATCTTCGTAAACCAGTTATTGATCAAATGTTATGCTTAAGCCATTATCCAATTGTCTTCTCATCCTATTTTCTGTGTGGCTTGGAGATCATGTCTTTGGGAATTTGAATTTTTTCCCCAGTGTTCATCCAGAGACTTTGTGTGCTGGAGTTACTCTATCCAGTATCTCCCTAACTGACACAGTTTTGGTCACATGCACAGACTTCAAGTCCACCAGGAGGGCAGTGATTTTATTTTTAAGCCCAGGAGCTAGAGTTTCCTCTGAGTCAGAGTACCTTATTTTCATTCTCTGTTTGGTCAGAAGTGTTATGCTCTTTGCTCCAATAGGCTGAAGAACTTTTTCCAGTTCTCTGAGTTTGCCTCACACTGCAACATTGAGTGGACGCAGCTTAAAACACATGCACAGGCTTCCAGAGTCCCAGGAATGTCTCTGGTCTCTTCTTGAATGCTTGATTTGATTCTCTTTGCTAGCCTGTTGACTGCTCTGCCATTTTGCTTGTTGTTACTAGTATTGTGGAGCTGGCAGCCTGCTCTCAATTATCTGTCAGTCATGTTGCCATTGTTCTTACACTATCTTTATTTATTTATTTATTTATTTATTTATTCATTTATTTATTGTGACAGGGTCTCATTATGTAGTTCAGGCTGACCTCCAACTCCCAGCAATCCTCTTACCTCAGCCCCTCAAGTGCTGAGATTATACATGTGTGTCACCATGCCTGATGGACAATATCTTTCAACATGAATTTCTCTCTCCTTGGCTCCAAAGTTAATCTCCTCAGGCAGAGCTGTGGAGTTCTCCATTTTTACAAGCTGCCTCTTCCCCAGAGGGAAGAGCCTGAGAACTGCTGAACTAGAGCTTGGGATAAAAATGACATCCTGCTTCTGTCCTGCGTCTCTAGCAGTGCCGAGGAGACAGTAGCCTTATATCCAGCTGGCCTCATAGTGTGAAACTTCGTCTATGTGAGCAGACTGTGGTGGGGCCAATCAGTGCCTCAGCTACAGACAGCTATAGGGAAGAGCCTTCTTCCCTCTAAATCTGAGGTGGACAGAAAAAGGAGGCCCAAGCTGCTTGTCTTTCCTACTTTCTCATTGCAGAGACACAATACCTTTCACCATGGGTTAAAGGACGAAAGGTTTATTTTATTTTACCATTTGTAGAAATCTCAGTCCATAGTTGCCTGGCTTAAACTCAGGGTGATGTGGCAGAGGAGAAATAGTTCATGGAATAGCAGGCAAGAAGTCACAAGACTTCCTTCTTCTTTTCCTTTTTGTTCCATCAAGGCTATAAGCCTACTGGTTGGTGCCACCCACACTTAGGTTGGTTCTTCCCACTTAAGGAAGTCTATTATTCACACCAAGAGCTATGCTAACCAATTAGTGTATTGCAGTCCCAAAATACGGTCACCCACCAAAAGCCCCACCTATGATCACTCGAGGCTTTGGGGCACACCCTAAATATAAGTCATAATATTCCCTCTTTCTTGTTTGCCCAGAATAAAATTTTCACAACATGAGACTTGAGGATAAGTGATCCTATTGGCCACCCATTTGCAAGATGAAAGTACGGCCCTAGTCTTGAATCTCAGGGGAGTAGTTCTCCCATCACTTGTAGCTGAAATTAGGACATTAACAAGCTCCAAACTGCAAAGACTTTCATTCTTCATATCCATATTTAGGAGAATTTAAGTAAGTATTACTCCATTTGCTTTTTTTCCTTGGAGGAAATATCCAAAGATATAAAATTACTGTTATTTTTATATCTTCTCTCAGTTAAATGTTTTTATTTGTTTGTGTATTTTGCTTTGCTTTGTTTTCTAGAGACACCATCCATCTACATCCTTACAGGGTCATTCCTTAAGTCTCTTCTCCTACTAAAGCTGTTATCAGAGTTTAAAACTTAACACTAAGTAAATTTGCATTCAGGAAATAGACTGTCAATTTCCATAAATGTAAAAGTGTTATGGCCATTGTTAATGAAAATAATTTCAAATGATTTAAAAGTGATAAATACATATCAGTTAAATGGATAACAGTTTCTAAAACTTCCAAATCCAGACTGATGGAAATAATACTAGCAATAAGTTTGGATCAGCATTTGTTATGCTTCCTTATTTATTCTTTGTTCTTACTAAGACAGAAACAGCCTAATCAAAAAGGATGCGAATATTTGGTGGTTTTAGGGGAAAGGTCAAAGCTCAGAAATCCCTGGATGGTTTCTTACTGAAGATGACTCCTGGCACTCAAGTGTAAAGTCAACAGGATTATGGTTTTATTGTGGAGTAAAATAGTTTATGGTTTCCTAAGCTACTCAATACATTTTACTCTGGAAAATATTTTCCATTTCTATTGCATCATGTGAAGATGATTTTAAAATTTAACCAACTAATCTGAAATCTACTAATTTCTCCCTCCAGTGACATATCTTGGAAAATGTCAACTTCTCTAAAATTAGTCTATGTATTAATTTTCTTCTAAAATCTGGAAATCGTATCTTCAGCAGTAGCATCTTGAAGTTTTACTTCTGAAATGACATATTATTCAGTTTGAGACATATTATTCATTTAGGACACTTGAAAGTTTTTTCTAAGTAGTAGAAAATGATTTCAGCAGTTTTATAAATGTCATAAGTAGCTGATCTTATCATAACTTCAACTCTAACAGCTGGTATGAGCACATGAAAATATACTTGCGTGTTGGCTTAGTTTGACTGCATTATATTTGTCCTTCTCCTTATAACCTTTGAATTAAGGTAACAAGTCATTTGTTAGCTGCCTGACACTACCTAAGTAGCACGCACACTGGATGGTGGCAGAACCCTTTCCTTGTTGGGACATCAGCTCATACTTTGACACTACTTTACATCAGTTTTTCTGTGTTCTCTGTTGATAGAATTCAGCTGCACATCACCCTCCCAGAATAGCAATGTGTTCACCAATCTAGGTGTTCAGTTGTTTGGGGATTTCTCTACATGGGCAGAGTAGGGAAATGAATGCTTGATTCATTGGCTAAGTGATTGAGCACAATCTCCAGCCCTCTTTCATTTTATAGGAAGTAGGTCTGATGAATTCACCTGGTTTCAAAACCCAAATACTATCTACTCATCTTGCTTACCTTTCCAGTATGCCTAGCCCCATCCTGAAATTACCTGGGGACCAACCAAGAGTTACTATGTTTGTATAAAAAGTTTCATCATGAGTAGCAAAAATACCATTGATTCTCTCAGCAAATTATATGTTTAGAAGCTCCATCTCAGGAACCTGGGACAAAAAGTAAACAAATTCTTATATAACACGCAGCTTCATCCAGTTGTGACATCTACGTCAGCAGTGTGTATTTGTCATTGACTTTTTGCTTGTATGCTGGTTATACTATGCTGTATCCATGGTGCTATTTGAAAAGGCTTTGCTAATTTCTTATTAAGCTATTTCTCTGAGCTCAATTATGGTCATTTAAAAACATAGGGAAAAAGATTCTTGATATTGTTTTGAGCAAGGAATTTGGGGAATGATTCCAAAGCACAGGCAGCAAAAGCAAAAATAGACAAACAAGATTGCATGAGACTAGAAACAGTCAGACTCACCTCTGTGTATCAACCACCATCCGGATGCTTGCTTCCCTCAGGTAACCAGTGTGGATAGGGAGAAACAGCCAGATACACGCCATGTGCCCACAGGCCATAAGAGGCCCTTGCTTCCCTTGGGCAGCCACTGTGGGCGAGGAGAACCACACGGACACACCCCTATGGACCTGCTGCCATCTGGAGGGGGTTCCATGTGTAGCCATTCAGGCTGAGTGAAAATGCATCCCCACTGCTGTGCTCCCATGGCCATTGGGGAAGCCTCGCTGTAATCACGTAGGTTTGGGAGACTTGCCCCGCACCCCACTGCCTCCCTGGGAGCCTGGGTTCAGCGAAAGCCAAGTGCCTGGCCCATTCCCCTACACTGCAGAGGGACAACCAACGTAGTAAGTGCTGGGAACCAGCCTGTTGGGAGGAAGGTTCTGGGTTCCATCCCCAGTACTGAAACGAAGAAAAAAAGATCTCTGTGCACCCAGATTTTTGTTTCTAGAGCCTACTGAGAGAAAATAGTGTCAGTCTGTCTACTGTGAGAAGGAAGAGCCAAGTTTTGCACTAATAGAGGGCATCAACAGCAAAAGTGCAAAGTAGAGGTATAAAAATGCCATAGGCAACACTGACACATCACTTTCTTTGAAATGTGTCCTAAAATTTGGAATTAATGTGAGAAATGATAAAATGTTCTTATTTTAAATAAATTTATGAAACTTTTCCATAATTATTTAAGAGGAAGTAGAAGATATATTTAAATTAATGTCATCACTTGTCTTTAAGTTTTTCTCAAAGTTGGCATAATTTGAATAGACATTAATTTTTTTTTAATTAAAAAAAATTCACATCCAGATATTTTGTGCCTTGTTACTTTCATTCTACCTGATTGTCGCACTTTCGCCCTCAGATCCTCCATGGCTGCTAAACAACCAACAAAAAGCTAAGCTTCAGCTGCTGGAAATGCACGAAGGAGCCCATCTGAAGGACCTTGCTTGCATAGATTTTTCTAACTATATTTTAGTCAAAGGAAAAGAAAATAACAATCTCTCCTTTGAATAAGAATATTTAGAGCCAGTAATTCACTGATGGTTGAAATGTTAGCCTTAGTTTCAATTTGTTTGTGACCCAGCTGGTTGCAAGGTGCACTGTATAATTAACTGAGTAATTTGCTCTAAGAAAATGTATGGGTGGAGCTCACACTCTGCATAGAGAAAAGGGCTGGAATTTTTACCTTATCCTTGCATGACCTTGGAATGCACTTGGCGGCACTCTGTCCTTGCCCCCCACCTTGTTTCTCCCCACTTCTAAGCCATTGTATCTGCTATGGAGTGTTTATGTTTCTTTCTTACCCTCTTCTAGGTCTCTAGAGGTTTTTCTCCATCTCAGAGAATCAAAAGCCACACCTGCAGGGATGGGGTTGTAATTTACTGGTCATAGAGTTTGTTCTGTATTATCAACCCCAGGATGCCATGTACGACCTGTATTAACCTGAAAAACTGTCTTAATACCTCTCAGTCTTCATCCGTTTGTCTATAAATAAGAAAAATAATTATATAAGGAAATAATTATATAAGGAAATATATGTAAACCTCTTAGCACAAGTCTGTTAGACATTAAGGACTTATAGTGGTAATTTTATTTACTGTACCCAGCAAAGCAGAAGCACCCCCCACTAAATGTCAGGAGATATCACCTGGCTGGTACCCTGTGATGGCTGACAGGACAGATGTCAGTGGGGCCACTTCTGTCACTCACTAGGCTTGGAGGCAAAGGTACAATGCGTGCTCACTTCCCCTTTCTACCTCCTTTGGCTTGGTCACTTATGCTCAATGTGCCATGTATGATAGTGTGTGATACCCAGCTTGCTTGCACAGTTCTGCCCAAATCCACTCTACCTCCAGTTCTGTAAACAGCTACCCTCTGTCCAGAGGGCACATCCAGGAAAGAGATACTTACAGACCTGCCGTGGCTTGAGCCCTTGGGTTGGGAATTCCATGACAAAGGATATCTGTGTGTGGTGAAGAAGAGGAAGGTGGCATGCATTTGGTTCCATGGAATTATGCTCCACAGAGAGGTACACTAGAGAATGCCCAGAGTAGCTACTTCAACAAGAAGAGCTCGATCAAGTCCTGAGATATCTGGAGCTAATCATATTTTTGATAGAAAACTATGCTTCAGATAGGGAAGTTTTGCTTATGCTGTCTAGCCAGCCTAAACCCTTGAAGCACTGTAACACCTACAGTGTATGCAGGAGCCTGCTTGGCTCATTAATCCCTTAACAACTACCAAGTGTAATGGATGACATGAGGCAGAGACCACCAGATATCATCCAAGCAGGCTTCTGTGACAGCAATGAGGCACAAAATTTAATACAGCTGGGTACAGGCAGACAGAGGGCCAAAGACTGTCCATGGGGGATAAACAAAAGGAGTTTGGGAAGGGAGTCAGGGGAGATCAGGAGAGGTATTCTGTAGGAAGTCAGGCGAGGGACAGCATATGAGGTTGTGTGAACAAACAGCAGTGGTCAAACCTCTCAGTGCTCAGTGCAAAGGTATAGATTTGCACTGGGAAGCTTTTGTGCTCTCCCTTATCATTTCTTAACAACATCTTGTCCCATCTTTTCTGATGACGAACCTTGTGCTGGACACTGTGTGTTTTTTCTGAGAATAATGTGGCTGCTGAAAAACAGTTTGAGTGCTGGGAAAGGCAAGCCTGTCACCAAGAAGCCAAAGAACTTCCTTCACAAAAACGGAAAGGTATCAAGAAGGGGAATGAATAGCTGGGTCAAATGTGGCTGCTAGTCCTAATTTTATGAGGTATCTCCATGCTGATTTCCACAGTGGTTGCACCAGTCTACACTCCCACCAACGGTGGAGAAGGGTTCCTTTTCCTCACAGACCCACCAGCATTTCTTATTGGTTGATTTCTTGTTGATAGCCATTCTTCCTGGGGTGAGATAGAATCTCTGTATTGTTTCAATTTACATCTCTCAAATTATCAGTGAGGTTGAACATTTTTTCATATATTTATTTGCTGCTTGCACTTCTGAGAAGTGTGTATTCTTTTGAGATGCCCTTTTAGGACTGAGTCTTTAAATTTTTTCAAATTTATTTAAAAACAATTTTTTATGTCCTAGATATAGTCCTTAGTCTGAGACAACTGCTTAACCATTTTTTCCAACTATGTAAGTTAGTTTTTTCACTCTATTGGTGATTTCCTTTGCTGTGCAAACACTTTTTAATAAAATGAGATCCCAGAACACTCCAGTGGCACAATTGGTTAGTGTGGTACTTATACAGGAACCCTGTAGTGAGTCCCCAATTTCCTGCAAGGTGTTATGTCACACAGTGAAAAGAAAGAACAAGAGATAAAATGGTGATACAATGGGGATCTGAAATAACCAGTCATTCACAGGACATAAAAGACCATGAGGCAGCCAGAAACTCAGTATTTATTGATCACATTTACATTGAAGAAAATGGTGAGGGTATCGGGTGTCTCAGATGGCATTGGTGATCTTATATTAATGAAGACTTTACATTAAATGAGGATGATGGGGAGAAATGGCAGGTTATTGATTCTCAAGAAACCAGGATGTCCTCAGCTAATATGATGTTGTTCTGGAGTGTCACAGCATCACAGAACTGTTGAGACCTCAATTGTAACCAGAGGCACACAAAATATGCCTTTGCATACCATAGCTGCTCAAATGGCAAGATACCAGGTCTCAGACAATCCCTGATCACAAATTAATTATGAAAAGATTTACCCCCCAATTATATAGAATGGCCCTCAATAGAAGATGAGATTCCAGTTATTGATTCTTTGTAGTATTTCCTGTGCACTAAGGATTTTGCTCATGAAGTCTTTCCCTATATTTACGTCTTCAAGACTTCTACTTATTTTATCTTACTGTAGGTTTAGTGTTTCTGATTTCATCTTTAGACCTTTGATCCATTTTTACTTTAGTGCATGATGAGAGAAATGGGTCCAGGTTTAATCTTTTGTGTGTGGAAAAATCGTTTCTTCAATACCATTTACTAAAAAGCCTATTTTTCTTTCAGTGAATCTATTTAGCCACTTTGCCAGAGATAAGGTGTCTGAGTGTGTTTGCAGTTATTTCTGCATCTTTTAGTCTGCATCACTGATCCTTGGGTCTGCTTTTTTTTTTTTTTTTTGCCAGCACCATGCTGTTTTTATGCAGTAGCTCTGTAATATAATTTGAAGTCAGGGATTTTGATTCTCCCTGCCTTACATTTACTGCCTAGAATTGCTTTTGCTATTCTAGGTATCTTCTGATTCCAAATGAATTTACGCTTGTTTTCCCTTGTTCTGTTATGTATATTAATGGCATTTTGTTTGGAATTGCATTAAATCTGCAGAACAATGGATATTTTCATTATGTTGGTTCTTCCTACCCAAGAGCAATGGTTCTTTCCATTTTCTGATATCCTCTTAGATCTCCTTTTTCAGAGTACTGTAGAGTAGAGAACTTTTACTTCCTTCATTAGACTGATTCCTAAATATTTCTATTTTTTTGATGCTATTATGAGAGAGATTGTTTCCCTAATTTCTATTTCAGTGAGTTTGTTATTTGTGTACAGAAATGCTACTGATTTTTGAGTGCTGAATTTGTATCCAGGTATGTGACTGAATTTAGTTATTAAATGTAGAAGTCTTTTGGTGGAGTTTTTGGAATCTTCTCTGTAGAGTATCATTTCATTTGCAAATACTGATAATTTAATTTACTCCTTTCCTATCCTTATTCTTATTTCTCTTCCTTCTTTAATTGCTCTGGATAACATTTCCAGAATCAAATTGAATAGCAGTAGTGATAGTGGACATCCTTGTTTTGTTTCGGATTTTAGAGTGAAAACTTTCAGTTTCTGTCCATTTAGTATGATGTTGGCTGTTGGTTTGTCATAGATAACTTTTATCAGATTGAGATGAAGACCATCTATCCCAGATTTCTGTAGAGATTTTATCATGAATGGGCATTGGAATCTGTAAAATACTTTTTATCCATGAGTTGATCATATGATTTTTGTCTTCAGCTCTGTTGATATGGTGTATTACATTGATTTGTGTATGTAGAACCATCCCCGTATTCCTGGGATGTATCCTGCTTGGACATGGTGTATAATCTTCATAATGATTTTCTCCATTCTCTTTGCCAATGTCTTGTTGAGAATTTTTGCATTTATGTC
Source organism: Hydrochoerus hydrochaeris (assembly GCA_004027455.1). Classification (NCBI taxonomy): domain Eukaryota; kingdom Metazoa; phylum Chordata; class Mammalia; order Rodentia; family Hydrochaeridae; genus Hydrochoerus; species Hydrochoerus hydrochaeris. The sequence continues at coordinate 709,719 of PVLA01000042.1, read as the reverse complement.
CATTAGGAAGATTGGTCTCTAGTTCTCATCCTCCTCCTGCTCTCCTCCTTTTCCTTCTCCTTCTTCCTCTTCCTCTTCTTCTTCTATTTTTTTTTCTTTTTGGTTAGATCATTCTCTAGTTATGGTATCAAGGTAATTCTTGCTTCCAAGGAGGAATTTGGAAGTATTGTTTCCCTTTTGTTAAAGAGTTTCATGCTTGTAATCCTAGAATTGAGGAGGCTGAGGCAGGAGGATCATTGCAGGTTTGAGGCTAGCCTGGGCTACAAAGTGAGTCCAAGGCCAGCCTGAACTACATAGGGAGACCCTGTCTCAAAAAGACAACAAAACAAAACAAAACAAAACAAAACAAAACAAAAAAACCCCAAAAAACCCAAAAAACAGTTTCAGCATTAGTGGTATTAGATCTTTCTTAAATCTTGTAGAATTCAGCCATGAATCCATCAGGACCTGAGCTTTTCTTTGTTAAGTTTTTAATTCCATTTCTTATTTCATTGTCTGATACTGAGTTTTTCAGAATTTTTATAGTTTCTTGATTTAACTTTGATAATTCATATGTATCTATATCTAGGACTCTCTCCATATCATTTGTATTTTCAATTTTATTACAGTAATAGTTCTCGAAGTAAGCATTGTTGATTTTCTGGATTTCTTCACGATCCAGCTATGATTTTACTCTTTTTTACTCTAACTGCATTAATTTGGGCTTTTTCTTTTCTTTTTTGTGATAGGGTTAGCTAAGGGTTTGTCAAATTTTTAAATCTTTCATAGAGTTGACTCTTGGATTGACTGTTTGCATTGTTTTCTTGGTCTCATTGACATTAATTTCTGCTCTGAGCTTTATAATTTCCTTCCTTATACAAGTTTTGGGCTTGACTTGTTCTTCTTTCTCTAGAAGTGTGAGTTTCAATATTAGGTTGTTAATTTGACTTCATTCTGTTTTCCTGGTATGAGAATTCACCACTATAAATTTCTCTCATCAGACTGCTTTCATTGTGTCCCCCATGAGTTCTAATACGTTGTATTGGCATTATCATTTAATTATAGATACTATGTAATTTCTTTAGCTTCATCTATGACCTATTGGTTGGTCAATAGGATGTTATTTATGTTTCATGCATTTATGGAATTTTTGTGGTTTCTTTTGCTATTGGTTTCCAATTTCATTGCATTACGCTCAGACAATATGCATAGGGTAATTTCAATTCTTTTTTGTTTGCTCAAGCATGTTTTATGTGGTCTATTTTGGAGAATGTCCTATGTACAGCTGAGAAAAATATATGTTCTGATGTTGTGGAGTGAAACACCCTGTAGACATCAATTTGTTCACATTTTTAGTTCATTTCTGATATTTATTTGTTGGTTTTTTTGTCTAGTTGATCGATCTATTTGTTACAGTGGGGTATTAAGTTCCCCCATTATAATTGTGTTATTGCTTATTTGATTTTTCAGGTCCATTAATATTTTTAATATAGTTGATATACTTATATTTGGTGCATATATATTTATGATTGTTATTTCTCCCTCTTAGAATTTTCCTTTACAAGTATATAGTGACTTTCTCTGTCCATTTTGATCTGTCTTGGCTTGAAGTTAACTTTGTCTGTAAATAGTAGAATAGTTACTCCTGATGATTATCAGGTTCTTTCACAAGGTATTGTTTTTTCAGTTGATTTTCAGTCTATGAATTTCTCCTCTAGTTAAATGTGTGTCTTATATGTAACATATTGTTGAATTTTGTTTCTTGATCTATTTTGACAGTCTGTTTCTTTTGATTGGTGCATTGAGACCATTTGCAGTGACTGCTATACCTGATATGTATTGACTTATCCTTGTCATTTTATTTTTCTGTTGTTGGTCCCCTGTCTTTCCTGTCTGTTTAATTGCTTGTCTTGCCTAGGGAATTATTTCTATTAATGTTTTTTGGAATTGTAGTCTTATCTCTTTCTAGAATATTCTTTAGAACATTTTGAGAGCTTTTTTGAAGTTTCTAGTGGAGCAGTATAACTACTCAGGAACAGCCCTCCTCTATTAGTAGTAGTTGTCCCCTTTGACCTAGTGTGCAGCTTTGGGAGGGATGCACAGAGGACACTGAGGGAGCAAAAAGACACTTGCCTAGCCAGCCACAGCAGCCAAATCAGCCCTGGCAATCAGTGAGGTGGCAGATGTCATGGCCACATCACCCTCAGAATATTTGGAAGGCTGATTTGGTGGTCATGAATTTCTTCAGTTGGTCTTTGTCATGGAAGTATCTTATTTCTCCATTGATTTTGAAAGATAGTTTTGCAAGTTACATCAGTCTGGATTGGATATTGTTTTCTTTTAGGACTTCAAATATTTCACTCCAAGCTCTTCTTGACTTAAAGGTTTATGTTGAGAAGTCTGATAGACTTTCCTTTGTAAGTGATTTTTTTTTTCTCTAGCCTCTTTTAGTATTCTATTCTTGTACTGAATTTCTAGAATTTTAATTATTATAAGCATTGGTCTAGATTTATTTTGGTCATGGCTAGTTGGAGTTTTATATGCCTCACTTATCTATCCAATTTTTTCCCCTTGCTTGGGAGGTTTTTTGCCATTATTCCTGTGAACAGGTTTTTTATGTCACTTGTGATGACTCCTGCATTTTCATTGTGTGGGATCCATCTTATGTTGTTCTTTGCATCATCTTGTAGCTGTTGAATTGTTTTTCTATAGTCCCTTGCTGTTTTTAAGAGATCTTTTTCTTATGATTGATAACCACAACACTGTCTTCTAAGTTTGATAGTCTGTCTTCACTTTCATTCAGTCAGTTTTGAAAACTTTCAATGGATTTTTAATTTCCTGACTATCTGTTTAAATCTGTTTCATGTTTTCCATTTTTTTCCTATGTTGGTTATTTACGATTTCTGCCATTTTCCTATGCTCCTCTAAGTTTTTTGTTTTTTGTGTTTTTTAGTCTATTTCTATTTTAGATTTATTCATCAAGTCCATCACAATGGTCATTTTTTTAGAGCAGGGAGATTATTTCTTCTGTGATTTCCTATATAGCCTCACACATTGTTGTTTGTTTACTTCTGTTGCTATCATTCCAGAAAATTCAGATGGGAGGCTTTTTATTTTCTCTATCTGTTTGTTACATGAATTTGTCCTGGGTGGGCTGGAGGTCTGGGGTTGTACTTTGCCTCTGCCATTTTCTATTTTTTTTAATTTTATTTTGTTTTCCATGTTGATGCTTACAAGTTTCTTATAGAAGTTTTATTATGAGTATTGAGGCTTTGTTAGGCAATGTCTATTGCTCAGAGATGTCTTCGAGGTGTAAGTGTTTCTTGGTCTTTGTGTCTGTTCCAAGAGCCTACCTTCCCAAGTTCTCTGGTACTGGACTATGGTGATGGTTATGATCCCAAACAGTAACAGTGTTATCATATAATGGAGAACAACTGATTAGAAGAGGTACAACATCTTGGCTAAAGTAATACAATTAGCAATAGCAATAGCATCAAGCATGACCTAACATCTGACAAACTGTGGTAACTCTTAATTTGGTACTTTTAGCTATAGGGGTAAGATCTATAGTTATATAACAAAACCCAAACTTATTCAGGAACTTTAATGCAAAGAGTTTCCCCTTAGTAGAGTGACTCTACACCATAGTGGGGAAATTTAAGAGACAAAGGGACAAAAGAGAGAGACAAATGAGGAGAAATATAGTAGAAGCAAAGCTAGAAGATGAAGGATGAACACTCAGGCTTTGGGAAACTGGAGAATGTGGAAGAAGAGAGAGAATGAAGGAGAAAGCAAAAGATTATCAAAGCAGACCAGAAAGACTACAGACAATGTTTACTCACATGAGAATATCACAAAATCAAAAAAGAAAGTGGAGGACAGAAAGAAGACAAAAAGATGATAGAAAAAATAAAGATAAAGGCCTAGACAGCCTGAGACTGCCCTCAGTGTGTACAGTTAGCTCCTCCTGATCAGACCAGCTCTCTCTGTTCCACTTGCACTAGCATATCTCTATCCTCTTGTGATGCTTTTGCAGGGTGGAGTGGGGTGCTGTAGTCTGTCTGTCTGCTCCTGCCCTCACTGCGGAGACAGCCATTACTACTTTGAACTCCTCTGTGACAGGGGGAGTGTCAACCACTTAATGTTGTGCCACTGCTCAAGGTTACTTAAATTCTCTCAATCACCTGTCACAGGGTGGGAGAGATTATGCCGGTTCATTCATCTCTGCTGCTGCTACCACTATTGCACTGACTATGGTCCCTAACCTAACTGACTCACTACTTCTACCACTTCTTCAGAGGCAGCCCAAGGCTGCTTGGTCCGACTCAATCTCCTGTCCCACAGGGGAAGTGCCATGGTTGTTTAAATCCCACACATCTGCATCCCTCTGACTGGTCTCAGGGCAGGAAGAGTCATGGGTCACCTCTGCTGTGGCCCCTAACTGTGTTGTTACTAGGGGTCCCAGTTAGCTATGTTACACATACACACACACACACACACACACACACAGCTGGTGACCTGTTGGTGCCAGTGAGATTTGCTACCAGGCTGCTGCATCCTTTATATAAAGAAAGATACAAAAGGGTAGCAGGGCATGGAGGTGCACCCCTGTAATCTCAGCTCTTGGGAGTCTGAGGCAGAAAAATTGTTGTGAATTAGAGACCAGCCTATGCTACAAAGTGAACTCAAGTCCAACTTGACCTGTGTTGCAAGATCTTGTCCCAGAAAGACAAACGAAAAATAAAAGGAGGCATTGGGCTAGAAATCTCAAATATATCCTATTTGACTTCAGTTACCCACACTTTTGCAGTCCATCAGTTTCTTGGAGGTTTCACAGTATGGTGAATGTTGTTCAGCATGCAGGTGGCAGTGCCACTGGCAGTCCTCTGGGCTGGATCACCATTTCGTAAAGTCCATGTCCTTGTTTTGTTTGATACACACATCTCTCATTTCAGATTTATTTTGGCATCAGGATGTCTATCCCTCCTTTCCTCTTATTATCTGTGATTTTAGTTCATTTTCTCTGAGTAGCTCCTATGTGGCTCCTCCTCTAGTCAGCCATGTTCAGAATCTCCTTTGCCCAAATGCCAGACCTCTTCTGCTTCGTCCCTATTGATGCAAATTCCCTCCAGTGCTGGGTTCTCAGTGAAGTAATATCTGTGCCTTTCCCAAGCTCCTTCCCCAGCTGCACCACAGATCTTTCTCCTCCCTCCCCCTTTTTTCTTGCCATTTGCGGAGGGAATATTCAAGTAACAAGAGAGGAAATACAAATGCATAGACTCAGAGGAGAATCTTGGGTCCAATGGTAGGAAAAGAGATCTTCCTGCTAATAGTAACACTGACTACAGAAATCCCAGTGATAAAACCCTTATGGCCTGCTTCATTCTACTTCCCGCAGTGCTGAGTTTATGGCCCATCTGCTACTTCAGAACATCCAGTCACATGCACATTAGCAGCTTTTCTTTTATCGTGGAGAGTTATAGAACCCACATGCTTTGCATACTGCTGCCAAGGATGTTGGGTGAAGTGTTGAGTTACAGAGAACTTATTTATTTTCTCAAGAATTTGGCAAGACAAGAGTTATGCGGTATTATTCAATAGCTAAATACACAATGAAGATGGAGCACATGTAGTACATAGTAAAACCTCCCCAAGAAAGAAAGTCAGTGTCTCTAAGTATGATTTGTCAAGTGGCTTTTGGAACCTGAGCCATTTGCCAATGCTGGAAGCACTAGTGTTTCGAGTTAGAAGTGGAAGCAATGATTCCTTCTCTTTTGAGCAAGAACGTTTTTGCTCTGGAGACTGTAAAGGTCCAATTTCATGCTTACAGATTCCTTAACCAACACAGCCAATTTCTTTTGCACCAGGATGGTCTGCTGAGGCGTTCCTGGTGGATATAAAGTATATAGGGAAGATAGCTCTTTCAGAGATATTTTTTTTTCTGAAACAATGACATGTCTGACTGACTTTCTATAAAGTGGGCTACAGAACAGGAATTTATTATGATATAAACAAAAATTATTATAGACTATCTTTTTGTGTCCTTTCTCCAATTCAGTACATTGAAGTCTAATCCCTAGAGTGATGATGTGTGAGAAGTATTTGGATCATGAGTGAGGAGCCCTCATGAATGGGATTCATTCCTTTATTACAAGGAGCTCTGTCACCTTCTTACTGCCTGGTATGGATACCAGAAGCCTGAAGCCTGGAAGAGAGCCCTCACCAGCACCCCATCTTGCTGGCACTTCCAGTCTCAAAAATAATGAGAAATAAATATTTACCAGTTGACTTTCTGTAGCATTTCATTAGAGAAATCAGAGCTAAGACAGAAGTATAATGTAAACAAGGTCCTGCCAATAAAAAGTTTTAGAAATGTTGGGTGAAAAACAAATCCAAGAATGTTTATTTTCACTGCAGAATATCTCTGGGCTTTTATTAGACTAGAGTGTTATATTATTTCAAGTGGGAGGGTGTTAAATTTTTCTAAAAATACTACAAACTTTAGAAACTGTTGATACAGATAACATTTTATTGCTTAATCTTTTTTTTTCTATCTCCAAATCTTTTAAATGTCAAAGTCCAACAATAATATTTCTTTTAACATATGAGAATTGAATATGTTCCATGGGGGCAGTCAAGGTTGATCCCATGGATATTAGGGCCTGATATTAATTGCCACAAATTGTCCATTGGCGAAGGAAAGCAGGAAACTATTCTACAAAATTTTTCATGCAAAATTAGACATAATGGGGGCAATTCCTGCCATAGGGTACTCTTTGTCATCTGTGTCATTTAGATACCACATAATCACACAGTTCAGGTGGGGACCACCCAAAGTGGTCTCCTCTATACCTCATAATAAGCCCACCCTTGAGTATACCCCCTAAGTTTTCAGATCTTCTTTAAGAGACTCATTCCTATAGTAAATGAGTCTAATTAAGGGAGGATAGATATCTGTGGTAATGGCAGTAAGTTAAATATTTAGGAAAATATTTTTTCCACAGTGCTCTTATTATTCACTATTTTCTTCCCCCACCCTTTCTTAATTTAGTAATTTAGCACAGAAAGGAATGTTGCCAGAAACACTGATTAGCCTTGTTTATGACATTCGGGGCTGCTTGGCTTTGTCACTGTGATAAACTTTAAGCCTTAGATGAGACGTGGGTTTATTCAGGGGAGAAGAGGTGCTAAAAAAATAAGCCTTTACCTGAGGCCCTGGGAGTTCGCATGTCCACGCCCTTACATTGAATATATAGATCCTACTTTGGGGTATCTGGTCCAGCTGTAAAAATAGCATAGCTGTGAATTCTACAAACATGATAATGTTCTCCAGATCTCAAACTGGGATATATTATCCAGCTAAAATACATTCCCCTGATTTATAAAGTTCTTATCCTTTATGAGATGTACAATAATCCCATTTAGGTAATAAAGAAAATACCTTTATTAGAGAAAATAAGTATTTATAAAATCATAAGTGTGAAGTAAGTGATTCTGCATTGTATTGGAACTGCAGAATCATCCATGAGAATATTTTTCATATTTTCTCACTGCTTGAAAGAATGAATCCTTTGTATTTCTCTTGTGAACCAAGATTTAGTCTGCTCTGCTACATTTCTAAAGGGAAGCTTTCAGCCCTCAGTTTGCATTAGTGAGTAAAGTTGCATTTTTTTTTCCCTCCTTCAAAACAGTAGTTTTCTCACCCTGAAATATTACACTGACATATTGCAACTCTCTGAAGCGTGACGATGTCTCAGAGTCACAGGACTCTTACTACTCCTCAGTCGTTTTAAAATTCAGATCTCTGAGAGTCCTTTATTATTTGATTAATCATTAAATTCAGTTCCCTCTGTCTAATTCTAGTTTGTCTTTTGATGAAAAGGTGTGCATAAGTGGACACCACTTGTCTGGGGGGAGAAAGGTGCTATGGAGCGGCCTCTACCCAATCCCATATTTTAGTGTGAGTTGGAGATTTAGTAAGGTTTGGAGCTGGGAAAACAGGGATGTCAGACATAATTAAATATTTCAAAAATTGGCAAAGCAGACCTGTGGACTACTTTTATATTTCTACAACAAAAGAATGGTGGCCACAAATTCTCAGTAATTTCATCCTTGATTGTTAAATGACTGTTAACTCATTTCTTTAAGACTTTTTAAATTTTTACTTCAGGAAGGGACATTGCTAAGTCCAATAAGTTTGGAACTGAGTTTCTACCATTCTCCTCCTAAACCCACAGCAGAGTGCTTATGCAGAACTTTAGCAGAAACAAAGTTTATCCAAAACTTTCTTCCATCATTAGAGAATGAGCCTTTGGTGTCTTAGGCGAGGAGTGTTGGCAAATGTTTAGCCATTACTACTTGGTAATTCCTGCAGTGTAAGTATCCTCACCATGACTGAATGTGTCCCTAACAACATCCTCACTGTGAATGGAGTTGGGAAGAGATGGATACCATCAGCTTTTGCAAGACAATAGAAGCTCACTTCTGCCCACCAGTGAGTTTACTCCTCTACTACACTGCTTCCCAATTTTTGGTGTAACACACTATCACTGTTATTAAAAGTGCAGATATGGATTTAGTGTCTCTGGAACTGAGACCAGAGCATCTGCATAGTTTACTAGCTTCCCACATAGTTCTAATGGTGTAGTTTGAACTCCTGCTGCTATGTTTATTCCTGTATAAATTTGGTCTTGTGGATATACTACCATCACAGATCATATCTCTAAATTCTTTTTAACACCATTAAATCCACTAAGCTATCATTAAAATGGGCTAAATTTACTAAGATGTAATTAAAATAGATTTTAATGTTTGAGATGAATCATGGTTATCATATTCGCTTTCATAAATTAGTCTATATTCAGTTCATTACTTCTCATTATGGTGAATCTAGTAGTGTTATGGAAAGCCAAATTCCATATATTTTAAAAGTTAGATAAAATCTTTAGGAGCACACAGCTCATTTTAGAGTTGTAAGACTATTTTCATCTTATATTTTCTTAGTAAAAACTGATGGCTATAACAGCTTTCTTTGTTTACTTTGTCAATTTTCTTTCAATAAGATTATATCAAATGTGTTACGAATATAACGATTTGTTTATGACAGTAAAGCAAAAGAACATACCAACTTTTTCGGAAAATGTTTGGGTACTTTTGAAAAAGACTGTGTAATTAGCTTCTTCCTCTTCAGTGATGAGTAGATTTCATTGGAGATGATTTCACTGTCTTACAACTAATCTCTTGCCAAAGTTGGGTTTCCTACCACAAATATCTACCAATACCTATTCCCCAGGAAAGAGTTAACTATCTAATTGGAGCTTTAAAAATTCTTTCCATTAACACTTACAGAAGAATATAGAGGCATTTGACTATTGTAGTTGCTATTGATTGTTGCATGTACTGCATTTTCCAGATTGTTTGGGGAAGACAGAAATGTACATAACATTATAGAGTGTGACAAATGGTTGGTGACAGTGACTAAGGGTGCCCTGATTATTCAGGACAGCCTCACAAAGGAAGTGACATGAGCTGAGACTTAAGGATAATCTGTAGTTGAAAGGAAGACCTCAGGGGCTTTTCAAGCAGAGGGAAGAAACCCAGGCACTGGGCTCAAGAATAGTGATTTTCAGACTGTTTGGAGACTGAATCATAAACAGTGTCCTACTCTGTGCACAGAAGAGTGCTGGCTCTTGGGGAATCGAAGTGGGTGGCACAGCTCCTGCACTCACGCGATTTACGTGACACTTGGGACTGAAATATTAGAGAAGGAGAGGGAGAGATAATCAAATGTCATAGTGGATTACAGATACTATGTGACGTGGGATATTGTGAAATGTACCGTAAGTGCAGGCTGAAGTCTTTCAGTTAAAAACACTCAGTCAAGACAAAGAAGCAGCATTTTTAAAAGGTGGTGTATGAACACAGGAAGAGAATCATAACCAAAAAAGAGCAGGCCAGGGGTTGTGCAGAGGGTGGGGTGGGGAGTGAGTTCAGAGTAGCACTCAGTTCTGGATGGGTCAGTATTTGGAGAAAAGAAAACAAAACAGCTTCTCTATTCAGGCCTTCAGTTTCATTAACTATAGAAGAGGAAGAGGAATATTTAACCCAGAGACTTGTGAGGTCAGATGAGGCAGTTGTGTACAAACATTGTGTGACCTGTGATATGTAACAAATGGGATTCTTGTGTGAAAATTCCTTTCAGAAGCCAGGATTGTACGCCTGAATATTTAGTCTCTCCTGAATGATCTCCAGCCTGAGGGGATATATTATGTCAAGTTTAGATTTTTCCGCTGAGATGAACTGCTTTAGAACTAAAATTTTCTGATTAAATCATTCATATTTATACACACATATATGCATATATATAATTTGATTTGGTTTTCAATTTTTACTGTGCATTAAATCATAATTGTTAACCTTGTAGTTTAAAATTTAAAGTGGCAATATTAAATAACTGTGAATGCTGTAGTAAATCTCACGGTGCGCATGTTTTCTTAAGTGGGTCACACTCCTAAAGAAAAAATAGAGAAAGAAATTTTCTTTGTTTAAGCTTAGAAGTATTAATTGCTAATTTGATTACTGAATATTCTTTTAAGAATTTTTTTTTTCTGGTACTGGGGATTGAACTCAGGGCCTCCACATTGAGCTACATGTCCAGCACCCACCCTAATTTTAATTTTGGCATTGCTTTGAAATGAAGATAGTATTGTTAACTTAAACATAGTACTACATGAGCTGTTTTGCACATCAAATAAGATCCAAGTGATTAAAGGAAATGAGCTTGATTTCAGGCCAGTGCTCCAAAAGGGTTCTATTGGCTATTCTCCCCCTACTACCTAGCTGTCCCTTAAAGGGACATTAATGTGATAAGTACTATTCACAAGCTAGCTCTTTTGAATATAAGAGAGTGACATATAAAAAGAAAAACAAGCCAGGCTGTGCTTGGACATACCTGCACATCCCAGTTACTCAGAAGACTGAAACAGGAGAATTGAAAATTTGAGGTCAGCCTGGACAATTCATTTAGCAAGACTATGCTCAAAATAAAATAAAAGGGACTGGAGACATCATCCAATGCTCCTTGGGTTCAATCCCCAGTGTCACAACAAATAAACAAAAATTGCAAAACAAAAGATACACGTTATAGAAGCTATTTCTTATATACTTGCATAAAAAAGGAGAGTTTCCAAAATAGATATCAGTTACTTTTCCACTTTGATAATTATGTTTTTCTCATCTAGAAACTTCAAAGCTTCCCTCCCATTCCTGTTCTGAAGTTTTCACTTCTTTCAGGAAGCCACCAAACCTCAAGCCATTCACTGTTCCACACAGCTTCTGTCTCAGCTATGCCTTGGGACCCTCATGTGTATTTTGGATTTAACATCATTAGCACATGAAAATGGATTATGCTTCACTCTTTCAATTTAGTGTCACTGTGTTTCTTGCTTGAACCACTCTTTTGGATCTGGCAAATAAAATATTAAATTTTTCACTGTCACTCTTTCCACAAATATGTCTGGAGTAAAGATAGATTTAAAAATTCAAATACAACATGCATTTGCATGGAAGGAAAGAAAAAAGATAATAGATGACAAAAAGACTATCTTTTTCCTTCCCAAATGCTCGACATACTTCTCAAATATGGCTATTCTACTCATAATTTTAGAATCACTGTGTTTATTTCAAGAAAGAAGAAAGTGACTTCCTTTTGCTCATTTTATAGGTATAATAAGAATGGTGACCTAGTGTCTAATGGAAATATTAAATAATTCTACAAAATGAAGACAGAGTTACTGAGAAATCTAGCTGCTTAAGTGGTTAAAATGGACAGGTAAAATGCAGCCAAAACTATTGAAAGAAGAGTGGAGAAATTAATGCAGTTAATTTTCATGCCATCTTAAATTGCTAGAGTCAAGTTGGATTCATTTCCTTCAGTTCGGTGGTAAATTTTAGTGGAACTGTTTCGTGCATACAAACTAGATGATGACAGCTCAGTGATGGCTACAAACTGTCTGCAGTTCCTGCCCCTGAGAGGCAGACTCTGACCTCAGAGATGTGCTTGACCAACAGAGTGTGATGTGACACGAGGTGACCCACAGGTTGGGTCATAGGAGTCCTGTCATTGCTGCCTCGGTCCCTTGGGACACTGCCTGTGGAGCCCTGGCTTCCCTGTAATGACGCTCCCTAAGCGGGGCTGCCACGCTTGAGAGGCAGGCTGTGGGTCCTCCAGTTGATGGGTGTAGCCGAGCCGGCTTTTTTAGCCACCCTGACCAGTCTCAGGAGCATCCAAACCAGCACAGCCAGTCAATAACATGGAACAGCAGAATCACTTGGCTGAGCCTGCCAGAATCTTTTAACTCCAAAATGCTAGAAATGCTAGAAAAAATGGCTATCTCAAGACTGCTAAATAATCCAACACTTGGGGCAATACGCCCTTTGAAATCGTAGGACTCTCATCTATTGGCTTCTTTACATTGCCCCTTGATAATTATGAATAGCATCTCTCTCAAATCTTGTAATTATTTTGCACTGTGCATACTGTTATCCTCATATGACAGAGAGTGAATAGCCACCAAGAGAATAAGAAACTTGACTCTGAGATACAGTAGACTCAAGATTATAATCCAAGCCCATCTAGCTCCAAAGCATACATTTTATTCTGAGTTAGAACCTTAATTACTGACACAGTCACTTAGGTAAGTTTTTCTGGATTTTTGAACTCTACTTCTCTGACTGTCAATGAGGGATCATCAGTGAGAGCCAGACAGTAAACATTTTATGCTGCAGGTCATGTAGTCTCTGTTGAAACCATGGCATATAGCTGTTAGTAATCATAGGCATAGACAGTATATAAGCAAATGACAGTGGTCATACATATCCAAAAATATCTGATTATGAAATCAGTCCATGGGCTAGATTTGGCTCAGAGGTCATAGTTTGCTGATCTCTAATTTGCGCATTGGGTGTTATTATATTTGGATCTTTTTGAGTTTTTGAAAAAAGATCTTCATGTCTTATAGTTTTGATCATACCTCTTTATAATGCAAATTTTAAATTAAAGTTGAAGGTTTTATCAAATTTTAAGACTCACCAAAATATATGCGTAAATGGAGTGTGTAAATCAAAGTAGACTGTAGCAAAAAAGTACATTTGGAAACATTTTAGAGGTTCTTTTTGATCTACTGTTACAAATCTTAGGGCTGATTATGCATACAAATGAGCTAAAATAGAGTGGAACTTTCTCCTGATGGGCATTACATTTCAGAATGTTATTTTCTTTAACCTTTGGGGGTTGTGAAGATATATCATTTGTAACAGTTACAACTGTTTAGGGAAGCGCTTTGTACACTGTATATATAACTCCTTTCCCCTGATGTAAACTGGCAGGTCAAGCTTTCATGGTCCCTGTGGGCTGAGTTGTTGGCTATTTGGATAGGATGTTTCCATCTAAGGGAACCTGTGTGGGCAGCTGCCGGGGACAGGACTGAAAACTGTTGGGAGAGCTACTTCCTTATAAGGTGGCATCCAGGTCTTCAAAATCAGAGAGATCAAGGCTTTAGTTATGGTATTAGCCTCTAGAAGATTTCTCCACCACTATCTTTTAGTGTCACTGGAGCTACTTCCAAGTCATGGTAATCAGTGCTGCCCATTAAATCTTGCTTTCTCTTTGTTGTCTTGGTTTCATTTGTTCTATTAAATTTGAAGTGACTTGAAAGTAGATTTCTTCTTTGTTTTTTCATTCCCATTGCTTGGCATGTAGTTGTGTTCAATAATTTTTAAAAGATGGCTTAACCATTTTTTTTCAAGTTTTTATTTAGTCTACACACTTGGTAAGAATTTTTTAGATTAAGCAATTTTTTAGCTATACAACAATATTAACAGAATTTGTAATATCAACTTTTATTGCTATAAAATTTGTGGTACATGGTGATTTTGTGAATCAACTACTTATGACTTCACGACTTATTTATTTAATTAGAAAAGGTAATATACAATTCATCTTCATGGTGCACAGTATTAAAAACTACAATTAATGTACCTTAGTGAAAATTAGGTTTTGTTTGTATCTTGTTCTACTGTTACTTTGCCCAGTTTATTGAACACCTTCCTGTAGATTGTGCCTCCAGGTAATTATGTATGCCATAGCCCCTGTGATACAGACATACAGTAGCATACTTCATTTTTCTCCATCTTCCTTGTATTTCAGAAAGTATACATTTTAATGTGCAAAAAAGTGCCTTTCAAATATGCTAGTACTTTATGACATGGGTGAACTTACATAATAAATTTTTACTAATGTACATTTATATTGTTTTAAGACAATTTGCTTTCTCAAGTAATGCTTTAATAAATATCTGTTGACGAGATTGCAAGATGGCTGACTGAGTGGTGGCATGATAAGAGAGCTTCTCTGAGGAAAAAAAACAACAAAACAACTCAGATGCTGGAATCTGGCAACATGGAGAAAGCCAGACAAAAGGAGAAGGATTCTCATGACCCAGGAAGAAACTGAGGAAAAAGAAAAAGAAAAAGAAAAAAGAAAGAAGAAAAAGAAGCACGGACAGGGGGCTGGAGCTGGGCGAGCCCCGATCGCTGTACCAGAAAGTCTTAAATTCAAGTGACTCACGATTGAGCTGAGGTCGCAGCCCTGCCGAGAGCAGGGGTTGGTGAGCTCCAGACCCTCGGCTGGGGGAGGCACTGAGACGGGGAGTGGAAAGAGCCAGTCGAACTGCGCGAACTTTGGTGAGTGATGGGAACTGGAATCCCCAAACCAGGAGGACTGGCTGGGCGACATTTTGGAGTTGGGCAGGGCCGGCTTGAATCGGGGCCCTAGGCAGCCTCTGCTGATGACTCCTAGTCCAAAGCAGATTGGTGGGATCTGCTCGGGCTGGGCCACGCCCCTGGTTGAAACCCAATAGCCGGGGATGGGATGAGGCTTTCCTGGGCCAGTGGCATCCCCAGGGAACACACAAACCTGTTGAAGCATAAACTGGTTGACTGGCATAGGGGAAGGAGCCAGCTCTCAGCTTGCAACTCACAGATCCACTGCAGACTGAGAGGCGATACTTCCCTAGCAAGAGCGCTGCAGAAAAACTGTAAGAAAAGTGAAAGGCCCAGAGACCTCCATCACCCACCCATCTGAAGGGGGCCAAAAACATGACAAGACAAAGAAAGAGTAAAAGGTCCCCAACTGCAGAAACAGGGAAAGTGAGTTCAACAGAGGTAAATGCAGAGGAGGTTGGAAGCAGCAAACCTGTAATGTCAGAGACAGCCTCATTGGAAATAAAGAAATATATCCGTGACCTCATCGTCGAATTTAAATCTGAAATTCTAACTCAGGCGAACCAAGATATAAGAAGACTAATAAAAGAAGTCCTGGGTAATCCTCAAGTAGACACAAATGAAAGAATAGAGGAACCCAGAGAAAGGAGAGAAGCCTTTGATGAAGAACATAAACAAAACCTAGAATATATGAAACAGATCCAAAGAGAATATCAGGAAATTAAAAACTCCATTGAAACCTGGCAAAACCTTTTAACAGAAACTAAAGACAAACTTTCAAAACTTGAAGATAGATTTGCAAAGTATGATTGTGAAAGGAAGGATCTCTTAAAAATAACAAGGAACCAGGAAGCAATGATACAAAGGCTAAAAGATGACAAGAGGATTTATAACCTAAGAACAAAATATGTGAATGAAGATGCAGCAACAAATACAAATGAAATAAAAAGTCTATTCACAGAAATAATTAAGGAAAACTTCCCAAACATAGGTAACGGAAGTGAAGTTCAGATAAATGAGGCATACAGAACTCCAGCCAGCTACAACCCAAACAAATCTACACCCAGACATATAATAATCAGGATCCCAGGAATCCATCACAAGAACAGAATATTAAAAGTGGTCAGAGAAAAGAAACAGGTTACCTATAAAGGAAAACTCATCAAAAGCACAGCGGACTGCTCAATGCAAACCATCAAATCACGAAGAGCTTGGAGTGAAATATTCCAAGCGCTGAAAGAAAATAACCTCCAACCCAGAATGATGTACCCTGCAAAACTGTCTCTCAAAATTAATGGAGAGACAAGATACTTCCACAACAAAGAGGAACTGGGGGAGTTTGTGACCACCAATCCAACCCTGCAAAGAATACTGAAGGACATGCTAGAGAGAGAGAAGAAAACCACCAGGGTTCCAGGAATAATGGCAGAAAGGCCTCAAAGAAAGGGGCAGACAGTGGCATGAAGGAGAAAAGTAAACAAATAACAACAGAAAAATAGCATGGCAGAGATAAAACAGAAACGATTGGTTATATCACTGTTTTGTCTTGACTGATTTTATTTGAATCTGGTATGCTTGAGAGTGTCGAGTCTGAGAGTAGGGACAACTACTCTGAAGATGACAGGATTCAATAGGATACCCATTCTGGTTTGATTGTTAACTGCCTTTTAAGTCCTATAATGTCTCCAATGTTTAGATTTTATTAATAATGTAAAGCAATGCTAAGTTTATATTATATTTGACGATATAGACAATTTTATTGAAAATAACTAGAGACATCATAGTGACTACAGTAGATCACCTAATGTTGTGTTTTTGTATGTTCTTTTCATCTTGTGTTTCCCTAGGAATTTGTATTGCTGACTTGTTTTGATTTGTTTCTCCCTCTAATACAGAAAGGCTAGGTATATATGTAGAGACTTATACATGTGTAGAACTTCTAAGTAGTTTACAAGAATGGATTATTGTTATTGTAAAGGAAAAAAAAAGGAAAAGAGAATATTCTAAAGGATATAACTGCATGTATGTTTGAGTGTGTGAAATTAATAACCATGTTGCTAATGTTTTAGTTGGATAGAAGAGCAAAATTGAATGCAGTCTCACTGTTTGGATGTCCACTTTGTGGACTTTACTTTTGTAACTTGAACAACTGCATCTAAGAGGAAAGTATATAATTATCAACTAGTGATTTTTACTGGTTACTATTTTTTTTGTTTTGTTTTTGAGATTTTATATGATTTCTAACCTCTTTCCATTTCAAAATTTTTTCTTTAAATAAAACAATTTAAAAAAAAGCAAGAGGAGGAAAAGAAAGTGCACTAAAAGAGATAACTGTATGTAACCTTAAGTGTGTAGGATTGATAACCATGTTACTAAGTTTTTGTTGGATTGGTGAGTAGAACTGTTTGCAGCCTCACTGTTTGAATGTCCACTTTGTATGCTTTAATTTTGTAACTGGAACAACTATATCCAAGAAGACAATATGTAATGTATCAAATAGTGATTTCTCACTGTTTATTTTTTTTGAAATTCTGTATTGTTTCTACCCTTTTTTCTGTTTTGCTTCCCCCCTCTTTAAATAAAATTAAATATCTGTTGACATATGCATGTATACACATATAAAAGATTGTATGTAGGATAAATTCCAAAAAGTAGAAGTGCTGAGTCAAAATTAAGTGCTTTTTGTATTTTATTAGATATTTTCAAATGAATGTGCACAAATGTATGTGAATAGACTCCCCAGGCAGCCATGAATGAGGCTCATTCCCCATTTCCTCCATGTATGATATTCATCAAACTTTGATCTTTGTTAATCTGATAAGCAAAACATGTCTGACCTCAGTTTTAAACTGCAGCTTTCTGAAGCATTTCTGATCAAGACTATTGACTAACTTTTTATATAATTGTTTGCTTTTTGTCTTTGACTTTCAGTTCTTCAGAAATTAGCTCTTAAATGTGTTTTAAAGGTTTTTCTTAATTTTTGTGATTTTCAAATACAAAATTGCCAAATGTTTTTGGCTTACTAAAACTTTTTGTTTTTTAATATTGAAGAATTCAACCATGTTTTTTTCTTCCAGTGTTTTTATAATTTTTTGTATTTTTAATTCTATGCTAGCTTTATCTGAAAATTTTGGAGCAAAAAAAATGGACTTCTTTTAAACAGAATATTATCAAGTGAGCAAAACCCTACTTATTAAAGAATCTCTTTCTCACTTGTATATAATAGTTCTTGTATCATATTAACAGTTCAAATATGTGTGTTTTTATGTCTTTGTTGTCTATATTTTCTTTTTTGTGTATCACATTATCTAAATTATTTTTGTAGTAAAATATTTTGCCATTTATTCTCCTTATTTTTCTTTTCTAAACTAATTTTAGCTGTGCTCAGATTTTTAAAATATAAGCTGTAACTTTAGTAAAAGTTTTTATATTGTTATCATATAGTGAGATAAAATATAAGTTATTAATTTATGAAGAGTTGATATTCTTATGATATTTGACCTTATCTAAGAACAGATTACACTTGGTCTTATATTTAAGACTTTGAAATACTTAACATTTTTTCTTGTGGATCTAACTCATAATTTAAGCTTATTCCTAGTAATTTTTGTTTAAGGTCGGTTTTAGGAATGGATTCTTTCCTTGTTTTGTATCTTATACTTGGTAGTGTTTCTATATAGTACAGCTAATGACTTTTACATATTTACTTTGAACTCAATGATCTTATAAAACTTTTTTATTGTTTGTAAAAATTTCCTAGTTGGTTTGTTTGTGTTCTTTTCAGTCCTAGGGTGTTATCATTTAAAAATATTTTTATCTTTTTGTTGCTCAAAAAACACAAATTTTATTTAGATAGAAGGAAAAAATTTGAGAGATCTATTATATATTTGGTAACTATAGTTAATAACAACAAAATGTCACAGACTTAAAAATTGGCAAGAACTAGATTTTAAGTGTTTTTTCCTCAAATATGTTAACCATGAAAGGTAACACATGTCACACAGCTTGAGTTTGTCTTTCCACAATACATGCATAGATTAAAATATGACATGTACAACATAAATGTATAAATTTTCATTTTTCAATTAAAAAATAAAAATTTCACCTCAATTTTTTTTTCATGTTTTCCTGTTACCCTACCACTTTAAAAAGAAAAATAACAATGCTGGTAAATAATAAACATCCTTGTTTTGCTTCTAACATCAAGGAGAATGTTTCTTGAATTTTTAGCATCATGAAATGGGCCTTAATGTTTAAGGGAATATTTTAATGCATATATTTAGGCATTTATTCATTTATTTAAATGTATCAATATTCCCAGATGAGACATATATGTATACATGCACATGGATACTTAGATATTTAGGGAAATTTTGGAAAATTGCAGATGATTTTTGTCTGTATGCACACTACATGCAGAAAACATATGAGGGAACTATTTAAAAGTCTTCAAGCAGGGGTGATCCAAGATGACGAATCGAAATGCAGCATGATAGAGAGCATCTCTGAGGAAAACAACTCAAATGCTAGAATCTGACACCAGAGAAGACCAGATGAAAGGAGAGGAATTCTTGCAACCCAGGAAGAAACTGAGGAAAAAGAAGAAGAAGAAGAAGTGCGGATGGAGGGCTGGAGCTGGGCACACTCTGGTAGCTGTGCTGGGCATGTCTTAGAGTTGGGCTACTCACAATTGAGCTGGGGTCATGGTCTGCTGAGAGTGGGGGTTGCTGAACTCAAGACCCTTGGCTGGAGGAGGTGCTGCAATGGGGAGTGGAGATGGTGAGTGGAGCTGCACAGACTGGTGAGTGCTGGGAGCTGGATTCCCCAGAGGGAGATGACCAGCTAGATGACATACTGGATTTGGACAAGTCAGGCTTGAATCAACTGCTGAGGTGGCTTCAGTCAGTGGCTCCTGGCCCAAAGTGGATTGGTGGGATCTGCTTGGGCTGGTCCATGCCCCTGGTCAGGTCCCAATAGCCAGGGATGAGGCTGTCCTGAACCAATGACATTTTCAGGGCACAAACTAATGTGCTAAATTCACTCACTGGTTGAGAGGGGAGGGGCCAGCCCACACTGTCACCCCTGCGTGCACCTCACAGATCAACAGCAGACAGGAGAGGGCAGCACTGCCCTAACCAGCAAGCTGCAGAGGGATTTAAAGCAATATGTAAAGGTCCAGAGACCTCCACCATTCACCTTTCTGAAAGAAACCAGAAACACGACAAGGCATAGAAACAACAAAAAGCCTTCAACTGCCGACCCAGGGGAAATAAGCCCAGGAGAGGTAAATATAGAGGAGATTGAGGGCAGCAAACATGCAATATCAGACACGGCCTTGTCGGAAATAAAGAAATATTCCCATGACCTCATCTATGAATTTAAGCCTGGAATTCTAACTCAGGTGAAGCAAGATATAAGAAAATTAATAAAAGAAATGCTGGGCACTCCTCAAAAAGACACAAATGGAAGAATGGAGGAACCCAGAGAAAGGAGAGAAGCCTTTGATGAAGAATATAAACAAAATCTAGAATACATGAAACAGATCCAAAGAGAATATCAGGAAATTAAAAACTCCATTGAAAGCTGGCAAAACTTCTTAAAAGAAACTGAAGACAGACTTTTAAAACTTGAAGATAGGTTTGCAATGTATGATTGTGAAAGGAAGGATCTCTTAAAAATCAAGGAACCAGGTTGCCAGTGCACCGGAGCCGGAACTATCATCAACTATCAGCGATTCTTGAACTCTGCATGTTGGGCACTGTAGAACAGGCAGCCTACTTGCCACCCTGGTGAGCAGCTGGTGGCCTGGCAAACCACTGGCACACCAGGGTGAGAACTAGCAGCGACTCCTAAGCTTGGCATCATGTTGGAACTTTGGGTGCTGGAAGAACAGGCAGCCTACGGGCTGCCCTGGTAAGCAGCTGGGGCCCTGCCGGGGCGCGGGCTAAGAATCAGACATTGATCCCCCCCCACCACCATTAGCAAGTAGGCACCGGCAGTCTGAGTATCTTTTTGGAGGGTGAATGTATACAGCTTGACAAGTAAGGAGGATTTCCTTCTACCATCTCTTTGAAGGCAAATATTTTTTATCACTGTTTTGTTCAGTTTTGATTAATGGTACTGCTTTATTCAATATTCTGTTTTTAAAAGTTTGAATTTCCTTCCATTTTCCTCTATTTGACTGAAAGAACAGCTAATGTGAACAAAATGGGCTGTACTATTGAGCCCATTGCTTGTGTCCTGGTGATCTGCTCTGAGGTTCTGTGGTAGTTTTATTGCAGTGCAGTCACATGGGTTTGTTCTGTCTTGTTCTGCTGTATTTTGCTACCTTAAAAAAAAAAAGTAGATAAGAAAGTAACAAAATACCTCCAAAAATCTCCCAACTCCACCAAAGCTGATCCATGGATCATGGATGAGGAGTAACTCAAAAACAAGGCAAGAGAATTATATAAGGTGATTAAAAGTATATAACAACAACAAAACAAGCCAGTAAGGTACTGAGCAACCTGAAACAGGATACAACTAAACAGATAATGGACTTAAAAAGTAAAAAGAAGAAAAGAAAGTGGTCTAGAGGATATGGCTGCATGTATGTTTGAGTGTGTAGGATTGATAACCATATTGCTAAGTTGTTACTGGATCATTGAACTTCTTTGCAGTCTCACTGTTTGAATGTACACTTTGTATGCTTTAATTTTGTAACTTTAACAACTAGGTCTAAAAAGACAGTATGTAATTTATCAACTAGTGATTTCTTACTGCTTTTTTTTCTCTGAGATTCTGTATTGTTTCTACCCCTTTTTCTTATTTTTTCTCTTTAAATAAAATTTTAAAAAAAATCAAGGAACCAGGAAGTAATGATACAAAGGCTAGAAGATGACAAGAGGATTTATAACTTAAAAATAAAAAATGTGAATGAAGAAGCAGGGAAAAATACAAATGAAATAAAAAGGCTATTCACAGAAATAATTAAAGAAGACTTCCCAAGCATAGGAAGTGACGTTCAGTTATATGAGGCATATAGAACTCCAGCCAGCTACAACCAAAACAGATCTACACCCAGACATATAATAGTCAGGATCCCAGAAATCCATTACAAGAATAGAATATTAAAAGTGGTAAGAGAAAAGAAACAGATTATCTATAAAGGAAAACTCATCAAAATCACAGTGGACTTCTCAGTGCAAACTATCAAACCAAGAAGAACTTGGAGCAAAATATTCTAAGCCCTGAAAGAAAATAACCTCTAACCCAGACTGATGTATCCTGCAAAACTGTCTCTCAAAATTAATGGATAGACAAGATATTTCCACGACAAAGAAGAACTGGGGGAGTTCATGACCACCAATCAAACCCTGCAAAGAATACTGAAGACATTCTAGAGAGAGAGAAGAAAATCATCAGGATTCCAGGAACAATGGCAGAAACACCTCAAAGAAAGGGGCAGACAGTGGAATGAAGGAGAAAAGTAAATAACAATGACAGAAAAATAGAATAGCAGAGATGAGGCAGAGAAGATTGGCTGTATCACTGTTTTGTCTTGACTGATTTTATTTGAATCTGATATACCCATTCTGGTTTGATTATTAACAGTCTCACTGTTTAAATGTCTACTTTGTATGCTTTACTTTTGTAACTTGAACAACTACTTCTAGGAGGAAAATATGTAATTGTCAACTAGTGATTTCTTACTTTTTTTTAATTTTGTCTTATTTCTATCCTCTTTCTGTTTCATTTTTTTCTCTAAAAAAAAAGTATTCAAGGAGTTAATTTTTTTCTCTATCTTGAGTCTCTGGCCTCAGGAGTTGTGAATTTGGTTCAGCTTTTTCTCCTGCAGCTCATCCTTTACTCTTTAGAAGGCTCACTGGCTATGGCTAAATAAGAAATGAATCATCCAGGCTCCGGAGTTTGTCCTAATTGTACTCTAGGGTTATAGAATTCTCTGATGTACTGAATTAGCCAATTAGAAAAAAGACCTCTTCTACAAGAAATTTCAAGAATTTTAATTGGATTTTGTAAGCTCCACCCACTTCACCAAGCACCATAAAGAAACAAGTATGATGGGGCCCTTGAAGTTGATGAAGCAGGAATAATTGCTGCTATACTTGTCGCGACTGATTTTATGTGTCAGCTCAGCTGTGTCACTGAATGTGGTTAAGCCTTACTGTGAATGTTTCCGTGAGCCTGTTTTGGATGAGATTTACATTTGAATTGGCAGATTTTGCCTAAAGCAGATTCGTCCCCATTGGCCTCCTCTGATCAACTGAAGGCCCCAGTGGAGTAAAACACTGATCTCCCCAAGAAAACTGGACTCCAGCAACAGACTACCTTGCCCTGGAAACAGAGCTAAGATACTTCAAGGGTTTCCAGCCTGTGGTAACACTCCACAAATACTGAACTTGATAGATGCACATACATACTATATATGTGTTCATAAATACATTTTCCTGGAGAACTTAAATCATTGTCTTCTGCAGAATTATAACAAAAAGCAAGGGAGAATTTCCCACATTATTTTCCTTCTTTTTGAACAAATTGTGAAGACTTAATTTACTTTCAGTATCTAACACAGGCAGGAAGGAGATTAAGCCCCTTCCCTACTCCAGACATTGCAGTTTATGCAAAGAATAAGAGGGGAAAAGTGATGACTGGGGCCTGTGAAATTTCTTGTTTGGCTGAAATTTGAGGATCTCTATAAGTTTTTCTGGAAATCTCACGCTTGGGCTTCCTGAGTCCTACTTTTACTTAAAATCCTCTAAGACATAGCCACAGGCTTCATCTAGACTTACAGGCCCTGCTGGTTTTCCTATCACTTCTGGATTTGTCCAGCTTAGCTCTCTAGGGTCTACCTTTTTTGTTTTCCTCCTTGGCTAGAAGTAAAATGAATCTGATTAGTTACATGTCTTTGTACAAACTGTGCTCTCTTCCTAGAGTGATAATATCTCTTCTTTTTCTGTCCTCTTTTAGCTCAAAATGGGCAAAGCTCTGGCTTTATAGCCAAGATTTACATCTTAGTGCTAAAATTTATTAGTTGTAATGTGGCCTCACTTATCCTCACTTTCCTTAGTAGCAAAATGACACCTACATTCCAGTGTTGTGATGAGGAATAAAAGAAATCACTTGTATGAAGAAACTTTTACAGTTCTTAACATTTATATGGCCTTAATTATGCTTTTTCTACAGAAAAAAAATACTTCTTAGTCTTCCTTCCAAGGCCCAGCTAACATATGATCTTCTGTACTCATTAGTCAAGCTATTGTACCCATTACAGACAAGTAGGTTCAAATTACACATGTGCAGAATCATTGGAGATTTATCACAAAGAAATATAAGAATGTGAATGGAAGGAAAAATCACTCAGGGCTTCATTTCTTCATTGGGAAAATGCACACAAGGAGCTTCACAGTAAATTGGAAAATAGTTCTGTATTTCAAAGGTCAACAAATGGAGCTTAAGAGTATGCTCTCTCTTAGTTAACCGTGGAAAAATATGAGTGGTTCAGTGGCAGTGGCTTGCTGTCTCTCCATAAGGCACAGAAGCCTGTATTATATTTGGAGGTGTCAAAGGAGGCTGTGGGGGGCAGAAAAACCATCTCCCAAGGATGTACATATCTACTCCCTAGAACCTTTAAATATGTTACCATGTATGGGGAAAGAAACTTTGCAGATGAGGTGAAAGTTACAGTGCTGGAATTAGATTATCCTGTGGGCTCTGTTTAATTACAAGAAGTCTTAATAGTATACCTGGGATAGATGACTCAAGGCAGAGGTGGCATCAGAAAGCTATGCCAGCATGAGGAGGACTTGACTTGAGCTCGTTGACTTTGACCATGAAAGAAGAGGTTCATGAGACTTGTCACGTAGAGAGTGTCCTCCATGTTCACAGTGTCCTGGTCATGCCTGGCTCGGAAATGGGGAACAGGAGGCAGCCCTGTTGACACTCAATCCAGCACTGTGAGACTCTACGCAGAAACCCAGGAGAATCTTGCTGTTCTGAGGTTTCTGCTTCCAGAACTGTGAGATAATAAATGGATATTTTTTAAACAACTAAATCGTGGTAAGTTAAAGCAACAGCAAATGAAGACAAAGGGCTTCACAGAGATGATTCACTCACCTGGTTCCCATCCTACAAGTAGATGCTTTAACTCATTCACAGACACTTGGCTTATTCTATTGTTAATTGGTTTATTATATCCACACATTAGGTGACAGCAGTCAAAGGGCCATATGCTCACTGTCTAAAAAGTAGCAGATTGGGTCATTTTGATGAAAAGGTAGCAGCATAGATGTAAGCTTGTGGGACTCTTTGAACAAGTTCAGTTGGGAAATCTCTCCGATCATCTTAGACATGACTTTACTTTCTCTGTCATGCTGCCATTCAATCACTCTACAAACACACTGCAGGCTGCTGAGCACTGCCTGGCATTTGAAGTATTCTGTTATGTTTGTAATTACTTGTTTTCATGTTAGTTTTCACCTCCACTTCCTGCCATGTGGCCGACACATGGTGAAGCTTTATAACTAGATATGAACAAATGGACTCCAGAAACTCATTCATCCTAATTACCTACTGGGAGTGAATATGATAATTTTGACTCAAAGTAAAATGCTCTTATGCTCTTCTGCCCTAAACCATGCTATGACCGTAGCCTTTTTGCTTTGTCTGATTCCATTATGGTCTCTTTTCCTAAAATAAAATATGTACATTCAAGTTATTAGTTCTGTATACTGTCATGCATCCTCTTT
Organism: Hydrochoerus hydrochaeris; assembly: GCA_004027455.1. Taxonomy (NCBI): domain Eukaryota; kingdom Metazoa; phylum Chordata; class Mammalia; order Rodentia; family Hydrochaeridae; genus Hydrochoerus; species Hydrochoerus hydrochaeris. The sequence goes on along the minus strand of PVLA01000042.1, from coordinate 684,214 downwards.
GGTTTTCATTTGTGTCATCCCTTTATTATAACATCAGACCTCCTATTCTCATTTGAGAAATTCAACATAAAGTATGTAGAAAACCATTACAGAGAAGCTACCTCTATTCCGATCTATTATAGGCCTCAGCATGGAATGTAAAACTACGAAGCTCAGATGCCAGCTGTTATGTTCTAGTAGTAGAATCCTTTTTGCTTTAAATTAAATATTCCTGGAGGAAAGAGGAAACCACAGTTGCCCATCCATCATGGCATGCATAGGTTATTATTTATATCTTAACAAATCCATCTCTTTTTGACAATGCTTATATCTTGACTGTACTCAATCAAGTTATTGATGAAGAGCAAATCATTTGAAAAAGGCAGTGCCAATTTGTTAGTTGTTCAGGTTAGTTTTGCAATGTTAATATTGAACACTTTTATAAACATTTTTCTAATATAACACCTTGCCACTCATTGACTTCTCACTCTTAATTCATTCACCAGCCCAAGAGGTCCTGAAAAAATTGACATTTCTCCTCCTAGAAGTTAGGAAGATCTCAGTCTTTTTGAGGTCAAGTTCTCTGTGCTGAACTCTATAGAAAGTCCAACACCAAAGCAGACCACCAGGGAATATTACTTTGTTCAAATTTTGAACACAGAGCCTAAGAAAATACCTAAAACTTGAAATCTATCTTAAAAGCAAATTTTAAATAAACCTAAATTTTGTTCAATACTTGTATCTAACTCAGAGAGTTCCTGAGGTATTGAGGCGGTAAGATCCAAGTTTGAGCCCAACCTGGAAAATTTAGTGAATTTATGAGACCCTATCTCAAAAACAAGCAAGCAAGCAAAAAAAGCCCTGCTAGAAAATAGCATAGTATGAAGGAATTGATTCAATTTCCAGTACCACAATAGATAAATGAGGGAATAAATAAGTTCCTTTACAAGAATGATTTTTTTTCCCAAAGTTGTTTTTTGTTTTTTGAGGTGTTTTTGTTGTTGTTGTTGTTTGATTTTTTTGTACCAGGAATTGAACTCACAACTATGTACTTGCCAGGCAGGCACTTGTGCTGCTGAGATATATCCCTGACCCTTTTTACAAAGCTTTAAGTGATATGTAAAAGTTGGACATATTCATTGGGTATCATGTGATGTTTCAGTACACACATTAGAATTTTGGAGAACATTTTAGATCTAAATCATAACAGTTACTTTCATGGAAGTTGTAGTTTAGATCTAAAATGTCCTTAAAAGTCTCATGTTTGAAGATGGGTCTGATAAGAATGGTAGTTCACTTGGTCCATGTGTTCAGATTTAATGAAGCCATATCCTCAAACATTTATTATTTATGGAGGAAACATTCAAAATCTTTTCTTCAAGCTTTTTGTAATAATCAGTGTTTTATTGTTAGTTATCTATAGCCCACTTAATGTGCAATAGAGCACACCAGAAATTCTTACTTTTATCTAACTCTAATTTATCATCACTAGTCAACCTGTACCCAACCCTCTCTATCTCCTGCTTTTTCCTTCTTCTTGTAATAATTCTTTAAGATCAACTTTCAGATTCCACATGAGTCAGATCATGTAGTACTTATGTTTTTGAGCCTGGCTTATTTCACTAACCATAAAGCTCTCTAGTTTCGTCCATGCTGTCAAAAATGACAGGATTCCACTCTATTTATCACTTACATAGTATTCTATTACAAGTATATTATATGTTCTTTATCAATTTATCAGTTGATGGACACTTAGATTGTTTCCAAGTGAGAGATTTCATGTTTATATTTTTAAGCAGCTTTCTCTGACATTGAATATACACCCGGAACAATTTTTTTTTTTTGTTTATAAAGATTTACTATCATAGCTAGTTTACCATCACTGGGACAAAATTCCTGATACCCTTAAGATTATTTTTGCTCATGTTTTCAGTCCCTGGTTACCTGCTTCTGAGACATAAAGGTCACAGTGAAAGGGCCTGGACAGAGGAAAACTGTTCACATCATAATGGTCGAAGCAGAGAAAGAACGGAGGAGATGGGATGGGAAATACACCTTTCCAGGTCACACCTCCAGTGACATGCCACTTCCAAACAGGCCTGGCCTCCTAGCAGCATATTTAACTATAGATTCTTCAGTGGCTTAATCTGGTGAGTACAGATCCTCATGATCCAGTCACCCTTCACACACATTAGAACTTGATGGGGGTGGGTATTTTGGGTATAAACCATTACACTTACTGTGGTCCTTTAGATCTAAAATGTCCCCCAAAATCTCATGCTCAAAGCTGAGACCTACTAAGAAACAGTATGTCACCAAGGGCATGACTTGGAAGGCTTTATTCCCATCTCTGGCTCTCCCCTTTCCTTCCTCCTTCCAGGTCATCAAATGTTGAATGCCTTCTCTCTACTGCTTTATTTTGCCAGGGCACTGCTGCCTTGGAGCCTGCATAACTTGGACTGTATCCACTGAATCTGTAAGCCAAAATAAGTTTGTAAGTTGTGGGTTTTATATTTTTTTTCCCAGAAATGGGAAAGCTAACTAATATAGAAAACTGGTGCAAGGAGTAAGGTGGCTGCTGGGCTGTGACTATGTTGTTCAGACGCCTTTGGAACTGGTTCACAGAAGAGATTTGGAAAGGTTTGAAGATGTGTACTAGAAGTCCTGGAATGCTGAAATCTAAGCTTACTGGATAATTTTGGTCAGAACTCACAATATTAGAACATTGATGGGAATATGGACAGAGAAGGCCAGATTTATAAGGTTTTAATGGGAATTAATACTGTACTGGAAACTAGACTAGAGGCTGTGTTTCATTATTACATAGGATTATTATACTTTATGCATGTCTTGAGACTTTTAGAAGACTGAGATTAAAGGTTATGGACTAATTAATCTGGCAGAGGAAATTTCAAGGCAGCCCAATATTCACACTGTAGAATGGGTACTGCTGGCTGCTTTTCACTGATTATAATGATAATCAGGAGCAAAAATACATCCAACTAACATGTGGCTTTTCCAGAAAGGAAATGCTTATAAAGTTGAAGCAAAGAAGAGTGTGGCTGCTAAAAAGATTAGCATTAAAAGCAAACCAAGTATTTTGCATCAGGAGAGAAGGAAAAATGACTTCAAGGTATGTCAGGAATTAGCAAGACCCCACCTATTGCAGGCTCAAAGGTGTCAAATGAAAAGGTGCCACTTTTCATTTGAGAAGTGAGACTCTGGGCTTTCTTCTAGAAGGCATAACTAAGGGATTGGTTTTCCAGGATTCTTTTCATGGTGCTTAGTCATCAAGACTCAGAAGTATCTGCAGCCATAACTCAAGGGAGCTAGGCTGCTTCTGGAGCTGGTAGCTGACTTTGACATCACTAAAGTGATGATGGTACTGGTTTTCCAGACTTGTAGAATACAAGAGTTGTGGAATCATGAGGCTTCCATGCAGATTTCCCAGGAAGACCTGGGAAGCTAGGTAATGTGTTACTATGTTTAGCTATTCTAACAAAGCCAGTGGTGTAATGGAGACTCTAGAAAGTTGAAAATGCCAGAAATGTGGAATGCCTACTAAGGAAAAACTCAGCCAGTGAGCAGAACTAGCCCAAGAGAGAGGCTATGTGAGCCACCTGCACATCCCTCTTTGAAAACAGAAAACTACTTCCACTTTGGCTAAACCTGGCCCTATCTCTATGTGCTGATATGTACAGAGCTGGTTAAGTTATTTTATTTTTCCTTCAATTGGCTCTAAACGGTGTAAATAGGGCTAACTAAAGTACTGATGCATAATCTTTGAAGCCAGGCAGTGGTCCTGTTTCCCCACCTCAGTGTCTCCCTATAAATGGTTGAGCCCAGCAGGACAGTAGAGCCACACAGACCCAGGAATGTCAAACGGGTTCAAGCCTCAAAAAGAGGCTGTGACTTCTCAGGGTAAAAAAAAGGTTTACACATCAAAATTGAAACACCAGCCTTCTAAACATTAAATGCTACCTCAATTGTGTTATGCAGATTGGTCTTTCTACAAATCTGTCTCTGCACATTGCAGAGGTGTTTTCTGGCTTCCTAGCTAGCCTACCTCACGGTACTCATGTAATTCCCGACATTCTCACAGTCACTCGCCCTTCAGCCCCTCCCTTTTTCACAAATTAATAAAATCTGGGTTAGGCCTGGGTCAAGGCCTTTGTTCCATGAATGCTCATCTGGACCAGACTTAGGGCTCCTTGGCTTCCCTTAACTATAAATATGTCTTAGCGTCTTTATTCTTGCCATAGGTTACTGGAGGAGATAGATTAAAATTAACTCACCTAAATTCCAATAACATTTCCATGGGATAACAATTATAAGCTTCCCGGACCACAGTGAGGACAAAAAAGGGCGTCTGTAGGTTACAATCAGAAATACCATAAAGGTGAGGCTGCCCGGTACCTTTGGAACTCACAATTTCTTGCCCCAGATACTGGAGATGGAGCTATAGAATTTAATGTTTGTCCTGTTAGGATTTGGTCTTGCTTTGCTCTGACTTCTTTCTGCCTGCTTCTTTCTGTTTTAGAATAGATTTTTTTTCCTCTGTATTATTATAAGTTACAAATATTTAACATACTCTTTGATTTTCGAGGGGCTCATGCCTTGATACTAGGTGGAGACTTTGGATTTGGACTTTTCAGCAACACTGAAATTTTAATACTTTGGCAACTCATAAAGCTGCACAAAATGCATTTTGCATAATAAAATGAACCCCTTTTGTGTTTTTTAACACAAAAAAATGTTATATTTTTTAATCTAGACTTTCTCTTAAAAGCCTTAGCTTTTGAGACAAGGCCTGATCAGAAAGGGCAGGTCACTGGGCTTCATGACTTGGAAGGCTATACTCTCTCTGCTTCTGAGCCACCATGCACTGAACAGCTTTTCTCTGCCATGCCATTCTTCCATGGAATCTATGCATTGGAATCAGTCAACTATGGACTAATCCTCTGAAACTATGAGCCAAAGTAAACTTCTCTTCCTTTCAATTTCAGGTGTTGGATATTTTGTCCCAGTGATACGAAAGCTTACCAATATAAAAGTAGAAGAAAGTTAAACACTCTAATGGAAACAAGTTTATCATAAAATAAAGGCTGATTCTAGTCTTTCAAGTAATATAATTTTATGTTTACTCTATCAGATATTCACTGTTTCATACTCATATTATATCAAGCATGGGCCATTAGTTATACGGTTGTTTTGTACCCAAGAACTCAGAAAAAAAATCTTTAAAATAATGTAGAAAAATATTTGAGGTCCTCTGATGAAAGATGGGCTGTAAACCAGATTTCCCAGAGAGATCTTTCCAGCCTCTCTGCTTTGATGTGAGTCCAGATTATTTTTTCACTTGATGAAAAAGATGCTTTGAAGGATGAGCCAGGCAGACTGTGACAGGGGGTGGAGTCTCCAAGTAGACACCAAAGATAGTCTAATGAATCCAATTGACTGTATCCTTGGAGCTTTGAAAATTGTTCCAACCCTGCCTGATTTTCAAGTGAAACATTCATTTTATAATATCAGATAGCTTGCCCTGAAAATCACTTTCCCATGTTCTTAAGGTCTGTAAAGTCACTTTTTCTTTTCATAAAGCCGAGTCTTCTACTTTTTAATTTATTAGATAACTCTGCATCACTTTATTCTATTATAGAAAAACTCTCAGAGGCAAATTCATGGGAAAACAGAACTCCTTTGTATTGGATTCTGCAGTTATTCTCCTGTCACTACTAATGTGTTTCCTATGAAGTAATATAGATTATTCTGAAATAGTTTTAAAAGGAAAATATCATTTTTCTGTTTGAAACCATATAATGCAAAGGGATCTATTTTGTGCATATACCAAGAAATGTGTGATTCTTAACATTAGCCTTTTCTTTGAGTTTCTGAGTAGCATGTCTCAACAATTTGTGGAGTAGGCCAGAATAATTGTGCTACAATTCTTATTGAGCATTTGTTATCCTTTATTCTCTTTACTCCATGAAAGGAAATTCTATGTTATGAACAGAATGAGATTTCTTTTGAAAAAGGAAAAACCAAAAAAAGCTTACTGTTAATTAAATTAACGTGAATTCTTCTAGAGAACACCAGTAGATCTGGTGATGTAAATAAATACATGGGTCATCTGTGTGAAAGTGGGGTTGCTTAACCAACCCCTTCAGTGACAGGAAGTACACATACTTTTGTTCTATTGGAATAAAATATAATTGAGTTCTCAACCACCTCTATTGTGTTGGTGACAATTCACAAGTTACAAAATTTTCCTGTAACACAGTATCATGCCATTGGGGCATTTCAATTTTGGTTATTTGAAAGATTTTTGAAACAATTTAACATACATTTCTCACTGAAATGATTGCTAGTTACCCAGAGATAACCATCTGATAAAAAGAAACAACAATTCTGTGAGAGTAATATTAATTACAATTCACAAAGTACTGTTCTCCTTCCACTTTGATAATTTTTTAGAAGATATATAATGAGATGACATTGTATTTGGAGTTGAGTGAATTTCTCTAAAGCCATCTCTGTGGCAGAATGTTCAGTAAAAGAGCCAGACTATTAAGATAACTGTATAACATGGCTGAAAATGGAAGAAGTGGTTTCTACATGTGCACAACATGTAGCTGAAGACATTTGCCAACATGCAACAAGGGACACAGGAAACTTCTGTCTCCTGGTATTTGTGGATCATGTCAGTTCAGACATGATCATGTAGAGGGCAGGTTACACTCACACTCTACTTAAAGATTCAAGCTTTAGATACAATTTTGGCAAGAATAGTGTAAAGGTTCCTTGGGAAAACACTATGTTAAAAGCATTCAGAACATTAAAATATTCTAAGTATTAGGATTCACTGGCAAGTTACTCAAAACCTCTTGTTCAAGATATCAGAAATTCAAAATGGATGACCCAAGCCCAATTCAACTGAACAGAAGCTTTATGTTACTTCAGTTAAAAATCTTTTAGTCAGTTATTAACTTACTGATTTGGTCATTCACTTACTTTATAAATATTGACTAACGATCCACTAAGAAACACTAAAAACTTTTCATGGTTTATATCCCTTCTCTCATCAAAACTAAAAAGTGAGTGTTATTATGTCCATTTTACAGAGGAAGAGTCAAGAGATTACGTTTTCCAAGACATGTAATAAAGCAAGTGATAGAGCCATAATTTGAAATAAAGTTTGGCTTTCAAATTCTGAGCTTTTCTCCCCTTACCTCACTCTGCCTCTTTACTGATACGCTTAGTGCACATAGAAAACATTTTATCAGGTCACATTCTCTAAAACATGAATTATGCGAGTAGTAGATGAAGAAGAAAGGGTTGAGGTTACATCATCCCCCAAACACAAGAAGACCTCCTAGTAGGACCCAGCTCTTAAAAGTTTCAGCAAGTCCTACAGCACCATGAACTGGAGAGCAAGCCTGTAGCACAGAGGTTACTTTGGGGACCTCCAGTTCCAAACTAATAGAGAGTATCTCTGGCCCAGGTGAATAATAGCTGAATAACCCTAACAAGATAAACTAAATATATTGATTCAAATCCAAATACTATTAATATATTGGAAGAGATGTGTGGTTGTGAGTAGAGAATGGAGTACAACTGACATTGCATATGATGCTGAGCAGTGAACTATATCTAACACTAAAGAATCAAGAAATAGTCTATGAGCATGTCTTTGTTTGAATGTGGTAAGATAGCAGAAGAAACAGAAAAGGGATTCAAATTTCCCTGTGTGTTGGTTGTAAAGACAAAAATAAACAAAGCAACATATGGAGTTTAATCACTGATGGCACAAACATGAGTTCCTGGAAGCTTCCAGAGAGGGTACAATTATAGAAAATGCTGTCACACAAAGAGTGTTAGGAAGGAAGAAAGATGCGATATAGTATCTATATTATTATTTAAATCTGTAGTGGCATCTGATTCTAAAAATTGTGTTCTTTTCCCTCTTGGCAAATAAAACTTCAATTTACCAATGAAAAAATAAATATTATTAACTCAATGTATTAACTTAGTTGACCGATGCCTTTTCTCATGACTTGACAACCACATAATTTATGGATTTCATTTTCAGAATAACTGCATTGAGGAGAAAATCCACAAAGACAAATTTACTACAAGATTAAGTATTTAACCAGACCCTTGCACTACATAAATAAATGTCAGTGCTGCTTACCTGATAAACCAGGCTTCCTAAAGTTCAAGGACACTATGGATGATGAACACACATGATTCTTGTTCTTTTCAGTGCTTTTGGTCAGCATGGCAAGTTCCTGTGGATTTCAGTGGGGGAGTGCAGAGTCTAGTTAAAATTTGATATTTCCTAAGCAAAGCAACAGTCAGTCTTTAATAACGGTATTCCAAATACCCAAACCATATCTTTCATCAAGGAAATTTCCAAGTTATAGTTCTTGGAATTTCTCTGGCCTTTGGGGTTTCCATTACTTTAGAAAAATCTGGCTTCCAGATTTGAAATAAAGTTCGGCTGGTAACAAATCAAACTAAATTTTAGTAGTTGTTATGAGATTATTGGGGATTGAGGGGTAAACCTGAGATTCTAAATGTGACTGACCAATGCCACTCTCTATTTGATATGCAATAGTTGTGTGAGAAGAGCCAATGAACCTTCTGGAAACTCAGACCGTTGTCTCATACTGAATTTATTCTCAACTTGGATCTAGAGTTTAACAATCCTTTCACACATAGTGCTGGTAAGCCTAATCTCCTTAGTTTTATAAATGATTCAAGTTCCTGGCCATCCTACATGATATGTGACCTGAAAAATTGCTTTGAATCCTGTTCTGTTGATACAGTACATGTATCACCTCTGAGAATTTTGTGTATGTGCTTCACTGATGTTATATAACTACCACTTTCACATATTTAACAAAGTCATTGCTTGAAATAGTAAACCACATGGCAGCCAACGTAGCGAATCAGTAGATTTAGGAACCATTGACTAACCAATTTTCAATGAACCTAATTGTAATGTCTTTCAGCCCAAATTTCTGTAGTATGTCCAACAGCTATTATGTCAAATGGCTTGTTGAATTCAAGGATCATTATATTCTGGTCTTTCTGTTCTGCTGGTCAAGTGATACTTTCATAAAAAGAAAATGTAGATAATTTTATTTGGCATTTTAAATTAACACATTCTCCCTCAGTAATCACCATTTCTCCTTTCGAAGACTGTCTTGCAAACCCATTCTTTCTAAGACATTAATTTTAGAATTTTCCCCAAGATTGCTGTCAAGAGTAAAATAACCTACTTTCTTCCCTTGAAAAATTAAATTGTTTGTGATCATGTTTTTCAACAACTCTCCATAGATCTTCAAAAATTATGGACAATGTTTTGTGGATTTTTTAAAAAGTTAATTAAATATTCTGAGCAAAATTTACCCATAGCACACTATTTGCTCATTCTAGCCTTTAGTTTCTACTTCAGTTTTTCTGACAGCTGTAAAGCACATTATCAACTGCGAATGTACACATATGGTAAGAGTAATAAATTCAGTGATAGAAAGAAGCTATCTTTAAGCCAGAATGGATACATTACATTAAATTTAAGTAAAAAAAAGACTCCCACTAAAAGAGATATAGTTGTGCAGATTAAAAAACAAAGCCTAATCTGACATTTATAAGAATAGAGAAAGCTTGATGGTAAAAATATGAAAAAAAAAAAACTGTGCAAATGCTAACTGAACAAAGAAAGTGTATTAGTACCAAACAAAGTGGCTGTTATGGGGAAGTCATTTCCAGATGAAAAAAAAGATATTTCATAATGATCAGTTCACCAGGAAGACTTAGCAATTCTAGGTATGTATCCATCTAATACATACTCTCAACATATGTAGAGAAAAAAACATACAAATGAAAAGAATCAGTAGGTAAATGTAACATCATATAACATAATATAGTATAGCTATCTTGGTAGCTAATAAACAGTTCTTGACAAAATTTCAGTAAGAATATAAATGTGAATAATGCAAATAATTTCTACCAAGTGGACATATATAATACAGTGCTCCCGTGGTTTCCAAGTAAACATTCTTTTCAGGTGTATGCATGATACTCACAAAAGATATAATAGGTTTTAACATTAGTCACACTGAACTTAAAAGAGCTTCACAATAGAGACTGTGTTCTTTGTTCTCTAACCACAGTATACTTCAGATAGCAACTGATAATATAAACCAATTGAAATATTTTGATCTGTTTTAAAATTAGAATATGCATGTCTAAATAACCCATGTGTCAAATAGCAACAGAAATTTTTTTAGAAATTTAACTGAATTATAATGAATAATACTTAGGAACCCTTCTGGCACTTAGAAGAAAATTTATAACCTTAAATGCATATATTAGAAAAAATAAAGTCTGATAACCAATGACTTCAGCAAACAAAGAAATTAGAGGACAAAAGTTAAGTCTAAGGAAATGGAAAGGAAAAAAAGAAGCAATAGAATAAAGAGGATCAACATAGTTTATCACTTGACACAAACGATAAAAGTGAAAGACTCCAGGTAATATTCAAACTATATCTCAAAATTAAAAATAAATTAGACAAAATGTAAATATCCTCAAAAGCATAGCTTGTCAAAGTTAACAGAATAATTAATATAAGATTTGTATAAATCTATACTTAGTGAGGGAGTTGAATCTACAATTTATAATTTCCTACAAAGAAAACTAATTACATTTGGCTTCATGCATGAATTTATCCAACCATATAATGAAGAAATGTTACCAACATTTTACCATTTCTAGGGGCAGGGGAATACATTCTAATTTGTCTTCTGACATGAATATAATTTTGATATAAAAACTTAGAACAATAAAAACAGAAACTTGCAGTAAACTTTATTTATTAACATAGATCCAAAAATTCTAAGTAAAACATAAACAAAATGAAGAAGTCATATTCAGAATACATAAAAATCATTTACATATTTCTAAGACAGCCAATCCAACAGAAGAATGGGCAAGCAATTTGAACAAAGACTTTTCATGATGAATATCTGAATGTCTAAATGTAAGGTGAAAGAATATGTAACCTCTTTGGCTACTAGGAATCTGAAAATTGAAGGCATAATGAGACATGACTACACAGTCACCAGAAGGGCTATCATTGAAAGACTTAAATACAAAACTTGATCTCAGTATTTTGCTCTGAAGATAACAGTGTAAATTATAAAATCCCTATGAAAACATTTATTGGAGGACCCACAGTGTTTAAATACATGCATACACTCTGGCCCAGCATTTCTGTGTGTGCACTCAGGCTTGACAGAAACATGTGGAAATACACGCCCAAATGCATTCACAGAAATGTGTGGTGCAGTGTGCTCTGTAAAAGACAAAAATGGGGGATAAGCGAAACAGCTGTTAAAAGCATAATGGATATAGAGTAGTTTATTCAAATGATGGAATATTATAGAATAAACTGAACCAAACAATACTATATGCAGCAACATGGTAGTATCAATAAATATGGAGTAAGTAAATCTAGAGACAATATATACAGTAGTGTTAAAAGTGTAGATTATAATTATCATCAAGAAGAAGTGAAAGGAGGGCTAGTATGAGGGAGAATGGACAGAAAGAGGGTTCCTGGTGCACCAGTGAGTTTTAATTCAGTTCTTGTTCGTGTGTGTGTGTGTGTGTGTGTGTGTGTGCTTTACTGGGAACTGAACCCAGGTCTTTCACACTGAGATACATCCCTAGTCCTTTTTAAGTTTTTTTTGTTTATTTTTATTTTGAAACAGGATCTTACTAAGTTGCTATGTAACCCAGACTGGTCTCAAACTTGTAACCCTCCTGCTTCAGCCTCCCAATGTGTCATGCACCACCACACCTGGCTAAGTTTCAACTTCTTGACCTGTGAGGTAGTTACACACTTGTGTTTGCTTTTCATAATCATAAAATGATTAGCACATTTCTAAGTTTATGTTTATATATTCTTTTTACATAAAAATTTACCAGATATTATACAGTTAATACTCTTCTTATTTGCAAAAATGAAAAGAGAACTGATATAAACCCTCAATAATGAGAATGTAGGAAAATAATTTTCACTGCTGATGAAAATGTGAAGCAGTATGATTGTGTTTGGAGATGGATTGAAATTGACTAATGAGTTTAAAGAGCCATTCTCTGACCTAGCAAATATTCTAGATTATATCTAACGAATTTCATGTGAATATACACTAGGACACCTATAATGTTGTTTCCAAATGAAAACCATCCTTGTATCTATCAAAATGTGATATATAAATTATAGTGCTTCCTTAAAATGGATGTAGCAAATATAGCTGCAAACATTGCATGGATGAATCCTACAAACAAAATACAAAGCTAAATAAAAAAGTAAAACAGAAAAAAAGCACACATGACATAGTATTTCACTCAGTTTAGGTTCAGAAACATGTAAAGTGAAACTATTGTTTCTTAAGTGCTATATACAGACGGTAAAAGTGCAAAGAAATATAGTAACGTTACATAATTGCAAAATTCAACTAAGTGGTTACATAGAGGAAGTCAAGAAGGGAAAGAATGAGATTATGAAAGGATCTGAGCATTAACACCAAATGAGCAAAGATGGCCCATTGTAGGACAAACTGTCAAGCTATTATGGCAAACGCCTTTCATAACTAATTATTGTGCAGCCAATGAAACACTCAAATATACCCTTGGACCAAATAGAAGACAAATATTTTTGATTCTTTCAAGAATGTAGCTTCATTCAGGCTATTAGCATAATCACTTCAGTTCTGGATCCACTGCTTATTACATATTTACCACCCTAAAATAATACGTATTTCTGAAAATGTATCTTCATCCATTTAAAAGTTAACCAGGAGGATTGGAAATATGATCCAGTAGTAGAGTTTTGCTCAGAATGCACAGTGGTCTAAATACAATCTACAGTTCTGCAATCAATCAATCAATCAATCAATCAATCACCAGGAGCATGCTGGGTGGGTGGTGCATATCTGTAGTCCCAGCACTCAGGAGGATGAAGCAGGTGATTGACTGTGAGTTCAAGGTCAAGCTGTGCTACATAATGAGTTCAAGGCCAGTTGGACCCTGTTTCAAAACAAAGCAAAGCAAAACAAACAAAAGCACCCAGGAACATTATCTAAGCCATCACCATCTCTCCTATCTCCCTGAAGTACAAGAAGAAAAAGATAATGCATGGCAGACTAATATAAAAATACTGAAAGTAGATTTTGTGAGAAGTTAGGCCAATAAATAAGACTATTGGGTTTGTTGTTGCTCAGAATTTCCACCAAAGGTTCTGCAAACTCAGTTTGGTCTTACCAAGGCAAGCATGTCAAAAAAGGATATAATGAACTTTCTTCAATTATATTCATTCAAGGTAAGAAATGATTTATGACATACAAGGAGAGTTTTTAAAAATATTTTTCTAATCATTTAAATTCTTTGTTTGTTTCTACTACCATAGCTGGTCTTTCTCAGATTGTATTTTTCTGGATCATGATGGACCAAAATCCTAAGGCTGCATTAAAAGAGATCTAAGGTTAGATGGCCCCTCATAACAATATCAGGTGACCAACTATGAAGGCACCCTTAATGGAGTCATTTGTTACTGACATTACATTTTTATCTTGTGAAATCTGTGAAGTTGTGTTAGGAGCTGCCAGTGTGATCTGAGGGCAGTGTTATTTGGATGAATGTATGTAATATTGGGCAGCTGGAGCTGCTATAATCTAGTGATACTATTTTATCTCAAGGGGAGTGATTTATAATTCAAGGGAAAGCTATCCAAGAATAACTCCAAAGCTATTAATAAAAACCTATCTGTATCTTGGAATTCCTATTTATATCTTTCTGCTTTTTATTTTTTATTTTAAAACCTCTTTCTAATACAACAAAACCACACTGAAGATTATATCAATGGGTTACTGATGAAATTCAAGAAGAAATTAAACAATATCCACAAGCAAACAAAAATGCAGCTACAACACACTAGAACTGAAAACAGTCCTAAGAGAGAAATTTATAGTGCTGAATTCTCATCGAGAAAGCAGGATGAACACAAATGAACAACATAATTCTGCAACTCAAGTCAAAACCCATACAAGGGAGGAAATTATAAAGATCAAAGGAGAAATTAACATAATTGAGACTAAGAAAATAATACAAAGAATTAATGAATCAGAGATGGTTTTTTAAAAGAATAAATAAAATTAATAAACCCTTAGCCAGTCTTACAAAAAAAAAAAGGAAAGAAAAAACTTAAATTCATGCAATAAGAAATGAAAGTGGCCAAATCACTACAGACCCTGTGGAAATTCAGAAGATTATCAATAGCTACTTCAAAAACCTTTACTTGCATAGGACAGAAAACACAGAAGAAATTGACGGATTCCCAGGAATGTATGAATTACCAAAGCTGGATCAAGAAGATATAAAAATTCTGAATGACCTAATATCAGTTGATGAAATTGAAAATGTAATTTAAAACTGATCAACAAAGAAAAACCCAGGTTCTGATGGATTCACAGTTGAATTCTACGAGAAATTAAAAGAAGATGTAATGCCAAAACGCCTCAAACTCTTTAATGAAATTGAAAAGGAAGTAATTCTACCTACATAAGCAATTCTATCTAATAAATGGCCCCAAACTCAAAGCTTTCCTTCCTGGAAGCACTTATTACCCTGATACCAAACAAGAGAAAGACTGAAGCAAAAAAGAGAATTACTGGCTAATCTCCCTAATGAGCATAGATGCAAAAATCCTCAAGAAAATACCAGCAAACCTAATGTAATAAATCATCGAGAAGATTATACACCATAGCCAACTGGAAATCATTCCAGAAATGCAAAGTTGATTCAACATATGCAAATCAAAAAACATAATACACAGTAGCAACAGAACAAAATACAAAAATCACATAATCCACATAATAAACTTTTGTTAAGTCCAACACTCATTCATGATAACAGCCCTACAGAAAATCAGAATAGATGTTATTTCCCTCAATCTGATAAAAGTCATTTATGACAAGCCAAGAGCCAACACTGGGGGCTGGGGGTTTAGCTCATTGGCATAAGCACCTGCCTGGCAAGCGTGAGGTCATGAGTTCAATCCCCAGTACCAAAAAAAAAAAAAAAAAAAAAAAAAAAAAAAAAAAAAAAAAAAAAAAAAAAAAAAAAAAAAAGCCAACAGCATAATAAATGGCCCCAAACTCAAAGCTTTCATCCTAAAATCAGGAACAAGAAAAGGATGCCCACTATCTCTACCCCTATTCAATATAGTGCTGGAAAAAAAAAAAACAGGAATGGCATAGGAAAGTAAAAAATGAAATGACTTGCAGGTGATGTGATACTCTATGTAGAAGATCCCAAAAATTCCATCAAAAGACTTTCAGATGTAATAAGCAAATTCAGTAACAAAGCTGATACAAAATCAACATTCAAAATCAGTTGCATTCTTGCACACCAACAAACTCACTGAGAGAGAAATTAGGCAAACCATACCCTTTGCAATAGCATCCAAAACAAAAATTGAAATACTTAGGAATCACTGTAACAAAGGAAGTAAAAGATCTATATATTGAAAATTACAGTACTCTGAAAAAGGAGATCAAAGAAGATATTGGAAAGTGGAAAGATGTCCCTTGCTCAGATAGGAAGAAACAACATTGTGAAAATGGTCATGGTCCCAAAATTATCATACAGGTTTAATGTAAGCCTGATCAAAATATCATTAGCATACCTCACAAATCTAGAGAAAACAGTCTTAAAATTCTTTTGGAAACAGAAGAAACCTAGAATAGCAAAGATAATCTTGCACAACAAAGGCAAGGCAGGAGGTATAACAATCTCTGACTTGAAATTATACTACAAAGCTACGTGATAAAATCAGCATGGTACTGGAGAAAAAACAGACTTGAGGATCAGTGAAACAGATTAGAAGATGCAGACACAACTACAAACACACCAACACCTTTTCTCTGAAAAAGGGGCCAAACTCCTTAACTGGAAGAAAGATAGCCTCTTTAATAAATGATTCTGGAAGAAATGACTTTCCACATGCCATGGACTAAAACTAGACCCTTCTCTATCACAGTGCACTAAATTAAAGTCAAAGTGGATCAAATATCTAAATAATAAAACAGAAACACTAAATCTACAGGAAGACAAAGTAGGTAAAAATCCTGAGGACACAGGGGTAGGCAGAGAGTTCATGAACAAAATACAAACTGCACAGGAAGTACTTCAAAGAATCAATGACAGGGATCTCAGTTTATTACAAAGATTTTGCCTCTCAAAAGAAATCACCAACAGAGTGAAAAGAAAACCCACAAAGTAGGAAAACACTTTATCCAACTATCCCTCAGACAAACAGCTTCTAATCTAGAACATATAAAGAATTTTTAAAAAATCAGGGCCCCCGAATTTAAAGACCCAATCCAAAAGTGGGCATCTGAGATGAATACATACTTTTCAGTTGAAGAAATATAAATTCCAAATAAGTATATGAAAAAATGTTCGATATCATTGGTCATTTGAGAAATGCAAATTAAAACAATGCTGAGATTCTATCTCATCCCAGAAAGAATAGCTATCATTCAGCAATCAACCATTAACAAATACTTGCCAAGCTATGGGGAAAAAGGAAGTCTTCTCCCCTGTTGGTGGGAATATAGACTGGTACAAACACTGTGAAATTATTGTGGAGATGCCTCAAAAACTACTATTGGAAATCTCATTCAACCCAGTTATTCCCCTTCTGGATATTTTCCCAGAAGAATTAAAAACATCATACTACAGCTATGTATATGCACTCATGTATATAGCAGCACAATGTAAAATAGCTAAATCTTGCAAACAACCCAAATGCCTATCAGTGGAGGAATGGACAAACAAGATGTGGTATTTTTATACAATGGCATATTCCTCAGCTATAAAAAAGAATAAACTCAAGGCTTTTATATGAAAATGGATGCAAGACAAAGGACAAGTTCCTATATACAGCAGAAACAGTACACAGACAATCATCATTCTGGCATTGATTCTCAAAGCCTATATTCTCGGAGAAGGTCAGATGACAACCACACACTCAATAGTTTTACAAAAGAAATTCTCTGAATTTAGGGGTTATTAATTTTTTATAACAGAAAGTAAACAAATTTCCCCTTTGTTGTGAGGAAGTATTTTTTTTCTCTCAATTTTCCAATGCTCTTTACTATACAAGTATCTTTGAAACTATATTCCAGAACAAAGACAGCCAATGTCTGTGGTCCCAGTACATGAGAAACATGAAAGACCTATGGAAAATGTCAACCAACAATATTTTCTAAATTTGACATCTTTTTGGAAATTATTGGGAAATTTATCATAATTATACTAAAGTTTTAACAATTCATCTGGCTCTCCCACTAGTGGTTGTGAATTTTTCTCCTTTCACATGCAGTATAATTGAACATCTTTGTAGCTTTTCTATAAAAGCAGTGGACACTTCTATTGCCTACTTTCAGACTAGTTGTCAAAATAGTGTGGGTCCAGAGCTGATTGCTAGATTGTAAGGAAGTCTCTTCTTCACAAAAGAGAGTTAACAACAACTAAGGCACAATTCTGTGACAGCATTTTTTGAACATTCCTCTCAGGATTTGTCCTTTAACCAGATTTTCTAGTTATTGTCATTAACAGACAATTAAACTGAGGATGACTTATTGATTATTGGTGATACAACTTGGTCCAAATATTTGTTATGAGTTCCCCTGGGCTGCCTTTAATTACTGTTAATTGATTCATCAAATCCTCATTCTTCCTTTCAGAAATCACAGTCTTACTAACACCCAATCCTTACTGAGAGGATTGTCAAGAACTGTGAAGTGCCTGAGGTTATATTCCCTTTGCAAGCTAATAAGTTATCCTGTTACCATTTCACAGATGCTGGAAGAAGATATAAAACTCCTGTGTCACAGACAAGGACAGCTGAGAATCCATAGCAACAGCAGTAGACAAAGGACTATGCCTTCTAAGCCCATTTTCCCAATGGCTGATATGGGCAGCCAGGTGATACTTGGACACAAGGTTGCTCATGTTACAGCAGAAAAATCTTGAAATTAGGGAACCTTAATTTTGTATACTTGGCAGTGAGCAAATTTGTCTGATCTTTTTCCTAGAAGAAAATGTTAAGTGTTAGTCAGCTTTCTAGTGTCAAGACTAAATAACACCAGAGATAAACTTCAGGAAAGAAAGGTTTATTTTGGAAAGGAGTTATCAGTCTCATGTTCACTTGGTTTCCTTGCTGTTAGACTGTGGGAGCATCTGGTAGAGCAAAACTATGTGCTACATGGTGGTCTGGAAGCAACGAGAGGAAAAATGGGCCCGGACTCCCAATAAACCCTTCAATGACCTACACTTCCTCCAGTAGGCTTACCTCCTAAGTGTCCCACTGTCTCTCAACCACATCACAGGCTGGTGACAAGGCCTTTAGCATATGAGTCTTTATGGTACTTTTAAAATAATAAGGTTATCTTTACTATACTGGTCAATAAACAAACCTACTTTTCTTGTGTGTGGAGACAATATCTCTAGCTCCCATAGCTCTGCTGTATAAATAACCTTGAAAAGATAATTAGGAACCAAAACAGCCAGTATCTCTGCTCATTAAATATACAGAAATCCAACAGACCCATGATGAAGTGTCTCCCAATAGCATTCCTTTAGCAAATCAATTTCATATGAATCTCTGTCTCCAGTTCCGTTTTTTTTTTAATTCAACACATTAAAAACAAAAAGGAAATATGAGAGGTCACATTTGAAAACCACAATAATAATGATTATGAATAGACATTATTTAATTTTGTAGATGATTAAAGTTGAATTACAGTGAAAAGGCATTTCTAATGGCCACATGTGTTTGGTTTCTTTCCTAGAGCTGTATTTGGTAAATTCCTGCTATTGAGAGAAAACGCATATTTAATAAGAAAGTAACGTCAATAGAAATACTCTAAAATATTCAAAGTGGAAACAGTGTTTAAATCAACTAATTTTGAAAAATACCTCATTAGCAAAAATTACCTAAATCGCTCCCTATATGTTTCCTTCTAGTCTAATTTATTATATTTTTGCTTCATCTTTCCCTCTTGTTGCCCTTTCTCTTTCCTTCCTTTTCTCTCTAGCTCTCTCACTCTTTATCACAAAGGCTCACAGACATTTCTTGTTTGAAAAATTGTTACCTTCCCATCAAAAGCAACTGTATGGTATAGAAAAGAGAATACTGAGTTCCCCAAATAAAGGGAAGTGAGCTACACATGACTCTTTAAATACATATGCTGGTCATCAA
Source organism: Hydrochoerus hydrochaeris (assembly GCA_004027455.1). Classification (NCBI taxonomy): domain Eukaryota; kingdom Metazoa; phylum Chordata; class Mammalia; order Rodentia; family Hydrochaeridae; genus Hydrochoerus; species Hydrochoerus hydrochaeris. Next base: position 664,896 of record PVLA01000042.1, on the reverse strand, counting down.
GATATGTATGCGTCTGCGTGTTGAACACAAGTGGATGCTGTGCATGCACGATGAGAAGTCAATTCAGGGGTCCATCTGGATTTTCGTGCATGTTTCCACTGTTGGATGCAAGCAGTTACTGTTTCAGAAGTTTAAATGGCTGCCATCTGTCACAAGGCTCCACTAATCAGCATGATACCTGTCTCTACTCATTGAGCACCCAGTAAATAGAACGCGTAATGTGATCAATCCAGGAACACATAGGTGGTCATTAACTATTTTTCTACAAAAAAGACAGCTCACATTATAGACCAGTAGCTATTCAAGTGGCTCAAGATGATCAGTTTTCAAGACTGCAATATAGAAAGAATAGGAAGAACAAAAATATTTAAGGAAATTCTACAGTCAGCAGTCTTCTCTTTTTCTTACATCAACCTTATAAAAAGGTGTTATAGATACATTGCTTGAAAAAAAGGAAGTGATCTCAAAAAGATTAATTACTCTGTCAAAGTTCCCAGCACTCAGGAAGTGACAGAGTAGGGACACAAACCCAGGTCTGATCCATTCTCAGTTTTCTTGTCAACCAACAGCACTGATTTTAAATTTGGAATGATTATTCCACTTAAATAGACTCGATTTGATTTTTATCTCCACTCGGTAGATTTGCAACTCTAAGCTATGTCTCTTGCTTTTAGAAGAGCTTTGGCCTTATGTTAGACCAATTAAATTTCCCTTCTGGAGGAGGGACACAAATTGCTACCCCTAAAATTATTTCTGCAGATGATGCTAATGTGCAGATCTGACAACCTCCAGTGTAACTCAGCTAATTCCTTTTTCAGTGGCTCTTGGATGCTCCTTCAGCTCAGACATGGTCACCTCCCAAACTGCTTTCTCTTTTCAGAGTCGTCAGTGGCATCAGTCGGTCAGTCTCAGCATTTTAGGATCATTGTTCCCTCTCACAGTCATTAGAGAGAAAAGCCTTTAATTTATCTTCTTGCATGGTTGCTACTAAAAGAAAGATAAATCTCTTAGTACTTCATGCTTATTGTCCAGGTGATCCCCACTTTTGCTGCCCCCACTGTGTCCTCCTCATATCAAGCCCTGGTCTCTTCCTTTTGTGTGGAATGAGAACAGAAAAGGAGACAGCACTGACTGCATATTTCCAAGACTGACATCAATTTTCTCTGGAAAAGTACTGTTTTCCTTCTTGAGTTTTTAATGGTTCTCTGGCAAAATTTCCTTAAAGCACTGCCTTAACATTAATAAAATTCTGAGTTAAATAGATGTCTTGGTTACTTTTTTCTCATTGCTGGGACAAAACACTTGACATCCAAAATAAAGGAAGGAAAGGTTTATTTAGCTTACAGTTTCTTGAGGTTTCAGTCCGTAATCAGCTGGCTCCAAGGCAGGGTGTCATGGCACTGGGGCAACACTTCAAGGCAGCAGTTAGAAAAAAGCAGCCAGAGCAAAAAAGGAGAGGAAAGCAAGCCTCCTTTTGTCCCTTACGGGGTATGCAGGCTATCCACCACCACCACCAGTACCACCACCACCACCACCACCGTTACCACCACCACCACCACCGTTACCACCACCCCACCCAGCTGCCAGGGGGCGTGTAGCGCTCACTCTCTGTGACCTACTCTTGCACAGGATGAGGATATTTACAAAGTAAGGATCCTGGCTCCCTGATGAGTCTCTTAGTTAAACTTCTACACTTCTCAAGTTGACTAATGTTATCAACCATAACAGTAGACTTTATATTTATAGCCTTTATATGCCTAACTATAAATCAATTATGATAAGTATATTTTTGCCCATTTGAATATATACATTTTTAGAGAGATGTACAAATGAGTTATACATGTCAACTATTCATGAAGTAGTGCTCAATTAATATGAATCGCAAATTCATAAAGAATTGTATAATATATATCATAGTGTTCTTTAATTTAGAACTACTACTTCTTCATTCTTATAGCTCCTGAAAACATTTATTCAAGCTCTTTTTCATAAATCATACGATCAGTCTGTCTTTAGTAAAGACAATTTAGATTTACTAAATGCATTCTTCTAGAGTACATCATCTTAAATTTATGTAATTGTTGGAGACGAGGAATTCATATCTGATGTTTTTATTGAAATTTACATGTCAAGCTATTTGTGCACATTTATATATTTAGTCAGCATGTAATACTGCACATGTCTTGTGGGCTGGTATTTTGTTTGTATGTGAGATAACCCAAAGGCTCATGCGCTGAAGGTGGGGAGGCTCAGAAGTACAGACTAGTATACATCTCAAAGAGTAGTTGTTGTGATAAATAGTAAGAAAACTGTTATAATTACTATATATAATGAGGTAAATTTTGTCATATAGATTACAACTTTTCTATAAAGTTAGAGGAAAGAGAAATCAGAAATGTTGGCATAATGACTAAAAAGCTTGATTTTAATTTTGACCTTAAAGCACGATATTTAAATCGAAAGATAACAGAAACTTAATGAAAAAAAAACCGAAAGTGAAACAAAAAGTGAACTTTCTATATAGCAGAATGTGCAACCTGATTAGAAAGATGAGATATGAATAAAAATTACTAACTTTGGAGGCTCTTGAAAATAAGATGGACAATACTTAGTGAAAACTGGAGGAAATAGAGTATCATTGGCTTTTTAACCTTTCTTATGCAGTGATAGTGACAGAACCCAAGGCCTTGAATTTGCTAGGCAACTAACTGTTATATTACTGAGCTACATTACAGCCTTAGATGATCATTTCTGAGCAAAGAAGTGACATAATTAAATATTTTTTAATAATGGAGCTTAGTGGTTCAGGAATAAAATAGCAAAATCAAAGACAGTAGATGTGAGATAGCTAAGTTCCTAAGGCTGCCATAACAAAGTACCAGAAGATGGGTGTGTTAAATAACACAAATGTATCATCTCACAGTCTTGGTGGCTGGAACATCACAACCAAGGAGGTGATATACTCGCCTCTCCTGGAATCCCTGTGAGAGAATCTGTTCCATGAGCCTCCTGGTTTTGGCAGTTACTTGCAGCCCTTGGCAGTTTTTGGCTTGCAGACATGTCACTCCTGCCTCTGCATTTGGGTCGAATAGCTTTCATTCCCTATATTTGTCTGCATCTAACTTTCTTTCTTCTAACATGGACATCAGTCATTGAATTAAAACCGACTGTACTCTATGATCTCATCCTATCTTGACTGTGTCTATAATGATTCTGTTTCCAAATAAGATTTTATGGATAGATAACAAGGGTTAAGGAGTAAATATGCCATGTTAGGGGACTCATACAGCTTGAGAGTTGACCATGACCCAGGGTTATAATCTGAATCGTGTCAAACCAATACCCTACCTGGCATTGCTCATACCAAATATGATGATACTGGAGATGCGCCATTGGGAGGTCACTAGGTACAGGTGAGCCCCTATGAGCAGGGCCCTTAGGATTAGCGCTCCTCTAAAAAGATGTGCTGCAGCCTTCTTATGCCTCTCAATCCCTCAGTCTCTCTCTCTCTCTCTGTATGTGTCATAGAAGGACACAAGAAAGAGTCTGAAAGGCAAGAAGAGACTTAGTGAAGAACTAAACCAGCCAGGACCTGGAATGTGGGCTCCCCAGCTTCCAGAATGGTGAGAAATAATGTTCTGCTGTTTAAGCCATCGGGTCTACTGTATTTCTTGCAGGGGTCTGAGCTGACTAACAGAACAGACATGAGGGGATTCATTTATTCAGTGGTTACCAGTGCTTACCCTGTGGCAAGCACAATACTAGAAATTAGATGGCTTCAGAACATTGCAATTATTTTATCAATGCATTGAGAATCTGTGTGTATGCTTGTTCCTCATTTTATTCCCAAAAGAATTTAAGTGTCTAAGATTATGAATAGGAGAATAAAAAGACATATGCAATGATAAGAATTTTAAAACAACACCATATAACAGCAGAGTAAAAAATCTGAAAAAGGTAGAAGCAATAGAATATTGCCTGAGAAAATATGAAATACTCATATTAAATTAAGACATAAAAACTTGATTAGAGCAATTACCATAAAAGAGATTGAAAAGGTGGTTAGGGAAATTCCATTAAAAAGGTACTGGAACCAGATGGGCACACAGATGAATTTTATTTAACCATTAAAAAAATGGATGATTCTATCATTTTTAAAGCTATTTTTGACCCAGAAAAGATGGAAAACTCAGTAGTTCTTTTCATAAACCCAGCTCAAGTTTAATACCAAGTTTTATAATAATATATAAGAAATACATAAACTATCATTTATATTAAATATTGGTGAAAATAAGTAAAGTATCAGTAAATAAATCCCAACAGTATGTGAAAAGACTACTATGCTATAACTAAGTAGTATATATTCCAAGAATGTAAGACTTATTTTTATTTTCAAGAAGCCTATCATCTTAATTAAATTCATTATAATTAAAGAGATGTGATTAGGTAAATAGATGTGAAAATTTAGAAAAATCTTTCTTTCTTTCTTTCTTTCTTTCTTTCTTTCTTTCTTTCTTTCTTTCTTTCTTTCTTTCTTCCTATACTGGGATGAACTCAAGGCCTTTGCACTGAGCTACATCCCTCGTCCTTTTAAAAAATTATTAATTAAAAAAAATAATTGCTAAATTACTAAGTTGCTCAGGCTGAGTTTGAATTTATGGTTTTCCTGCCTCAGCCTCTCAGAATGCTGGGATTACAGGAGTGTGCCACAATGCACAGTTTGGAGTAGGTATTCTTAATTTAAAATGTTTATATTACAAGATAATAAGTAAACACTACTATGGAATAAAAACAACAACTATTACTCTAAATAGGAAAAAACTAAAATTAGAAGCCAGTAAAGAATGTCTCTGCTATTTCCATAGTGAAGCAACAATGTTTTAGAGACAGGTGGTAGAGAGACCTGTAAGATGTCTTCCAATGAATTTATGTACTTGTGTTAGTAACAAAAAAAAGCAAAAGGTGTTAGGAAAATCAGAATTATTAAAAGTGCATGCATATTGGAAGGCTTATCAGTTTGGTCCTCACAGGAAGTGTGCTAAAGTCCAACAAGGGACAATGACCATCTTTTTCTTTATGCAGTGTTGTTGTATGTTGGTTTTCTTCTTGCAAATAGCAAGAATTGCCATTGTAATTTGAAAAAAAAATCAAATCCATCAATTCTGTATTAAAATGTGGGAAAAGGCATTTTCCCTTAGTATTGATGTTTCTTTCTGTGAAGGAAGTTGATATAATTTATAGTCCGTTTACTCTTTTACACACCCCCAAACAAGGTGCAAGGTGGGATGAAAAGATTCACAGGTTAGTAGGTTCAGGGAGGCTCACTGTGCGAGCTTGCCCAGCTCACCGCCTCTTCTCCCTGGGATGGAGAAACCCTAAGGGAGCAGGCATTCTGCTCGGATGGAGCAGACCTCAAGACTGCCACACTTGGGCTCTGGCTGGGAAAGGAACTGTGCCCACTTCTGTCTGACAGCTGGCAAGCCCTTCCTACCTGACCAGCGAGTCATTGCTCATCCTGATCTTCCATCCACCTCATTCTTCATTTCATTTCTCCATTTGCACAGAATTAGGGCATAAAAGAAGAATGTTATTAGTTGATAGCCTTTAAAAAAAATAATAGCTTCAATTTCTGTAGGAAATTTTAAAGTTTTAAAGGAAAAGTGATTCTTGCACTTTAGTGTATGTTCATTTTACCCAAATGCATAATGAAAAGACATAAACTGAAGTTGATAGGTTTGCTTTTCGGAGGTTTAAGTTGGCAATTCTGAAACTTTGTGTGAGCCTTCTAGACTTGAACAAAGGAGTAAATATATTGGGGATAACAAGGGCAGATTTTTACTTGAGCAAGTCATAAAAGTGCAAATACCCTGTGGTATTTGGTTGACATTAATGATATCAGTATACAGAAATTATTTTTAAGATATATAATAATCAAAATAAATATATATGTATATACAATATTATATAATTGTATGTTATATAGTGATATATAACATAATGAGGGTGTATAAAAATAAAACATACACATCATATATTATCCGTATCTGTCAGCTTAAAACGCTGGAGGCCCTGACACAACAACAGGAATGAATACACCTAGAGCCCAGATCTCATTTTCTAAATATCATTTTTTTAATCAAAAAGGATACAGTTTTCTTGGACAATAGTCTTCTAAGAGAATGTGACCTGGGCAGTGGCAATATAAAATAAACCAGAAACATCTTACTGAACCAAAAGTAAACAAACATTCAGAGGTTCATGTCAAGAGGAAACAGAAGCTTCCTGAAGGGTCTGCAACTGGCCCTTCTGTGACAACTTGAGAATTAAAAAAACTGATAAAAATGAATTATCACAGGAGTTCACATGTATGAATAGAATATGGAAAAGAAAAAACTCTCCCTTATAAAACTGAAAAAAAAAAACAGAAAAAGTTGAAGTTAAATCTTTGGTGGATACCAAAAGTAGTAAGTGAATATTTTATAATTAATGTAATACACAGTCACAAAGTAGTTCTCCCACAAATCACTTATCGCTTACAAGGAGTAGTTTTGTAAGAGAAACCTGTTGAATGCTTCCTGAGCCACGCTATTCAATTTACTACCCCAGTACAGGGAGAAACCAACACCTAATATCATGATCCTAATTGTGACTATATGTAAAGATAAAGACTTTAAAGTGGTGATGAGGTTATGAAGCAATAGGCTATGCCATAATCCAATATTACTATAGTTCTTATTAAAAAAAGAGATTGGGACAGAGACAGGTATAGAGAAAGACATGTGAAATGCAAGATTATGATCATGTGCTTTCAAATAAAATTCCTGAAAAGGATACAATTTCACTTCCAAAGTATTCCTGACACAAATGTGTAATCTTAATTTAATCATAAGGAAATGCCAGGTGATCCTAAATTGAGAGACATCCTACAAAATACCTAGCTTGTACTCTTCAGAAATAACAAATGTGAAAAAGAAAAAGAAATGCTAAGGGAGTCTTTCAGATTAGAGGGTATTAAAGAGACATTTATGATGTAGTAGAGCGATTAATAAAGTTTAAAAATGGATTTGAGCTAGGTAATAAAATTTTATCAACATTAAATTTCTTAACTTAGATTTATGGGCAGAGGGACATGTTGTTTCCATTTATACTAAGTGGGCTCAGATAAGAGTAAGTGTTCTAAGACTAGGACAGAGACCTACAGAGAAAAGACCATGTGAAACACCTGGAGACGGCCATTTGCAAACCAACAACAGCGCAGAGGAAACCAACTCTGTCAAAACATTGTCAGCAGACCTCTGCCTCCAGCATTGTGAGAGAATAGATTTCTGGTGTTGAAATCACTGGACTTGGGGTATGCTTAAGTGACCCCTAGCAGACTGTGACACTGGTATCGTTAGATTTTACTACTGATGCACATCCATCAGTCTTATATTAGGGGCAAAGTGGTTTTCACTGGGAGAAGGTGGCCTAAACAAGGGAAGAGAAATAATCTGAAAGACTGCGATCTGTTTCTCATAATGGATCGAGTATTAAACCTCAGAGGTCAAGAGAGCAAAATGAGAAATGTGATGAGGAATGGTTTTAACTATTTTTGATATTTTCTTCCTATAAAGAGACCATAATTAAATGTAACTCAAGGTATCTGTTGGCCCGTTACTCACTTCACCCCAAGGTGACAGTGGTGTGGTGATTTGTTGATAAATTTTAAAGAAGTGGAGCACAATTAACCTAGTTTTGGCCTTCTTGAGAACGAGCAAGTTCAGTGGAAAAGCATTCTCTGTTCCTTCTGGGACACTCTCTGTCCATATGGTAAGGGAGGACAAAAGAACTTAGAGTTGTTCTGTTAGCTGGGTGGGTAAGTGATTCTAATGATGCCACTGGCGAGCAGAACCATTAGGCCATCCCGTTAAGCTGTATTTCCCCACTTTCACTTTTCTATTATTTTTGGACACCATTAGCAATGTTCCCATTATCATGCCATCTGCTAGGGATGAGTGTGATCAAAGGCACAGAAAAAGTAGGCTACACTGTAGACAAGGTAAACTCAGCTTGTACAACATGTATTTAATTTATTAAATGTTCAGATCAATGTCAGGTTCAATTTAAGGCTAATTAAAATATCCCTTGATGTGATAGAAAATAATTGTGTGCCTTATAATTGATATAATACTTTCATATACATCATGTAACTCCTCCTATGAGTGAGTCCCTAAGTTTACATGAGTCATAAAAAGATGGCAAAATTAACCAGTACCAATCACCCAAGCCTTGCTATTCCAGCTCTGAATAGCTCTAAGTTCAACGGGTCTTTCTGCTAGACCATGCAGTTGCTTGGAAAAAGTTCATTAACTCCATAAAAACAGCAAGCTCTAAATACCCAGTAAGACTTCTAGTGGCATTTGAGTGTAAACTGCATGAAATAAAATCTTACAAGAATACAGGAAATCCCTAAAGCAGTGTGGGATCCTGCCGTCGGATAGTCCTCGCCTCTGTGGTTGTCCGGCAAATGAACACCACTTCTGTATCTGTCCATCAAGATCTTAAAGTTAACAGCTGCTACATCAATCCTGAGTGAAGAAAACCTCTTCTTTTTTAAATTGTCTTTTCTTTCCAAAATGAGAGGAAACCATGTTTCCCCAAGACCCAACTCTGGTTTACAGCACTGACAGGTTAGCATATGGGATTCCCATTTGCTGTCTTCTATTTCTTTTTTCCTGTTTCTTACCTTCATCTTTAGTGTGCTGAAGCTGAGGATAAGACTGGATCAGTGAACATACTTTTGTTTTAATAAATTTTTTTGTATATATTCAAGATTTATAGCATGATGTCATGGGGCACATCTAGGTAGTAAAATGGTTACTATAATGAAGCAGATTAATATGTCTAATATTTTACAGAGTAGCTATTTTTGTGACAAGAGAAGCTGAAATCTACTTATTTAACCAAAATCCCTAATAAAGTGCTATTATAGTAACTACAGCGCTCAAACTGTACCTTAGATTGGAAGGCTTATTCATCCTATGTATCCTTTAATGGCATTTCCCCATTCCCCACCCCTGCCATCCACTCTTGGTAACCACTGTCTTATTCCTCACAGAAGAGGCCTTTTTTTTTCCTTTCTTTTTTGTACCAGGGATTGAACTCGTGACCTCACACTTGCCAGGCAGGTGCTTACACCACTGAGCTAAATCCCCAGCCCAGAAGAGAACTTCTTAAGAACCAGTTTCTCCTCTTAAGTCGTGGCCATAGGCAACATTAATAGAACTCTGTTCTGCTTCGGTGGTTTCTCTTCACTTGAGATCCACGTCTTCCGATTGACTTCCCACTACTTCCTATTTCCATTCCACCGTTAAGAAATCAGCTTCTTAACACTAGCAGATGATGTGTCCTCAGGTGGCATGGAAAGGGACCCCAAAGGCCCTGTCAGATGATATTTACACATTTCCAGCCAGAGCTTTCTTATCTAATTACATCTAATGTAATGGTTGAGACATCTGCCCAATAATTTTGGCAGACAAATTCAGGTTTTCCAGGCAGGCAGGACTATTTGCAGTTTTCATATCATAATACAGAGACAGCTTTTGTATTTCCCCTCCAGGACCAAGCTCGCTCCCAAGCAACAGATAAAATAAAACAAAATAAAATAAAAACAAACATGTTATCTCAGGGACCTCAAACAAGCGGTGATTTCACCTTAGCACTTTGTAAATATGTCACTTTGGTGACACGTAGAGCTATTATTTAGAGCCCTAATTTTTTGAAGGTGATAAAAAGAGTTGGCTTCTCTAGCCTTCTATTTTTAGACTTGAAATAGCCTAAAAGTGAAGAAAAAAAGCTCTGTGTCTGGAATTGACATCTTCATTTAAAGTGACATATTCATCTATCTTCAGAAATTATTGTTAATGCAATATACAACAATAATATATTAGCTCAGGTAACTTAGCCGTAGTTCTATTACATTAAAAATTACATAATAATTTTTTTTATAAATGTATCATTTTCTGCGATGTCATCTTTCATCAGTCAAAGAGGCCAGATGTTTTGGTGGTTTTATATCCTCTGCTGTAGCATGCATTTGCAGTGACCCGAAAGACCCATGTAACATGTTAAAGACTTGGTCCATGGCCCATGGGGCTGTTGGGAGGTGGTGGACCTTTTAAGAGGTGGGGTCCTGTGAGAGGGCTTTGGTCACTGGTGGTGGGCTCTTGGGGAGGACTGTGAGCCTGGTCTCTTTCAGTCTCTTCTTCATTTATGCCCATGAGTTGATGGTTTCTCCAATTCACTCTCCAACCAAGATGTACTGCTATAGCACAGGTTCAAAAGCAGTGATTCAGGCAGCTATGAACTGAACTCTCCAGATCTATGGTCCAAGATAAACGTTTTCTATTTTTAAGTGGATCATTCCAGTAATAGAAAGCTGATTAATATATTCCTCTATCAATTTAATTTCTTGTTATTGTCAAAATGTTTCTACTGAGTTCTCCCAGTCAATACCCACCATCACTAATGCCATCCCTAGACTTGTGCAGGCTAAACTGTTCTTTCCCTTTAGATCAGGTGCTTCCACCAAAGGAAGGAAGCTAAGACACACATTCTAAAGCCTATCTGCAAATCCATGGTTATGTTCTTAGACTGTCAAAGTCATCAAACAATCTGTTTAAAGAGCAAGTGTCAATTATTTTGCATACATTGGTACAGTCTTCCTCTTTGCCAGCTAGCTGGTCTTCCTTGAAATATAAAGAGGAAATACTATTCAATTTCATCAATTCAGTATATGTCTTATGAAAAAAGTCCAGACTTCTCTATTTTATGACACACCCAGTGCAGGTAATATCTGCAAAAAGTACATTTTCAGATAGAGTTCCACTGACATAACTGTATAGGATTTATGCTTTTCTATTGAATCAGTACAACTTCCATTAGAAAAAGCAGAGATGGGATTCTGGGTGCTCAGTTTTAGCATTCTTGTTAAAGAAAAACATCTTTCCTACATGCATCTTTCCGTGGAGAAAAATATAACTTGGAAATGTGTAGAAGAGGTTGGTGGTATCTGATAAGACCTTGACCCAATCATGTAAAGTAGGATCTATCATGTTTCTTTGTCCAGAAGGCTTTTAGGCATCCTCAGATGAAAATAGAAGTGCAAAGTATACTTATAAATAAGTAAGGATTTTTACTGCTTGGATCAGCACAGAGGCAAGTGGGGGTTTTGTGTCTCCGAACAGTCCACTCAGCAGACATGGATGGTGTGTGACAAGCAGAGACTGTGAAGCCGGCTTCTAGCCCTTGTGACCACACATCTCTCCTGCTATGGACCACAGCTTTTGAACTCAGTTCAGGACACTGCGGACAACTGCCCTGTGCATGCTGCAACAGGCTGTGTGATACATATAATTATCCTCTCCGTTCTATGGGTTTCTGTCACATTTTAATATTTATCTCCAGCCATTCAATACTAAACTGACCTTTAGGTTTGATATGACAATTAATCTTGGTTCACAATTCCTTTACCTAATTCTGACTTTGTTTTTAAAAATGAAGATATACAGTAGTTAGACTAAAAGTAGATGGGCAGATTTGTCAACAGTGTGTAGAACTAGTAAGTTATTATGGAACAATTTTCTCCAAAACAGACCATTAACTAACGGTTGCTTCCCTCATTCCTTCTTTTGTGATTTAACTTACTTTTCTTTGAGATGAAATTGCCACTTCAAATCAGTCTGCTGAAGTTATAGATGTATATTTTTAAAACTTTGAAAATTATGTTACCCACATATCAAAGAAGAAAATACTTAATTAGACACTTTTGGTTATGAAAAATATCACATTTTAAAGTGATATTTATGTGTGTTCCACTAGTGTTGACTGTGCTAAAATGAGTTTTAATTAATATTAAGCCACTGTGAGAGCCAGAAGATTTTAACAAAGTATTCCCCAGATCATTTAATAAGTGATGGCAGTATGTAGAAAGCTAGTGATTCGTATTTTCCAAGACATTAAAAATATGCCTTAAATGGAAAATGTTTTCAAAATTTCAGGTAACTACTTCATCTATGCTAGTACTTTTCTCATTACTATGACGAGTTTTAGAGCTTTCTCTCTCATTTGAACTGGAATTTGGTGATCAGTTTAGAATTTCTTATTGGAATTTTCCATCAAATATAAATAATTACCATTTAAAGAGTATCAAAATTGGTCAACTAGAGATAACTGATTAACCTTGGACTCTTTCTTAAAATTTCAAAAAATTGATGTGTTTTTGCATATACTGTATTTTTGTGAATCACTCAGTTTCCAGATAGAATTTCTTCTTACCATTTACATAGTTCTTTGGATTTGCAAAAAGGCAGGCATGTAGCATCCTACCACAGATACAAAAGGTCAAAAAATCAGGATTTTTTTTTCTTATCTGATAGACCTTGTTATAAAACCAGCAGAATTTCATCAAAAATGTTTTTATTTTAAGGTTCAAAGTAAAACTACTCTGGTTTTCAATAGTTGTAATCATTTTGGAAATAAAATTCTCCATTTAGATTTACATCCAGATAGTAGGCAGACTGGAGTTGAGATAAACACTATTAAAGCTTTCTGAACAGTAAACCCAGAGTTTTAAAGACTTTTCCCAGTGTACAATCAATTCCATGTATCCTAGTTGCTACTTGCTGAAGTAGTAATGGTTAATAGGCCTTCCATGGGTTCCAGGATTGGATCTAGTAAATTATCAAAGTCTTTGGAAGCTTATGATTTGTAGACAAGTTACACAGGTCTGGCTGAACTAGAGATTCACTATTTACATCTAGTGTCTAAGGTGCAGGGTGGCCCTGTGAGAATGACTCCTAAATAGTGTGGCCTATGCTGACTCTAGACAGTTAGGGTTATAATCTTAAAATTTCCTCCAAAAACTAAAACCAGAAATTTCATTTGATCCAGCTATGCTCCTTCTAGGAACCTTCCTGAAAGAGTTAAAGACAAAATTGGCCAGGAGAAAAGCCTGAATTAGTGAAGAATCCAAGCTCTTAGGTTCGTTCAGAAAATTTTTGGATTGTATTATATTCTTATAGATTATTTATGGAATGGTTGGTCTCACTGGACAATAAATTTTGTGAACAGAGATTGTCTTATCAACCACCATAGTAGAATCATTTTGGTGATACCTGAAAAAAAGAAAAAGAAAACTTCCATTTTTTTACACTTTTTTCAAATTCCTGACACTGTATGTATGAAGGTTTTCCTAACCCCAACCAATTCTTTTCCAATTCCAGGTGGATAATGACTAAATATTCACCCATATAAACAGAATCTTTTTTGCTTTTTTGTAATTTTAATACACTAATGTTTTTAATACATAACTATTACAATCCTTATGGCAAGTTAGTATATGTATATAACACACCTTAATTCTTTATCTAATTTTTCTTGCCTGCCTACCCTTCTTTCCATTTCTTGGTCCCCCCCACCACACCATTTACAAAATATCTATCTTCCTATTTTCTCTCTTATTTTGCTATTTAATTTATTTATATTTTGGGTTTCCCACATAAGAGAAATCATGTGATATTTAAGCTTTTGTGTCTGATTTATTTCAGTGAATAAATACGTTCTCAAGGTGCATCCATTTTTCTGCAAAGACTTGAGTTTGTACTTAAGGCACAACAAGGAAAAATTTTAAAGATATGAATGAACAGCCAGATAAAAGGATTGGGGAGGTGAAGTCTGGAAGGGTCCTAAGTACAAGAGCTTTTGTCCCCAAGGAATTCCGAGTATGCCACCTGTTGGGCCCACACATGCATTCTTGTTAAGGAGCCCAGAGGTTCTCTGAACCCCATTGGATAGGGTTTTTATGGAGGCTTCATTGCATAGTCATTGTTGATTAAGTCATTGTGAAATATGACAGGTTTCATGACCTGTTACCACTGTAGGTGAAGATGTGTCCTTGTTCCCGATCTCCTCTGGCTAACAATGTATGGAATACATTCTCTTGATCCCCTAAAACAAATAAGTGTCCCTATCAAAAAAGCCACACTCATCGCCTAATGGAAAATGACCATTAGCCCACCCCAGTGGCCGTTAAAGCTGGTCCTGTTCTTTTGTGAGCACACGAGCCTGGTTTTGTCAGGACTGTATCCTCTTCAGCTTTTCCTTTTCCCAAACTGAAGTCCTTTCACTGCTCTTTTCCTTCTTAACGGAAGATTGTTCTTGTGAATTCATGTTGCTGCTTCAATTCTAATTTCTATTACCACTAAAGCAAGATCCTACATCTGTCCTGGGTCAGTTGGTCCCTGTGATCATCTCAATCTTCAGCCTCTCTTCTTCCCTTGTAGCTCATGAGATGAGATAGAAAGTTCCACTCTAGTCAGAAGTTGATTCTTTGGGTTAAGGTGCCCCTCTCCCCATCTTTAAGGGCTTTCCAGAAGTCAGTTCACAAACATCAACTCTGGGGTGAATCTTCTAAGGAATTACTAAAACTCACCTTTCACCTTTATCCATCTAGACTATTTTCAGTAGTTGAGAAGTCATGCTCAAAATAATGACCAGGGTTGCCCTGAAAATACCACAGCCATCCTCAGTGACATGGCAGTCCTGAGCTGCTCCAATGATGAGAACAGTTGAGTACATGCCAAAAAATGAGCATGAAAAGTTTCTCTTGGAGATTAAACAGCACACATCTTCCCCTCTGGAGCCAGGAGGTGATGCTTGACGTAAGGACCAGGGTTCCCCCAAAGTGAACCACAGCCACTCTCACCAACAAGGTCCTGAGCTCTTCTGATGACAATGGTCAAACTCACCCTGGGGAAGCTAGTCCTGACGAGCTCCTCCAGGAGAATCAATGGCTCCAGTAGCAACACTGAGGAAAACCCACAACACCCAGCTCTTCTTCTCCACGTCTCTATTTCTGCTGGAAACTTTCCTCAAGTGGGCCATCTGCACTCAGCACCATGCTGATTTAATTCAGCTGATGTTAACTTGACCACCAGTTTTTAATCCATAACAGGGAATAATAAGAGGAGGATTTATTTACAAATGAATAATGCAGTAATGGTAAGATTTATTAAAAGCAAAAGAATTGAAGGTACACTCCACAGGATAGGAGTGAGTCAACGAGAAGTGTTCACAGACATGGTGGTGCAAGTACTCTGTCTTTGAGGTCCTGGAATTATGGGAGGACTGATAACGAGGGGTTGACAGGAGGAATGGTCCAACGGGATACCTGACTCAATCCACTCCTGGGAAGGGGGAGTTTTTGATCATACAAGGTTTTTAGAAGTGTCATGGCATTCAGAGTTCACTGGGTGAGTGTGTGTGGGGTAAAAACCACAATGCAAAAGCTGTAAGACTCAGGCCAGGCTGGACTTAGTGAGGCAGAGAAGAGAACACATGGAGTCAACATAGGGGAAAAATACAAACAAAGACTGAAGAAACTTCAGAGGAGTGGGACCACTGTGGGATGTTAGAAGACTGTGAAAAATCTCCAAAGATGGAGGCTGATGTCCAAACACCTGCCATGGTCAGAGAGTTCAGAGCCAGGCTTTTATATGAAGCAGATTAGAACTAGTGGCAGGGAGAAAACCTTAACCTAAGAAATCCCACACCTGGAGAGTTCAGTTGCTACAGTGATACTTGTGACTAAAAATTAATACATTATATTGGTTGAGACTGCAGAAAAGTGACCATTCCTCCCATTTCAAGAATGAGGCACGAGTAAGTTTTTAATTTTTTGTTTTTTTGGGTACCAGGGATTGAACTCACTACCTCACACTTGCCAGGCAGGAACTTACGCCACTGAGCTAAATCCCTGGCCCACAAGAAAGTTTTTATATCCACCTGAATCACTGGGAACACAGGCACAGTAGCACATGCCTATAATCTCAGCACTTTCAGAGGCTGAGGCAGGAAGATAACAAATTTGAGTCCTGGGTAGGAAAATGTGCAATTTAGTAACAGCCTGTCTTAAAAATTAGGAAGGACTGGGGATATAGCTCAGTAAGAAGGCCATGGATTCAATTCCTAATACTGATAAAAAAAAAAAGAATTGGGAATACAAAAATGAATTTGACTTTTGAAATCAATGTACAAGTCTTTGTTTGTACAGCATGGTAATTACACAGATTTGTCAGTTCCATATCACGTATTTGTTGCACATGTTTGAGGTATTCCAGAATAGTATGCTGTTTAAGAGAAAAGCAAAAGGCCTTAAATCACAGACTTTTCAAATATCATTTATTTTTAGCAAGAAATTCTGGGATCCATTATGCTAAATCTGTGAGAAGAATCTCACAGAGAACTAGCTTTTGAGGGGTAGGTGCATCTTACCTCTAGCAGACAAAGACATGGATGGTCCACTTTTCTCTTCCAAAGAAATATTTGTTCCCCAACCTGTTAAGGGTGCTACAGGCTGATGGCCTGTCCCCTGGCGTGCCCTTCAGGCACTGCGTCAGGTGGCTATAGCAGACAGAAACTTCACCCAAGATCAAATCTTTTTTTCCAAATAGGCCACCTCCAATAACAGTCAAGGCAAAGCTAAAAGATTGGACATTTTGACCCAGTGGGCTGTTTGACGTTCAGAGTTCCCCCATGGAGTCATCTGAGACCTATTTGGACAGATTTACAGTTCAACTTATTCCTCTGCACTTTCAGAGATGTGGATGCCAAGGACACGTCTTAGGAAAAGTCCTATCCACAATGCTTCCCCTCAGACCATTCCCCAGAGAGCCCTCCCTGGAACAGGGACCCTCTAGGTTACTTTTCATCTTTGGAATTTTTCGTTTCAAATTTTCAAGTATTCACATGCACAGTACTGTCCCTATAAAGTTGTAAACTTGGGGTGACTGAACTAGTATGTACTAGAAATGGTAAATTCAATTTATAAAATTACAATTTCTGAAATTCATCTTTTTTGAAATTTAAATCATAATGTATATTCTTAGGTCTGGGAGCAAAATTTAGTGGTAGAGTGCGCACTTAGCATGTGTCAGGTCCAGGGTTCAGTTGCTATCATTGAAATCTTTCTTTCTCCTTCTTTCTCTTTCTCTCTCCCTATCATCTATCTATTTATCTAAACAATTTTCTCCATGACAATCATGAGTCTATGGTGGTATACAAATTGCTGTCACCTAGAGACATCTGAAGTTATCTATTTCTATGCCTAGACTAATGTCCTGAATATTTCTGTTTAATAAAAAGCAGAAAATCAATAATTTTATCACTCTCTATGGAGTAAGACAATACTGACACAAAAAAATACCATGACCTTTTCATGCCTTTCCCAAGAAGAGGTGTTCAAAAGATGCAGTCACCAGTTCACACTTCAATTTCATCTTCACAAAGTGTGTTCACACTTCTATTACAGAGGCACAGTTAAATCTCTCAGTTAAGGAGTCTTAAAATTAACCATGTTTTTACTTAACTGATACATATTTACTATTAACTCACTATAAAATTGTATTTTCCATTATATTACAAGGTTGTACTTAAAACAGTATATTTTCACTTTTCCTTTATTGTACATTTGATTTTTTAAAAGTTTATTAAGGCTAATAGGTAAAAGTAAATTGGCCTTTACAGTAATTTGCTTAGATGCCAAATTTGTTTCAAATCATCATTCCTTTGGGGAAGGGAGTGTTATATATACCTTTACATTTATTCCCAGTAATGTTTAGAAGAGTTTTTCATGCAACACATGACCCAATTCTGCTGAATTGAATTCAACAAAATTGGTTTAGTGGAAACTGTTTTAGAAAATGTGCCTATTTTGATAGCTAATTTTATTATAAGCTCCCTCACAATGACTTTATTATGGATGATGTATTAAGAAGTCTAGCTTATTTCTACCACCCTACCTTCTTTTTGAGACAAGGTCTCACTCTGTAGTTCAGGATGGCCTATGTAGCCAAGGCTGGCCATGAACTTGTGGCAACCTCCTACCTCAGCCTCTCAAACTCTGGGATTACAGATGTGTGCCACCTCACCCGACCTTCTATCCCTTTTAATTCTAATTTTATTTTTCATTTTAAGCTCATACCAACCTCAGGAAAGAAATGTTTAATTATATTTTGGTTCCAAAATTTCTATTCATGCCATTGAGCAGCACCCAATTAAGAATGGGTAGAACTGGACTGTAATTTTTTACCTGTTAGAGAATATTTATTTATGGCTAAATGCCTGCCTGAAGTACTCCACCTATCCAGGGAGCCTCAGTGCACCACTCAGGACCTGGTAGGGCCTACTCAGTGATGCCAAGCATCCCAAAGCCTCAGTGTAGCACGCGGCACTTGCTGAAGGCCTGCTCAGCATATTCCACCTATCTGGGGAACCTCTGTACATGCTAGAGACCTGGTAAGGACCAGCCTAGCAACCCCAATGCTAGGGAGCATTGGTACCCCTGTTGAAGGCCTGCCCAACATACTCAATGTAGCTGAGGAGCCTCAGTGCACCATGTGGGGCCTGCTGAAGGTCCACCCAGAAAACTCCACCCATAGAAGGAGCTTCTAAGAGCCACTCAGGACCTGGGAAGACCTGGGGAGATTCCCTCCAGTACAAGCAGCCATCATCAACCCAGGAAGCAACTGGGACTTTGTATTTGGTTGCCCCAGGAGAACATAGGAAAATGACAAAACAAAAAAGCAAAATGCAATCTTAAACCTCCAGCCCATCCCAAATAAACCTAGGAGACATGGACATAGAAGAAAGTGTAAGCTACACAAAATTTCTGAGATGATAGCTGCTAAAAAAAAGAAACAACTTTGTGAAGCTGTAGATGAAATCAGATCAGAAATAATCTCCCTAGTAAAACAAGAAATGATAAACATAATGGAAGAAATGCTGAACACATCTAAAAAAGACATAGTTTAAAAAAATGGAGGACCACTGGAAATTGATGGAAATCTTGAATGAACAATATAAGAAAGAATTAGAATACATGAAACAGATTCAAAGAGATATCCAGGAAATTGAAAATTCCATCAAAAGCTGGCAAAACTACCTAAACAAATGTAAAGATAGGCTTTTAGACCTCAAAGACAAGATTGCAGCTAGTGAACAAGAAAGATCTTTTAAAAATAACAAGGTACCAAGAAATAACAATTCAACAGTTGTAAGACAATGCAAGAAAATAATATAAGGTTGATAGGTGTAAATGAAAAAAGTGACAACATGAATGATATAAAAATACTATTTATAGAAGTAGTAGCAGAAAATTTCCCAAACATGGGAAAAGAAGCTGACATACAGATAAGTGAAGATTATACAACTCCAATTAGCCAAAATCAAAATAAATATATACCCAGATATATAATAATCAACATCCCAGAAATTCAACATAAGAACAAAATATTAAAATCTGTTAGAGAAAACAAACAAGTCACATATCAAGGAAAGCCCATCAGAATCACGCAGACTTCTCAACACAAACAAGTCAAAAAGAGATTGAAGTAAAGTATTTCAACTCTTGGAAGAAAATGACTTTCAACCCAGATTGATGTACCCTGCAAACCTATCCTTTAAAATTGATGGAGAAATAAGATATTTCCATGACAAAGAACAACTGAAGACCTTCATGACTGCAAAACCAACCTTACAAATAATACTGAAAGATATTCTAGATAGACATAAAAATGGCTACCATTTCAAGAACACCAACAGAAAAAATATCAAGCAGGGCAAGCAATTAAACAGAGGAAAAAGGTAAAGAACCAACAGCAGAAGGGTAACATAACAAAAATAAGCCAATATATATCCCTTTTAACCATTATTGTAAAAGATCTCAGTTCATCAATTATAAGAAACAGACTGGCAGAATGGATCAAGAAATGACATTCAACCATTTGCTGTATATAAGAAACCCATCTAACCCAAAAGGAAATTCATAGACTGAAAGTCAAAGGATGGAAAATAATACTTCATACAACAGGAACCCCCCCCCAATCAAAAAGCAAGGACAGTTATTGTTAGTAGACAATGTGAACCTCAAACCAAGACTGATCAAAATAGATAAAAAAAGATCACTACGTACTTGCTAGGGGAAAACATCAAGAGAAAGAGATAACAATCTTAAATATATATGCACCAAATATGGAAGCACTCAGCTATATAAAACAAATATTAATAGACATGAAAAATCAAATAAGCAACAGCACAATTATAACAGGAGACCTTAACGCCCTATCGACACAAAGACAGATCAACTAGACAAAAAATAGCAAAGAAATAACAGAAGTGAATCAAACTTGTGAACAAATGAACTTAGTAGACATATACTACTAAGAGGGGAACCTAAGACATGAACTAAATGACAGCAACCTGTGAAAAATGCAAAGCTTAGGATTATGCTTTCACATTTCTATCAGCACAAGCATTCTATGTACACACACATATTCACTCACTTTGCACATACGATGCAAGCGGTTGTTATGTGAATAGTTACTGAATTCTCATCAGAAAAGGAAGATAACTCTGTTTTCTACTTTTAGGAACCTAAAAAATGAAGACCCTCTTGTTCAGGAGTATAGTCTTGGAAATCTGAACCAAAACAAAATGTAATGAAATAAAACAAAACAAGAACCATTGACAGGGACTCCAGACCCACTAACTGTGTCTTAGCATACAGAAGGCCCACAAACAGAAATCAATAGTTTTAAAAACAGGCTTGAGAACAAAAGCAAAGGCATTGAGCTGGGGATATAGCTCAGCAGCACAGCGCCTGCTAGGCAAAGTGTAAGGTCATGAGTTTGATTCCTGGTACTGGAAAAAAAGGCCTTAGGGAAATGTCCTTGATAAATTAGCCATGGGAGGAGTCAGTACAGAAGACAATGCTGCCCAAGGTGCAAACTCCTTGTATACTTGCTTCCAGGACACAGTTCAACTCTGATTACAAAGTGGTTGATAGACAGAGGCAAATACCTTGATTGAAATGGAGGGGCTGGGGAGGCCAGAAGCTTCTAATATTAATCTGTCATGTGTGTATTGTAAAATTGTACTGCTATGTATTCACAGGACAGAGTTTATCACAGTAAGTCACTTTTTTCACTGTGCACATCCTAAATAACATTCCTTTCAATCTTTCTTTCTCTTTCTCTTCCTCCTCATCTTCTTCCTTCTTTTTTCTCTTATTTATGCATCGAAATATAAGCTACTATCTCCTGTCTCTCTCGCCACTCCTTTAATCATGGCTACTGTCACTTGGCAGAACTTGGCATTGATCCTAACTTCACTGTCTTGTTCTACTTTCTCCTGATCCTGATCCACTATCGAAAGCTGTAAGAGGAAAAACAAGTTTTTCTTTTCTGCACTGAAACATTCAGTGATATTTTTGTTATTGTTATCTAAAATCTAAGCTCTTTCTCACAACACAGTAAGATTTGTACACTATAATTCAACCACAGGTCCCACAAGTTCTGTGCACTACCCTATGATCCAAAAGAAATCCACTTGTGCTTCCCCACAGAAAATACGACCTTCAATATTCTGTTAGGGTACAATGTTCTATCTAGTCATGTTGGAGACCTCTTCTTGCCTGTATACACTCTACTTATTCTAGTGTTTAGAGCAGAAGCACAGTCCACATATTTAGTCAAATAGATGATTAACATCACATAACCCATTTATTGATACGTAACCCTTGCCCCCCAAGAAAGCTCCAGTGATCCCCATCTCTCCATACGCACAGTGCTGTGTAATCATATGATGTCCTCCTGTTGAGTGTGAGCTGGACTGCATCAGCCTGTACCTCAATTCCTACCTCTGGTGAAGTAAATCCTTTTTATTTTATTTTATTTTATTTTATTTTATTTTATTATTTTATTTTATTTATTATTTGATTTGATTTTTTTGGTATCGGGGATCTCTCTCACTACCTTGTGCATTCCAAGCAGGCTTTCATGCTGCTGAGCTCAATCCCCAGCCCCAGGAAGAATCATTCTATGTTTGAAGGGATTTATAGGCAGAGAATCCTAGAACAACAACAATTTACACAGACAGGCAGCTGTTGCCCCTATAGGGACCCTTTGGGAATACAAATCCTACATTTTAATGCTATTTTCCCAGAAACCTCTAACTGTGCAGAAATATAAAACATATTTGCTCTACAACCCCACAGTATTTATAATATCATTACAATAACATTAACCACAAAATGCAATACTTTAAAATAGATTGAATATCATAATAATGGGATGGGTAAAATAAAGATAAACTAAATATTCATTGCTTATAGTGTCAGAAAATATTGGAAACATACAATAAACCTAAAAATGAACACAACATACAAAATATGGAAAACCAAAAAAGCATTGCTATGAAAACATCACGAAAATATAAACGAAGAAAATACATCAGTGAGTGAATGTCTCAATACTGCTCAGGTATCTGTTCTTCACCAATTGATCCATTTATTTAATGCAATATCAGTAAAGTCCCAATGGATTTTTTTTTTAAAATAGAAACTGACAAGCTGGGAGTGGTGGCTCATGCCTATAACCCCAATACTTGGGAGGCTGAGACAGGATGATCATTGTGGGTTGGAGACCAGCCTTGGTTACATAGTGAATTCAAGTCCAGCCTGAATTTTGGGGTGAAACTGTTGCAAAAGAAGAAGAAGGAGAAGAAGAAAAAGAAGAAAAAGAAGGAGGAGAAGGAGGAGGAGGAAGAAGATGAGGAGGCAGAGGAGAAGGAGGAAAGAAAGAAAAGAAATTGACAAGCTGATTCTTAAATTTTTGTAAAAAGTAGATCTAGAATAGCTAAGGTAGTATTGAAAAAAATAAAACAAATTTCAGAAATAAAGAATTATTACAAATTTACTTACTACAAAATAACTATTACCATTTTTACCTACTATAAATTAAGATTTGTGATATTGTTTTAAGGATAGATTAACAGAAGAAAGGCAAAATTCCATGCATCCATACACATATATACATGTGTATGTAATTATTTGCTTTATTCATACTAAAGCTAAATTAGTGGCAGAGTCAGGGTCAAGTGGCAGGAATTCTATCATCTCATCTCCAAGGATCTCTTTTGTCTTTCTTTAATTTGGTAAGTAACACTGTACAAAGCATTGGCAATATGCATCAAATTGAAGCAGTGTTCACTGATTTTCCAAGATGTATTAGGAAAAAATATGGAACAACTTTCCTGCTCCTGTTTCCTAAGTTGAACCTCTTTGACTGCATGGAAGGCATGTAGTAATCAGCTGGTAGGGTTAGAAGTGTCCCCCAAACTCACTTAAATTTAATATAAATGCCCTGATAGAGATTCCAGTTTTAATAAGCAGTGTATTTTGGGAAAAATTACGGGGAAATGAACAATATCGTGATGATATTCGTGGTGTAACCCATCACTCTCTTGGCCTAGAAGCACTGGAAAGAGGTGAATATAAATAATGCAGCATATATCCATGCAGCAACATGTAGTTTTGCTCTAATTAGAGTTATAAATTTTAGAGCATTAGGCACTATTGTTTTTTTCTAGCTTTATTTTTCCTCTAAGTTATAGAAATGGAGGAAAGTGAGGTTCACCAACTCTGTACTAATCAGTTTTGAATATTTATCTATTTTTATGAGAATGTGACTGCTCATATATAAAAATAACAGCAATTTGATGGATAAACTTAACTAAAGAAAAGCAAATACTCTTTGATTTCTGCCAAAATGCCCCATAGTAATGAGAATAACTGTCATTGGCTGCCTTGGCAGTTCTGGGAAGGTCCTGGAGCCCACAGGGCAGCTGTAGACGTAACACACTGGGGTGCTGGATTGGATTCACCGCTCTGCTGGTTTATTTCAAACAGCGTTTGACTTTGGCCTCTAAAGGGTTATATATGGATATTTCATATTTGCATGCCCTTCATCTCGCCAGTCCTGAGAGTATTTCAATAATTTTTCATCTTGCTTATTTGAAATAATTAATACTTATTTTATTTTCTTACTTGAAAAAAGACTGAGTTACTAGTAGTTTATTTCCTGACACTGCATATGGTTTCAGAAGAAATCTTACATACATTTCAAAGGAACTTTTTATGCCAGAGCAGTTTTAGATTCACAGAATAAAATATGAAGATGGAACAAAATTCCTATATACTTGGGACCCAGTTTCTGCTAGTGACATCTTACAACAGCATGGTACATCTGTCCCACTTAATGAATGAGTATTGGTATATTATTTGCAACTGAAGCCCACATTTGTGTTAGTTAGCTTCTTACTACAGAAACAAGTACTTATGATAATTAAACTATAAATAAACATGGTATATTTTGACTCATAGTTTCATAGGTTCCAGTCCTATAGCTTTGGGCACAACAAGCACATCATGGCAGAGGGTAAAAGTTAAAAGAGAAAGACAGGACCAGGGTTCTAGCTTTCTTTTTAAGAGCACACTGACAAAGAACAATGCATCGGTCACTTTCTCACTGCTGAGACAAAATGCCAGGCTCACACAACTCAAAGTAGGACAGGTGTATTTCAGCTCATGTTTTCTGCCCATAGTTGGCCAGCTCCATGATAGGAAGGCAAAGTGGAAGTGTCTGGCAGAGGAAAACTGATCACATCATGGTGATCAGAAAGCAGAGAGTGAAAGGAAGAGCTAGAGGAAGAGATGTACCCTTCTAAATGAGGTCCTCAGTTACCAGCTTCCTCTGAGAAGACCCCAACTTCTAAAAGCACATCAGCTATGAACCAATCACTGGACCAATCCATCATGAGTATAGCAATCCAGTTACATTCTAAACACATGAGGCTTTGGGTGAACAATCCAGATCCAAACTATAACAGACAGAAAAACATCCTACTGTGCCCCACTTCCCAGTTTCTCTTATCTCCCAGTAAGATCAAGCTGAGGACTGGTTCTTGAATATTAGGGCATTTGGGGGACATACACTATAGCAAAACTTCGTTCAGATACTCTTAGGTTTTAAAATATTGTTCTATTCCAAGATCACATCGAGAGCGACACATTACATTTAGTAATCATGCCTCCTTAGGTTCTTCTTAGCCATGACAATTTGTCAGACATTCCTTGTTGGGTAATTTGGACTGTTTTGAGGAGTACTTTCACATACTCTGTAGAGCTACCTTCAAATGAGATTTTTTTCTCCCTCATTTTTTCATAATTATACTGGAGTTCTGAAATATAGGGAAGTAAAGTGAGATCCATATCACATCTTACACAGGACAAGTGCTATCAGTGTGACTTACAATTGGGAGTGTAAACTTTGATCACTTGACTGATGGGTTTGCTTGGTGAATGTCTTAACTGTAAAGTTAATCTTTTACTCTTCTTTTCTCTCGGTCCTTTTGTGAGGGAAGTCAGTAAGGAGCTAGGGGTTATGTTTCATCTCCTTAAGAACAGAGTAACTGCATAATTTATTTGGTGTTGATCTGCCTGAGAGATATATTTCTTCTTTCCCACTCATCTATGTATTTTATCTTTATATCTATATGGACTCATGACTTATAAACCAATCATATTTTATTTTGTTGCTCAAATTATTACAGCTCTGGCCTTTGAGGTATTTTAGGTATTATTCATCTTCCTATTACTATAACAAATACCTGAGACAAATAAACCTAAAAAAAGAAAGGTTTATTTTAGCTCACAGGTGTAAAGGTTTCAGTACACAGTAATCTTCAGCACTTTTGCTCGGGCCTGTGGCAGCACGTTACAGGCTGGTCATAGTGTGTCACGGTGGGAGCTTGTGGCAGAAGAGGCCCACTCACCTCCTGATAGGAAGAAAAAGAAATGAGGGAATTTGCAAGAGATGGTACTTCCATAACCTCCTTCAAGTGCCTGCTTGCAAAGAGTTTAGGCCTCACCTCTTAAAGCTCCACTGTCTCCCACTTGCACCAAACTGGACACAGCCTTTAACACACAGATCTCTGGAAAACATTTAAGATTCAAACTATAGCATTTCACTTGGCTCTCATGTCCTTTTCACATACTCACACCAAGGTGTGTGTGTTTGTTTGACTGGATTTTTTCTTGTTTGCTTTTAGCTTTTCTATCATTAATTCTCCAGGCCCATCTTGTATATTTCATAACCAGGATCTGAATCGATCATTTACCCATAAATACCTCATTCCTTATTTTAGAGAATGGCATTAGAAACCAAGATCTGTCTGCTAAGTGGGCTCATTTATGTGAAGTTTTGTTGCTCCTAGGCCCTGTATGCATTCCATACGTATGTATAAATACATACGTATTTATAAATATTATAAAACTAACCCCTGAGTTCACACTATTTCCAACTGTATACTATTATTCTAGCTGTTTTCTCTGTGTATCTGTAACCTTTCACTCCAACACCGAGAAGCCTGGTTCTCTTCATCTGCCATCCATTTACTTGTTAATTTCCAGGACCCATGTGCAGTGTGTGTCACAACTGTGAAACTACGTTCCCTTCCACGAGGATATTTCAACATGTGCAACCAAGTTAGGTTATTTTGGCACATTCTGTATTTCATCTAGGATCTCTGACATCCTAAGTGATTTAAAGTAGTTTTTCCCATATATTAGGGTTTATTGTTTTAGTGTGAAGTTCTATGAAATACAACAAATGCATAATGCCATGTGACCACCATTATAGAACCATACAAAATAGTTTCACAGTGCTAAAATTATATTATATGTTACCATTCAACTCTTCCTCTACCCCCTAGTCCCAGTAGTTATTGACCATTTTATTATTTTTCTAGCTTTTTCTTTCTCCAGGACATCATGTATTTGAAATAATATGGTATGGAGCATTTTCAGCTGTGGTTCTTTTTTCACATGGTAATATAAATTTAAGATTTATCTCTATGTTCATGTACCTTGACAGGTATATTTTTATAGGTGAATATTACTGTATTATATGCATGCATCATAGTTGATTCAGTGATCTACTGAAGAACTTTTTTCCTTCTATATCTTAGCAATTATAAATAAAGCTACCATAAATATTCACAGGAAATTTTGTGTGCATGCAATGCTATGAGGACAGAGCTTTTCAAATCAGTTGAATAAGTACTTGAGGATATAATTGCTAAGTCATATGGTAAGAATATGTTTAGCTTAATGAACATCTGTCAAACTGTTTCAAATTATTTGCATTTTCCGCTAACGGTGAATGAGCTCTGCAACCTTGCCAGCAACTGGCGTAGGCTTTGTCTGTTACCTATTCCGCTTGATGTCTGGTAGCAAGTGCATTGACTGGAAAGATTTTTGGGAGCCCTTCACCACTCCTAATCACTAAGTATGTTGTCCTCATAATTTAGGAATTGGGAATAATTTTCTAGGTTATATAAATATTCAATCACTGGGATTGCAATGGAAGTATTTCATGAGGCAGAATTGTTAATTTCTCTTTTATGTTTTTCTTAGGAAGAGATGGGCTGCCATAGACATTTGATGTTCAAATTCAAGTTTATTGGTACTACATTTTTTTCTGCCACAGTCTGTATTACTGATACACATTTATTCTAAGTTGTCATGTTTCACAAGAGTAGGAAGATTAGGATATCACAATCCCTTTTTCAGATAAATTAATTTAGGCCAATATAGTGGGTATTGAGTTAAATACTCATTTGGCAGACGTTAGTAGAAAATATTTTCCCTTTGTTTTTGTTTTGTTTACCCCTAACCTCAATCTAGCAGTGAAAGGATGCTCAGGATTTTGACTGACTAGAAATATAAGAGTACACGTGTTTCCAAATTTGCTGACTGGTCCCCTACGCACTATATTTGGCTGCTGGAGTTGTTTTGTCACTGTGAATTATCAAGAAATGTTATCAAGTTTACAGAGTAAATAACACTTGGATCACCCCAGATGGCTTTTCAGATCTAGTGGTACAGGTATCAATATGGAAGGGAAGGGGAGACCGAGGAAGGTCGGCTTCACCTCAGTGCAGAAATGGGAGGTTGCCCGTATGTCAAACAGATCTGCTGGTTTGTTTCATCACTTGACCTATTCTTTGCTGTCACTGACATGGACACCTCCATAAGGGGTGCTTAACATGCTCTTTGAGAATAGGGGAATTCAACCTTCACACATGGACTCACATATGAGCTCCGTATTTGTGCTGAAGGACTTTTAATTTACCTTTATGCATTTGATTTGCATGCTTTTGACAATGTTTTGCATGAGGTAAGATACTCACATTTGCTTTTTTACTATCAGGTACTCACAAATAGCTAATTTACATTGCATGAGTAATTTCTTTAGAAACACATAATTCATATTCAAAATGCACAGAGTGGGAGGAAGAGATAAAAATAAGATGAAAAGAATCAGAAGATGAAAGCTGTGAGTGAAGACAGGTGTAAGTGGCTTAATTCATCCTTTATTCTGTAGCTCATTGGGTGAGCACAAAACTCAGTTTCAAAGCTGTGTCACACATGTGATTATGCTTGAATAGAAAAGTTGACAATCGCTCACTTAGATATCTGTAAAACTCTTTACTTCTGGGAGAGAAATTGTATGACAGCTATTATCCCAGCACCTTCAAGTACTTTTCCAAATTGCATCAGTGCTATAATTAATAATAATGAAACCATACCTGGCTGAGTATTCATGGATACACATCTCCTTGTTATTTTACTCAAGGTCTTTGAATGAGGACTTAAACTAGCTCTGTGCTGAAATCAGGCACATACATACAGGTCAGTGACAACCAGGCAAAAGATTGACAGAAACTTTCTTTTTTTTTTTCAATTTTTTTTTAATTGGTATTGGGGATTAAAGTCATGACCACACGCTTACAAGGCAGACACTTATGCCATTGAGCTAAATCCCCAGCCCGACAGAGACTTTCTTTAGAGGAGAATAAGTGAATCTTACAGGAGAGGCAATGATTGCATTCACCAACGGATTATCCACAGGGCTGAGATCACCAAGTAAAAACAGAACAGGGTCTGCTGTGGTCAAGCAGAAAATTTCATGGAAAATAAATTTGTTTTTCAGGGATCAAGAGGCAGTTGCCCTCACCAAGTTCAGAGGTCCAAAATGGGACATTTTAATGTAGAAACAGAAAAAGGGGCAAGATTCTCTGAGTTTCTATAGACAATAGGTCAAAGAAAGAGCTATACTTCAAGCAGTAACCCTGTTGTTGAAACCTAAGGACTGATGGGATTAGGAGTATTGTCAAGTCTGTGTAGTCAAAGATGGTAGAAAGATTTGTTAAATAAATTCAACACCATTATACCACAAAAAATTTGGGGATCTCACTCAGGCCCAGAAGATGTGCATTATAAAGCATTTGGCCTTGCTTCACATTAGGACAGAGAGTTGTCAAGGAGCATTAAAAGGAGGAGAGGACAGGCCCAATGTTCAGTTGGTGGCACCTGAAACTCATTCTGGAGCCCTTTATAAACAGTGGGGACCTGAGAACTAAAGTTTCATGATTTTTCCAGTAAAGAGATATCAACCAGAGATGACCCTTTGGGACCCATATGCCTTTTACAACTGTCTTCACAAGTGTCCTATTTGATGTATGTAGGTCTAGACCTCAAAATATGAATGAGATAGTCTTTTCCCTAAAAACAATGATAGCCTAAAGAGAACAAGAGACATAAAACTGTGTTTTGAGTGCCATGTTAGATTTGTGCAGATCACAGAGTATAATAGTTTAGATTTAAAATGTTCCCCAGAAGTCTCATGTGTTTGGAAGGTGATTGGATCTTGGGGACATTACAGTCATCATTAACTTCACTCATTAATGAGTACAATAGGCGAATATGCTGAGAGACAGTGGGTCATTGTTGTAGGTGAATCATTAAGCCTGTGACCTGGAAGCCTGAATTATTTTTCCCAGCTCCTCCTTCTCTTTCTTCTTCTGAATACTGTGATAGGAGCAAGTTTCCTCCAGCGTACCATTCTGCATTGCTGCCTGAGAGCTGGCTAAGTATGGACTAAGCTCACTGAAACTGTGAGCACAAACAAACCTCTTTTCATTTAAGTTTCAGGTGTCAGCTACTTTTTTTCAGCATTGGGAAAGTGACTGTATGTAACGCTGTGGTGAGAAGTCTTTGGTTTGCAGGAGTTTGGAAAGGTTTGGAGATGTGTACTGTAGAAGCCCTAACAGTGATAGTGAGCCTTTTGGAGCTTTGGATGACACCAAACATTCCTTTGCATCAAGTGTGCCAGAGATTTGCCACCACTGCCTTAGAATACTGTGAGAAGTGTTTGATGTACCATACTGATTGGAGCTCACACCAGAATGCTGATAGGAATGTGGACAATAAAGGCCATGCTTAGGAAACCATGGAAATCTAAAGATTCCATGAAAACCCCATAAGTTGGTAATGCCAGAAACATGGAATACCTGCCGAGGAAAGCTGCAGGCTTTGAGTCAGTCCACGTGGGGTGGACTGACTCAAGGATGTAGGGGCTAGCTTGCTCCTTGGAGTTTACAACTCACCACGACCTGGGTTGGTGCTCTGGAGTTGGAAACACAGATTTTTAATGTTTTCCCTGCTGGGTTTCAGTTTTCCTTTGATCCATTTTCTTTTTATCTTCTATTTCTCCCTTTTAGAGTGGAAATATTTACTCTGTACTATTATACGTTGGTAGCATTTAACTGTTTTTTTTAATGTTTAACCAGGGCTCACAGCTAAGAGTTTGACTTGAGTCTCAAAAGAGACTTTGAACTTGGAGTTTTCAGCAATGCTCCAACTGTTAAGACCTTGGCAACTCTTAGATATGGATTATATGCATTTTATTTAATGAGATGGACATGATCCTTTTCAAGTCCAGGAAAGGAATATTATTGTTTAGATTTAAAATGTCCCCCCAAATCTATTGTGTTTGAAAGGTGATTGGATCATGCGGGTGCCAAACTCATCATTGCTGAGCCCAGTAGGTGATTGAGCTGTAAAAAGGGAGGGTCTGAAGGCGATGAATCACTAGGGGAATGATCTGGAAGCGGGTATTCTTATCCACAGCTCCTTCTTATTTGTTTTCTTCCTTATTATCATAATGTGAGCACCTTTCCTTCACCATACCATTCTGCCATGCCATATTTGCCTTGGAACCAGCCAACCATTGATGGGACCCACTGAAACTGTGAACCAAAATTAACTTCTCATTTAAATTTTGGGTATCAGGTATTTTATGCTTGTGATGGGAAGGTGAATAATACACAAAATATACGATTACATATGAAGAAGGGAAAAGAAAGAGTTTCCAGGACACAATGTTTTGAATAAGTTTGGAAAAACCAAGAGAGGAAGGATGTTTAAGCAGTTCTTCACTGATTTCTTCAACAATTTATTTGTTGACACCTAGAGCATGGAAAGTCTATGCTGAAAATTAGGATATAATGTTGAAACACACAAACGTTAAATACCAGCACAGATGCTGGAAAAGAAAATTTGGGAAAATAGGGACTATTGAAGAAATCACAAGCAATTTGATAACACCAGAAAATATGTGTTTACAGAGAACAGGAAGTAATATTTGAAGGGTCTGAAGAAGCCAGGTCATTATGGACCAAGAATATAACATCATACCAAGGATTAACTACTATCCTGCTAGAGTCCACTACTGGTTATGTTGACATACTGGGAATGGAATAAACTTGCAAGTGTGAAAACATTTAAGAAACTTTAAAGCACTAAATACATTTAAGGAATTATTACATAACTCTGCTTGCCTTGACATCTGTTAATGTGACTTACTCTGACCGAATCAAGAAACTAACCATGTTCAACTCCAACAGTCAGTACAGATCACAGCAAATTCAGGCAGTGTGTCCTGAGATGACCACTCTAATTTCATCACTATGTTCTCAAAAAGAAATTCAAGCACTTCTTCAATTTGTATGTGCACTTTCTGGTACAAGAAGCTTTGGGTTTCTCCAGGGACAGATAGCTTTACCCTGACTGGTGGCTTGAGCAGCCCCACTTGCAATCCACTCAAATGCATTGTTAAGTTCAGGATCCGTGTTTCATGGTATTGTAGGTGAACTTGGAGATCATAAAGTAAAATAAGATAAGTTAGGTACAGAATGACAAATAGCACATGGATCTCACGCATTGTCAAATCCTAAAAAGTTGATCTTATAGAAGTAAAGAGTAGAATTGTGGTTATGAGAGGCTGAGGAAGGTAAAGGAGAGTTGAGTTAACAGGTACTAAAGCACAAATAGGTGGAAGGAACATGTCCTGGTGTACTATTACACGGGAGGATAATTATAGTTAATGCTATAAATGAAAATACCTGGAAGAGAAGATTTTGAATGTTTTCCTCACAGAGAAATGAACAATATGTGATATGACTAAAAAATACTCTGGGTTTCATTACACAGTGTATATACATACTGACATGTCACATTGTAGTCATTAGTAAATATAATTATCTGTTGTCTAAAAAATTAAAGTTTTTTAAAGTGCTGAGAATATTCTTTGGACTCATGTGCTTTGTTTGTTGTCTTTCCCAGTAGGATGGGAGTGGCACTATTGTATCTGTCAGATGCTCCACAAGGAAATAAAAAGAACTTTCTGAAATAAAGCCATTTTACTTTTCATGATTTCAGCTGTTACCTTCTCATGCACCTTTCAGAAACATATGAGAAAGTTACTGCAACTGAAGAGCCTTAGTATGTTTCCACAGAAGTGATTTCTTACCTTATTGTAGAACACAGTTGTAACATTGTTAACAAATACAATCTCGAAATTGCTCAACACCTATGCCTAAACATTTTCTACACATATTTAAGATATTATTTTTTATCCTTGGCCTAAGTAAAACAGGAAAAAGAACACAGAATAAAGAGCTCTGTACTCCCTCAATTTTACTGGGAAAAATGCTGTTGCCTATCTCTTTTGTCAAATCATTAGGGCCTGAAATTACTTCATTTCCAGAAATAACATAAAGTACATGAATGATGAGTTTTAACATTTACTTCACTTTTGGCAGAGGAATCAGACAAATTAACCAAATCATGTCAAAAACTAACTGGTGTTTTAAAATTTTGTTTTATACATAATTTTCAATCATTATGTTTACAAATTTTGCTTATATTTTATGACACTATTCATTGAATTTAGTTCTATTGTTCTAGTTGTTAAAATGTGAAACTACTGGTTTAATAATGTTAATATGAGTCCTTGATTGTTCAAAACTGAGCTAATACAAGTTAAATTATCAATCAGCTCTTTTTGTTTACTAAATCCTAGTGAGTGACCTAAAGAAGTATTATTTTAAACATATTATTAAAAATATAATATTTAAAATATTATTTAATCTAAGGAGATATCAGATGACCTTAACAAAACAATGATGTCTAACTGACTTAAGGCTTAATAGGAGCCACATGGTCTGACTAATAAAACAGAATATTAATACAATTACTGCAAGCCCTTCATAGGATGTATGTGGAAACCTTGATGCCAGTGTAAAGAATAATAAAATAGATAAGCCAATGAATAAAAAGCTATTCTCCAAAATTATTCACCTGTTTTTTTTATTTATAAAATTGGATGTTTCTCAAGTCTAAATAGCAAGAACAACAAATGTTGAAGAGTGACACCGAAGTTTATCTGCATGGAGAGTAGAAAATGAAATGCCATAAGAAGGCATCTTCAACATTTCTTCAGCTCCACCTAAGAGAAAGGTACATGCAGTTTATGAAAGCTTGTGTTTGCATCATTTAAAGGCAGATAGGGAACATTTTGGGGGGTTTTACAAAAACTGTGATTAAGTATCTCATTATGTTACCAGATTCTTTCCAACTCTCCCATCCTTAGGAATGAAATTATTTTAAATTGTTCTTTTATAATAGAATTGGTAAATAGCTAAACAGGGGAAGTAGGATAGGAGTAGAGGTAGAAAAGAAGAAGAGAGTGTAGTCTTACTTATAAATATATTTATCAAAATTCATCAAGCTGTATGCACAGACCTATGTGTTTTGCTCTCTATAACATTCACCTTCATAATAGAAAAAAACCTTCATATATTTACAAGCAATATCCCTGGGGCCTGGGGCTTAGCTCAGTGGCATCATAAGCGCCTGCTTGGCAAGCACGAGGTCATGAGTTTGATCCCTGGTACCAAAAGAAAAAAAAAAATAAAGCAATGGCCTTGATTATGAATGAATTTAAATTTAGATCTATGACTATAAGGCTTGTGAATCTGCATACCCCCCCCTAAAATTCAGTGACTCCTGGGAAAGTTGATAAAGTTTCTGAACAGGCACAGCTGAAATTTGCCCACAGTCCATGTTGTCCTTCTAGATCAAACCTCTCAGAATTTCAGCCTACATATTCATATAGAGATAAGAGGGTTGACACATATTTAAAGCCCCAGATTTAATTCACGCGTATCAGTCACATAAAATAATAATATATGAATTAAGATATAGTCTTGTGCTATCTATTATTTTCAAATTTTATTGACTAACTTAACTGCATCCCCACAGCTTGGTATCTTTTACAACAGGTCTCATGCTGTATAGACTCAGGGTAATTTGTGTTTGCTTCGGATTTGTCATTTAATCATGTAAATCACTTTGGAGCTAACTTTACTGGTCATATATACATTTCAAAAGGAATAAAGCAGATCATCTCTGCATGGTGTCTTTAGAAGCAGAATGATTTAAAAAACACAATATTTGTGTAGAACAAGAATAGTATTTTATTCTGCATATAAGCATTTTCTAAAAGATGTTTCCTGGCATGCTAGAATCATGGTTGTTAATATTTGTTAATGACTAAAGAATACATCTGTGATGAGGTGAGTCAAAGTTAAGCTAATATATTCTTACCTTTGGATGTGACAGTCTTTAACAGGTGAATGTTCTGTGAATCTCTAAGGACGAGTTATAATGCACAGAATTTCCAAGTCCTGCCTCTCCTTGAACGTGGTGGGAAACAGTCCTCTGTTGAATAGATTTGGAATATTGCCATAGAGGGAGCAATGGTGATCCAAGGGCTTGGCCACTCTCCTAACAACTTCAGACTGAGTAGATAACAATACTACATGTAAGTGTAGTCAAGCCTTAAAGATAGAGACAGGAACTATATAAACAGAAGTAACTGTGAGTTTATGTCACCAGAACGTATTTAACATGTTATTTGGAAATAAAGAGCTGTCCAGAAAGACTCACTTTTGATTGTTGCGTTAAACTTAAAACCTCTTTCCTTCAAAATGGTTTTGCCAAGTCCTTTGTGTCAAATCCTGATC
Organism: Hydrochoerus hydrochaeris; assembly: GCA_004027455.1. Classification (NCBI taxonomy): domain Eukaryota; kingdom Metazoa; phylum Chordata; class Mammalia; order Rodentia; family Hydrochaeridae; genus Hydrochoerus; species Hydrochoerus hydrochaeris. Next base: position 629,751 of record PVLA01000042.1, on the reverse strand, counting down.
TCAGCTGATGGGGCAAAGCGTCTGTGCAAAGCCGGCAGGGGGAATCAGCATTCCATTGGGTAAGGCAGAGGTAAAAGTGGTCCCCTAGGGGTGGCAGTTCATGAAGATCCAGGGAGCAGTGTCCACTAGGGCCACATGCAATGCAGAGATGCTTTTCCTGACTGAACCAGAGAGCTCTGAAGCAAAAAAGCAGATGTCCTTAAACAAATGGTCATGGGTCCATAGGGGAGACCATTTTTTCTTGGTTACTTAAGTGCTATTACCACTTTCTTAGAAACAAGAGACTAGAAATTGGTTTTGCAATCCATTATATACTGTTTTGCTTATTGCACGTAGTAACTTGAGTGCTTACCGTGTTAGGTGTTATTCCATTAGATGTTCACAAGTCTGTGAGCTGCAGGAGCTCACTGAGGCACACTTAGGATAGTAATGCAACATGTTTGTGGTGTGCACCCTCAGCTGTGCACCAAGTCCATCAGACAGCACCCCCTGTGCCCTTCTGCACCACCTGCTAAGGTCCCTCCTTCCTTAGATGCTTCTAGTCCACAGGGAACATTTCTTATTCCTCTAGTCATTAACAACCAACCTATTGTCAGCTTTTGTAATTCATAAGGTACACTGCTAAGTATCCTGATTGTCACTTTCCTAACTGTGCTGTTAAAAAAAGAACAGCATTTTGTCTGATGGAGCTAAATTCTAGCTGGATATATACTTAGAGTGGTCTGATGTCTAGGCTTCCTTGAAGAGTCCTCATTTTTCTCTTAAGATTATCCTGGGTTGTATCATAAATTATACATTATACCAGATATATTTTATATGATGAATATATTTTTTTAGAAATCCAAATTATACACCTTTTAGTAAAGATTAAAATATTCCACAAGGAAAAATAAAGGAGAAGGTACTGATGATTTCAATTCTGGCCCACTAGGTACATATAAGCAGTCAAAGTTACTATGACCATACCAGGCATAGTGGTTCATGCTTATAATCCCAGCAGTCAGGAGGCTGAAGCAGGGGGATCACCATGAGTTTGAGGCCACCATGGGTTACATAGTATGTTTAGGGCCAGCCTGTACTTCATAGTGAGACCCTATCTCAAAAAAAATTAAAGTGTCCAAATGCAGCAGACATGACAACAAAGGAAACCTTTACCTGTTGAACAAAATTCACAAATAACTCATCTTGATTGCATTGGTCAGCCCTTATAAGAGAAACAGATTTAACACAAGATGTATAAATACATTAGAATTTGTAAGATTGGCTTGCAATGGCTGCCCGCAGAGTCAGGTGTGGAAGAGTGCAAAAGCTCTGTGCACGCACTAGAGACCAAAGGATCCAGTCCAATGCCTGGAGCGCACCGAAGCATCCATTGTGAGTTTCTATTGGGAGGCCGAAGGTTCTACCATGGAAGTCAAAGGGTTGATGACGGAGGCCAAAGGCTGTGTTCTGGAAGCTAGTAGACACTATCCAAATGAAGGTGAAGACTGGATCTCCTCCAAAGAAACAAAAACAATCCTTCCTCTTCATTTCCTTTTTATACCACTCTGGAGACGAGCCGCTATAGGGTGGGTCTTCCACACCCAGATCCATGCTGAGGAATTTAGCTGGGTATGTATTACTCGAGTTCATGCAATCATTTAACTATCACATTAATCTGCGATGCAGTTTCAAATACAGCTGCCATGCTATTTTAAAGGGATCATTTTGTTATATTGATTTTCTGCTTAATTTAATCATGTATATTACCTTAAATTTAATAGAGTTAAATTTTGTGAAGGAATATAAAATTAAACAATTCAAAGTGGAAAAAACTAAATACATTCTAACATTTGAAAAGTATATTCTGAAAACTATAAATTATTTAGTTTTTACATTTTAAGATAATAAATGATATAATGATTACATGTCTTTGTTTTTGTTCCAAATGCATAAGAAATAGAAAAGAGAGAATTACATGGTATGTGGGATTTCCTTCGAATGTAGAATATTTAGAATAAAAAGTCAAAATCTTCAGATAGTTTGCAGGTTACTCCATAGTTTGACTCTACATTTTTTTTCTCTCTCTATTGTGGTATTGGAAAGTGAATCCAAGGTTTTCACACTAAACTACGTTTCCAGGCCTTTTTAATTTTATTTTGAGACGCAGTGTCTTTTTTTTTTTTTTAACTGTGGATCAAACTCATGACCTCACACTTTCCAGGCAGGTGTATAAACTGCTGATCTAAATCCCTAGCCCTTGAGACAGAATCTTGCTAAATTGCCCAGGCTGTGCTCAAATGTGAACTCCACCTGACTCAGCCTCCCAGAGGGCTGGGATTATAGGCCTGGTCTGCCATGTTTGGTGGTCTGACTCTGGTTTATTGTATTAGGTTCAGCTTGCTTCATGTTGCTGATTATTCTCTGAGAACCATCCCGAGAACTTTCTTTCCTTGTCTCTAATCCACCATGTTCTTTCTACCTATAGACCTTTTGGTAGAGTGAGTTCATCTCAGTTTAAATTGTCCACTGTGCCTTTTCCACCAACCACTGCGGCAGATTGGATTACTGCTCAGAAGTAAATTGCTTCCCGTTCCCAAAGGAAGCTTATAGCTGCCCATCTATTGACACTGAATTTGATATTGACTTTTTGGCCAATATTATAAAACCATGGATAATACAGAATTTTGAAAAGTGCTTATGCAATTAGATTTGACTTCCTGTGTCTCTGCCTTTGCCATAGGAGCACTTCCAGGTTCTCTGCTGCTTCCAAGAAGACAAAAGGCATGTGAGCAGAGTCACCCCATCAAGGCCCATACTTACCCCTGCTGACTGACAGAACTATAGGAACAGGTATTGTTCATTGATGCTGAGGTTTGTTGTCCTTTATTATCAGGTATAATTAATGGGCACAGCTATGTGTTTATCTTTGTAGCACTTGCAAATGATGTAACTTTACATGTATTTGGATAATTATGTGATTCAAATACCCAGCATTAAAACAAACAGCAGCACAAGGGGATATTTGTGCAATTGTAAAAATTAAGTGTGTCTATGTTCTTGATCCTTCTGTTAATATCTCAATAGCTATTTAAGATATTAGGCTACAAATCAGTGACATGTAAGACTCTAAGATTCCCTGGACCTTATTCTTATCCTCCTTAAGGGAAGCCATTATTAGCTCCTCTTGATGAAAATCTTTAACTATACTCGTAATTGTCCTATTAATTCTATTATTTGGCCCCTGCATGCTTAATTGTTTCACTATCTTTATTTCCTCCTGACTTAAAACTACCCAAGATAAAAATTCCTGATATCCATCAAAGGCCTTTAAATAGAACCTATGAAGAATATCCCTGACTGTCAATAGCAACTATGACCCCCTTCAGCCTGCAGAAGTCAGATTGGTCATTGCCCATTACTTCCTCATGGAAGTTTGGGGTACTTCTTCAGAGGGGGGATTGTTACAGGCATATGAGTTAGATAAAAATATTTTAGGCAGTGAGACAGCTGGGCCCTGGAAGGAGCCAGTGCAGAAGAGCAGATATCTTATAACTGTGGGGGAGATAGACACCTCTGCTGTGGGCCAGACCTCAAGACAAACAATAAATCAAGTGCACCCACATATTTCCTAAGGACAAGCATCAGAAATTAATATTCTAACTAGTTCTCTATCACCCTGAGCAAGCCAGGAGTCACCATCCCAACCCCCTACTTAAAGAGTTACTACTCTTTAAGCATGTCAGCTTGCTAGGTGACTTGCTTCCCCATTTGTCCCCAGTTTAATCAATTTTAGCCTTATAATTAATCTTATTGGTTGGCCACAAGTCTGTCCCATCTTATGCTTACCTTGCGAGTTCCCATTTTTCCCTACATTGGACCCGTCTCGCCTCATGTTTTTACTCTATAAAAGTCCCTAGAAAAGACAGAGCCTTTGACAACCAACTCAGGATCTCATCTGTCTCTCTCACAGACAGAAGCTTTCTTTCTCTCAATAAATATATTTTGCTCTTAAGAAAACCTCCTACATATGGTAATCAAGAAGCTATTATTGCATCACCAGCACTCAAAAGAGTCTACCTTATAGCAAGCACTTTTTGAACACATGAATATATTAAAGGTCCTTTCAAGAGCAAATAGTGAATAACTGAAGAAAATGGAAAGATTAAATTTTCTAATTTGTATTGGTTAGTAACCACCTACACTTTCATAATTTTCTTAAAAGAGCTTTGACTGGATTCCTCTGTCACCTGCTTTCCAAAATCAGGAACAAGAACTGTAAACAATCACCTGTGTTTACACCTGGGAATCTGTGTTTCTGACTAAAGAAGTCAGCTATAAAATTAGGTGGGGGAGAGATTGACTTTTTTCCTTATATTAATCATCGTAACAAATGTGTTCACCCTCCTACATTTCCTTTCTACTCCAGAGAGAAGAATGAAAAGGGAAGGAAGGATGTCATTTGCATGAGTCAAGTTAGACACAGCCCCAGGTTGACCAAAGGTGACTAATGAAAAACTGCCAAGGGCTTACACTGTGTTCACAAAAACAATGGAAAGACAGATTTTAGGGCCTCTTTATTCAGCTCTGTGACTCTGTATTACAAAGCGGAGATGCAGTCCAACAACTTACTTGAAAGAAGATGCTAGGATTCTGTGATGCAATTAAAATGCATATTTGGCTTCTCCATTTTGTTGCACTCTCTTCTTTTTATTTTAAAAGGAAAAGAATAAAAACACTGATACAGAATGTCAATAGGAGATTAACAATGGTTAATGTATGGCACATTGTTATTTTGAAAGTAGTTGCTCATATTATAAAATATAGGCATGAAAAATTGATCAAATAACATAAGGACAAACCTCTCTTCTTAAAACCGTTGGAATTTCTGGATTCACAGGGTGTCCCATGTATGGCAAGGAAATAAATGTTGCCTGGTCCCCTAGATAACTTCAGGTTGTAAACTGGTGCCTGGAGAGAGAGACAGAGAGAGAGAGAGACAGAGACAGAGAGAGACAGAGATTAAAAATTTACAACTTTCTATGCTGACTTTTCTTCTGGAAGAACAGAGAGACTAGCTATTGTGTTAAACACTAATGTCCAGTGATTTAATTAATCTTGCATTTGTAATGAAATCTCCATAAAAACCCTGATGTGTTCCAGTTCCTCAAATGGAGTTTGAGGAACTGGAACACATCAATAACTGAGAAAATGGCATTTGTGAGGAGGACATAGAAGCTCTGTGTCCTTTCCCATGTCCCTTTTGCTATGCATCATTTCCACTTGACTGGCCCTGAATCCTATTCTTTATAATAAACTAGTGATCATATATAGTGTTTTCCAGTTGGTCACAAGTACAGGGATAACCCAGGACATGTGGCTGGCATCTGAGGAGGAATCTTTATGGAACTGAGCCTTTAGCCTGCAGGGTCTGGTGACTCTGGGTAGTTAGCAACAGGGGAACTTGGACTGTTGAACACCCAAGTCATGTCTGAATAGTTGGAGAACTGATTGGTATAAGAAAAATCTACACATTCGGTATCCAAAGTACATACTGTGAGAGTTTAGATGTTACAGTATGCGTCTTGTAAAGACCCAAATGCTGGTTGTCTGCTTTCCCACTTAAGCTGATTAAAAGCCTTATGCAAACTGATTTCTTACAGGACTCTGTAGAATGGCTCCTATTCCACCTGCTGCCCAGACCGCTGTAAATCCCACGGTGTCTCACTCCTTGGGCGGCACTCTGTATTTTCAGTATGTCTCATGAGTCACAGGTATACTGAAGGCCACCTGCAAGCCATGGGTGTACACAGAACCTAGGCCTCTGCAACAGTTCCTAAATTTGACCCCAAACTTGTCATTTTTCCCTCTCGGAATCACTAACCAAAGAATAGAACCAAGCACTGCAAGAAAAACTTATTTTTAATCAAATACCAGGAAAAGCAGGTGGCACATTTGAGACAAATCAGCTTCTTAGCACTCCCAAAAGGCTGAGAATTCTTTTAAGTGATAGAGGACAAAAGGGAAGATGTAGCAAATATAAGGAATTATTAATGACTTTTCCAGAAGGAGTAGCACCCCTCTCAGAGATGAGGACACTCTGCTTTGGAGAAGGGCTTTATGTGTGTTTCATTTTATTGTATAGCTGTACAGGAGATTGAACCCAGGGCCTTTGCTCTGAACTACATTGCCAGCTATTTTATTTTTAATGTTACAGAGAGGAGGTGTCATTTAATTGCTAAATTCAGTGAGGATTTAAATTCACCGAGATTGGACTTGCTATCCTCCTGTCTCACACTCCCAGAAAGCTGTTTGCACCACCGTATCAGGCTTCAAGAATCACCGTATTCTTTGCAGTAAGCCTGCCTAATACGGTATAGGTGGGTGAGAATTTCATTAGGGTAAAGTATAGCAATAGGCTGGCAATGAATCTAACGGTGACCATTAGTTCGACATGGCATCTTTGTAGCTGAAACTGGTACATCCAGTCTGTCCTACATCCCACTTTGTAGCATCGGTCAAAACCTGAGTATTGTGAGTCTTCTCAGCTGTGTATTTCTATATATCTGAAGCAGAACACTAGTTAGAGAAAAGACATGCTTTTTTCAGCATTTGCAAGGGTGTGTATCTCAGAGTTTGGAAGGATATGTGCCTGGTGACGGTAGCACCATCTTAGATATAGAACATTCTAGTCTGCCGCAGTCTGCACGCGTTCCTGAAGCAGAGAGGCCATCAAGGTGTGCCAACTTAGATGAGCCTGAGCCCAGGACCTGGGTGAGGGACGGCCCAGCACAACTCCTTCTTTCATTTTCTTTTATTCTAAAAGATGCACTATACCATGCACTAAGAATACAGTCTTTTATAAAAGACAGATGAAGACACAGAAACGTCTGTACACTGGGTAAGGGTGAGCAAGGGTACCGCAGATGAAGTGGAGCCACTGGCATGAGCCAGCTTCCTGGACAAAGCGATATTTCAGTGGGCACTTGAAACACAAGTGGCAGTTACCCCAAATGACCAAGTGGTAGTGAAGTCCAGCCCAGGCATTGAGTCTAATGTGCATAGCCCCGGGTAGCAAGACCAAGGGAGCCTTGGCTGTGGACCCATGGGCTATCTCACAGGGTGACACTGGAGTGAAAGAGGAGGACAAGAAGATGACCATGAGGTGTCTGGTGGGAGTCAGGCCATTGTGAGCTTTGCAGGGTTAAGAACTTGGAATTTACCCTAAGAAATAGCCACAAGACCTTTAAATAGGGAACACAAACTTTTGTGAGAAAGTGGAGAAGTACTCTTTTGGTTTCTCTGGGTTTCTCAGATGCATCTTAAAGCTCTGAATGTACAAAGTTAGTTAAATAAAAATGAGGGAGGCTGATTGCCCTGAAGTGATGCCACAGAAAGCCGGCCATGCATTGCTCAGCAAAAATACAGAACACCCTCCAAAATCCACTCCAAAACCAAAATATAGCGTTAAAGGCTCTGAAAAATAGTAAGCGCAATGAAAGCTACTTTTCAGAAAGTGGTGGCTTGGAGAACTTACCGGGGACTAGGGAAACACACACTTATATCCCTGCTCTGTCCTAAAGCAAAAGTTCACTTCACTTTCCCTTTCTATGAAATAGGTGGAGTTTGCTAAGAGATAGAAATTCCCTGGAGCACTAAAAGGCAAGAATATTATGAAATAATGTGCCATGTTTGTACTGATTGTATCTACTTCTTTTTGAAAACAAAAATAATGTTCATTACTTTAGAGACAGAAATATATCTATATCTATATCTATATATCTGTTTTTAAAATAAGATTGATATCTTAGGGTATGGAGTATTAGAAATAGTTCAAATCCCTGGAGAAAATGTTCCTTTTAATTATCAGAAAAAACATTAAAAATTATTGGAGAAGAAAAAATAAGTCCATCAATTATTCAATTAAATTAGATCACCACTACTTTTAAGCTCTAAAATTCTACTTTTTAATTGATTAGAGATAGTATTTCAACATTTTAAAAGTGGCATTGTGTATATATTTAATATTTACTCAATCCTAAAAATTATTATCCTGAGGCTTCCAGAGAAAGATCTACGATCCGTACTGCCCAACTAAACAAACATTATTAATACCTCCTCATCTCTACACACATTTAATAATCCTATCCCAACCCTGTGTCCATTTTTCTTAAATATTATACTCTCCAAAATTGAATTATAGTTTAAATTACATTCTCAGAAAATTAGATGTAAAAACTTACATGCAATGACTATCAATGGTGAAAATTCTGAAAAATTTCTCCATATTCAAGTGCCAATTGCCACAGAGAATAGTGACTTCTCTCTGGAATCTCAGAGAAAACTTACTGTGGTCCATTTGAGAAAAGATGCTAGGGTCAGAGGTAATATTTTTTTTCCTTCCTCTGTCTCAAAAAATGCAGGCGTGTGCAGGCAGGGTAGTAGTTCCCACAGATGCTCATAATATGGCAATATATTAAGTTACACGGTAAGGGAGAACTTTATATTACAAAGTTGCAGATGGAATTAAGTGTGCTAATCATCTGACTTTGATTCTAGATAATGCAAGTGAGCCTCATTCAACCTGTTGAGTGGTTTTAGGAGAAAAGTTGAGGCTTCCTTAACACAGAACAGTCAGTGGCTCCTCTGTGCCCGTGATTTCCAACCTTCTCTTACTGACTGCTAAATATAGCTCTCAGGTTTGCCTTCCCCTGTGTGATGGTTGACACACTGTGTCAATTTGAAAAGTCTAGAAGCTGAACTAAGCAAGCAGTTCTACAAGCTAGAGTGTAGAGGACATGCTCTTCATTGTGTCAACCCTAGAAATTTTGAAGTTTAACTAAATGACTCAGCAGGGGCCAGGGTCCTCACTTTGTGAACATTTGAGCCTGTGCAGACTCAGAGACGGTGAGTGCTACACCCACCTGAGGGAAGACGGCCTGCATACAATGTAAGCGAGCAAAAGAGGCTGGTTCACCTCCTTCCCTTTGGCTCTTGCTGCTCCTTCTGTCTTTGCCACCTTGAACTATTGCCTCTCAGCCATGTCGCCTGCCTTGCAACCAGCTAATTATGGACTAAAACTTTCATGATCTGTGAGCTAAATAAACCTTTCCTTCCTTAGTTTTGGTTGTCGGGTATTTTGTCTCAGCAATGAGAGAAAAGTGACTAGGACACTCCATGCACAAACCAACTCCTTGCAATAAATGTCTTAGTATACCAGACTTAATGGCTCTGCTTCTCTGTTGACCCCTGACAACAGAGGACTTAGGCAATTATTTGGTGACAATACATGGACAATTTTTCATTAAAAGTAATCTTGTTTTATGAACCATAGTAATAAAAACTCAATTTTAAGCCCTGTGTAACAAATGATCTTAATAGTCACTGAGAGAATGTAAGAACATAAGCTACCTGATTTCTTTATATCATAACTGCAAAAAACCCCAGTCCTTTATATTTCTCCTGCTGAAAAACGTATGCAACTCACCTAATAAACAATTATAAAAAATTAATGGTTTGCTCCAAAAGGAAATATTCATGCAGGTTTTTTAAAAATTAAAAAGAAGCAAAATAAACTGCAGCTAAGGTCATGTGCCATTAGCATTAGGAGATGGCTCCTAAGGAAAGAGCAAGTATTTCTAAACATGAGCTCAGTCTGCAAAAGTGGATGAGCAAAAATCAAAGATTAGCAGAGCACATTAATACCAGAACCAAAGACCAGGCCAAACAGTAAAGGCTGACTTTATTCTCATTGTTTGTTCAGTGTGGAAATTCATGCAGCCTTTTTTTCTTTCTTGCTGTTGCAATTCCAGCTATCACTGTGGTTCTTTGTGAGCGGTAGCAGCTGTGTAGACCAGGTAAGTTTGACCAAGGAAAAAGATTGCTCTCAGGAGGTAAACCCCATAGTCCAGACGGCTGGCTGGATAAACTGACTTGCTGATTAGGATTTAGCAGCTACCAGGCATTCTGACATTCTTGGAAAGTAGCGAGGGAAAGCTACTTCTCTAAGGGAGGTAATTTTCCTGCTTTCCTATGTCATGCCCAATCTAAGCTAGCCTGATTGGGCTAAGAGGGCACTTTCATGGGTAATCTCCCGGGAGAGGGATGCTGATGGAAGACTTTTGCATGCAGACAGATAATGGACTACTTCAGAAACTTACTACGGATAGTCTTTGAGATGGATAACACTCTGCAAGTCTGAGGGTAGAGGAAGTTAGTTTTGAAAGGAATTGGAAGAATTCACAGACTCTATGTCTGCCTAAATAATCAATTGAAAATGGAACTCTGAGTTCATGGGCTGGTTTCCAATAACTTCTACTTGAGTTAAGATGGTGATATATTATAACAAAAAGAAATTGAAGGGAAGAAGTCACACTCCAAAAGCCCTCTCTTTTGCATTGTTTATAATAATTTACCTTTGGTTTGGTTCTGTGATAATATCATTCATGTGTATGGATTTTTTTTGTGACATCTTTAAATATAAATTTATTTGTATTAGTCAAATTAAATACAGACAGCTTAAATTCACTTGTGCAAATTGCCATATGAAATAAGATAAAAGGACGCTAGCTGAGAAATTTTAGTTATAATTTGGAGCTGATTTGATTCCTAGGGAAAATTATGAACATTTTCCTATCAAGAAAGAGACTGCTGAGAGTCCACTTAAAAGGTGAGTGAATAGATTCTATACAAAGTTGAGAATTACAGGACTCCAAATAAGTACAAAAGATCTGAGAGTTAAGGCTGACAGCCCAGGTAACTGCATAACTTATTTCACTCTTTAGAACCATGTCCTACGCATCCTGTAAAATTCAAAGAAAACCACCTGAGATGAGGCAACATCATGGTCCCTTTTCCATATCACAGTTCATGAAGATTACCTCTACAGTACCACTGTGGCCCATCTAACTTTGTCCCATCACTGTTAAATGGGGTTGGAATAAGGGTTGAGTGATAAGGGTGCCTCTTTGTCCTTCATCATTACCAAGGGAGGCAAACACCAAGAGTGAGGCTGAAAGCACCTCCTCTTTTAATGTCATTCTGTCCTCTGAGTAGAGGTGAAATAATAATAAAAAGATAGGAAAAAAGAATTAAAAGAAGCTATGAATAAAGGAAAAATAATTTATAAATTGTATTCTGTAAGCATATTAAAGACTATGTTGTATTAGTGAGGGTTTTTCAGAGAAACAGAATCATTATGATGTGCTTAAGAGTGTGTGCATGTGTGTATGACAAAGAGACCGAGAGGGAGTGAGAGGGAGATTGTCTTACTTTTAAGAAATTGTCTCACATGAATGTGAAAAGTGGTAAGTTCCCAACCATAGAGCAAGCAAGCAGCCTGCAAGATTCACCAAGAGTTGATTTGTATCCTTAAGTCTGAACCACATCTGAAAATAGTTCCTTCCTCCTGGGAACACCTCAGTCTTTTCTTTTAAGGCTTTCAGCTGATTGGATGAATCTCACTCACTGCTTTACTCAATTTAGCGATGCAATTGTTAATCAAATCCTTATAAATAATGCTTCCCCAGCAGCATCTAGATGAGTGTTGGACTAAACAATGGGGCACCATAGTTTTGCAAATTTGACACATAAAATTAATCTTCACGGTGGCCAATGTCATTAGGAAAGAAATAAATTAAGGTTTTGGAATTGGGTGTTTTAAAGTTCATATCTAAGTTGTTTGCAAGATGTAGAAAAGCATTTCACTTTGATAAGCAGATGATCCTTGGTCTACGGTGATTTTAGTCACACTGGCTGTGTAACTTTGAGCACATGCTTGCCATCCCCATGCCCTGGCTGCTGTAAAATGGGTAAGCTGTACTACCTGTATTTATTTGTACATTTTTCTTTCACTGATCCAAAAAAATGCTTAATGAGCTTGTAAGATGGGCCCACTGGGGTCAATATGAGATATTCGAAGTTCCCTAAAGTTGTTGATCATGAAGATAGTTCTTGAATATTATCAAGCTAAAGACTGTGACAAGTAATGACCACATCTTTGGAGTTCCTCTGTTCTGCTTGCAGCTTCCTACGTTTTGTGCAGTGGGAGACAGCTGCCTTTCTAAGGCTTCTCTGTGTGATAAGCAGGGTGCTGGGCTGCAGGGTCTTTGCCAAGTATAACTCTTCCTGTAATGTAATGGGTTCTCTGGTTAATGTCTAATTAATGACAAGGCACTACCCAGTGATTAAATAAAAAATATTCTTATGATCATAAAAACATAAGTGACTTCCTGGCCTTCACTTACAACTCTCAGAAAAGAAAGATTGTTCGTGCTGGCCAGATAGGACCAGCAAGAGCTGGCCCTGGTACAGACACACACACAGTGGCCAAGTGGGATGAGCCACATGGAAAAGTCTGAAGCAGCCCTGAGACCATGAGTCGGCAGTTAGATGGACTAGCACTGAGCTCCTGCACACAGACACAGAAAGCAGAAGTAGTCAGGTGTGGCCGCCATTTTATATCAAAGGACTCTGGGAGAACTACAGCAATGGAAGACAGTCCCAGCCCCCACACCCAGAGGCCAATGTCAGCCGCACCCCCAGCACAAAACCCACTGCAGACTTGGCTCAAGTGCACAGCATAATTCTGGGATCTGACTTGGACACCAGAGAAATTTTACTACTTTTATTTTTCTTTGTTTGTCTGATTGGTGTTCCTTTTTCTGTCTATCTGGGTTTGGTTCTTTCTTTCTTTCTTTCTTTCTTTCTTTCTTTCTTTCTTTCTTTCTTTCTTCTTTCTTTTTTCTTTCTTTCTTTCTTTCTTTCTTTCTTTCTTTCTGGGTGGTTATTTTGCTTTTTGGTTTTTTTTTTTTTACTATTGAGGTTTCTTACTTTTCTGTTCTGTTTGTCTTCTTTCTCTTTCCTCAACTCTCTTGATTTTACAATATTTTCATGTGAACAAACATTGTCTCCTGTTTCACTTCAATACTCCTTTTGCTTTCTTCATTCTTTCTTTCTGTGTCCTTCAGTTTCCCAACATGTGGGTGATTATCCTTTGCCCTTCAGCATTGCTTCTACTATATTTGACCTCATTCAGCTGACTATCTTGCCCCATCCCTCTTAACACCCCCCACCCCACAACAGACTAAAATAGCTACACTAAGGGAAAATCATTGCATATGTGTTCCTGGTATATGTTGGATTTTGTTATATAACAGTAGATCTTGTCCCTGTGGTTAAAGATATCAGGTTACCAGTTATCACAGTTTGTCAGTAACTAGGCTGTACTTAATGCTATTGTTATTTCTAACTGTACTAATTTAGATAAGATGTCATACATGTTATAATCAGTTATTCTTCCTTGTATGACAACACTGTCATTGTATGGGGTCAAAACCATTACCACAGTACAGTACAAAGAACTGGGTGCTGAGCAAAATGCCTAGCAATTTCTCATTCTTCATAAATTGGGCAGGCATACTCTTAGGCTATACACAAAAGCCAAGAATTATCTACAATATAAAAGACATCCCCGAGGAACAGACATTTCCTAGAAAAGCCTGGATACTAGTGATAAAGCTATCTTCCCTAAGAAATTGGCAAGCATCAACACAGAAAACAAAATAAAATAGAAAATAGAAATTGATGAGTCACATAAGTAAAATGCAACCCCATATAAAAAAAAATTCTCAGGTACAAAAAGAAATGATGATCAAAACAAAAGACATTAGAGCAGTCAGATTTTTAAAAAATGCAAAACCATAGGAAAATGATGGAAATCACGAATATCCAGCATAGGAAAGAAATGGAATCCATGAAATAAATCCAAACAGGAATTGAGGAGATTAAAATCTCCACTGAAAGTATACAGAACATATTAAATGAAGGCAAGGATAGATTACCAGATCCAGAAGATAGCATTTTGACCAGTTAGCATAAAAAGAAAGATAACTTAAAAATAGCAAGAGACCATGGGAAATCAATCCAACAACTGCAAGATGAAACAAAGAAGAGCACATAAGATTGATTGGAGCCACTGAGAAATCTGGAGACATTGCAAATGCCATAAAAACCTCTTCACAGAAATAATGGCTGGAAACTTCTCAGACATGCATAAAGAATTTCACATATGAATAAATGAAGCGTATGAAATTACAAACAGCCATGACCAAAATAAATCTATAACAAGACATACAATGATCAAGTTTCAAAAATTCAGTGCAAAAACAGAATATTAAAAGCAGTTAGAAAAAATAAATTAATCACTTATAAAGAAAAGCCTATCAGAATCACAACAGACTTCTCAAAACAAACCAACTCATGGAAAGCTTGGAGTGAGGTATTTCAAGTCCTAAAAGAAAACAATCCCCAACCCAGATTGATGTACCCCACAAAACTATCTCAAAATCTATAGAGAAACAAGATATCTCCATGACAAGAATAACTGAAAAAATACATGACCACAAATCCAGCTCTTTAGAATGCTCTGAAGGATATTTTAGAAAGAGAAAACAAAGACCACAAGCAAGAACACAAATAGAAAGAAGCCACTAAGCAGAGTAAGCAATTAAAAAGAGGTGAAAGACAGATGACCAACAAGAGGAAAATAGCATGAGAGAGGTAAGACAATATACATTTGTTATAAGCATTTATGTATATAGTCTCAACTCAAAGGAAACAGACTGGCAGAATGGATCAAGAAATAAGATCCAATAATATGCTGAATTAAAGAAACAAATTTAATTCAAAAAGAAATTCATGGTCTGAAAGTCAAAGAATGAAAAACAACACTTCATGTGATAGCATCCCAGAAAAAAGCAAGGGTAGCTATTTTATTTGCCCATAATATGAACTTCAAGCCAACACTGATCAAAAGACATAAAGTCACTACATACTTGTTAAGGGAAGACTCCAACAAGAAGAAATAACAATTATAACTATATATGCACCAAATAACAGTGCACCCAACTACTTAAAACTTATTAATTGACATGAAGAATCAAATAAGTGCTAACACATTATAATAGGGGATATAATAGGGCTTGAAATACCTCACTCCAAGCTCTTCTTGACTTGAGGGTTTGTGCTGAAAAGTCTGCCGTGATTCTAATGGGCTTTCCCTGATAGGTGAGTTGTATCTTTTCTCTGACAGCTTTTAATATTCTGTTTTTATGCTGTATGTCTGAGATCTTAATTATTATGTGTCTGGGTGTAGATTTATGTTGATTGTGACTGTTTGGTGTTCTATATGCCTCACTTATCTGCATATCAGATTCTTTCCCCATGTTTGAGAAATTTTCTCCTATTAGTTCTGTAAATACTTTACTTATGTCATTTGCCTGGACTCCTGTATCTTTGCTAATGCCTATTATTCTTATATTGTTGACCTTGGTATCATCATGAAGCTTCTGGATTGTCATTTCATGCTGCTTTGTTATTTTTAAAAGTTCTATCCTTTCCTGATCACTAAGTGTGATCCTGTCCTCAAGGTCCAAAATCCTATCCTCAGCTTCCTTTAGGGTGTTTTGCAGGTTTTCAATAGAATTTTTCGTTTCTTGGATGTCTCTTTGAGTTTGTTTCATGAATTCTGCTTGTTTTCTATATTGTTCATTCAAATCAGTTTCCCATGCTCATGTACTTTTTTCTCTAGTTCTTCTTTAGCTGCATTCAACAACTCCTTTACTAAAGTTATTATTTTTATCTTTAAATGGGAGGGTACTTCTAATTTGATTTCCTCTATAGCCTGATGGAGTTGTTTTTTTTTTATTTCACTGGCTATCTTTTCAGAGATTCCCGGTGTGTTACTTTTGGGGTCCTCTCTTTCAATGTCTCCTATACTTGCTTCTGGTGAACTATATGTTTGAGACTGCATTTTGCTTTTTCATTTTGTCATTTTCACTCTGCCTGGTGTTTTCTATGTGTAGGAGGGGATCACACACACTCTTTTCAGACACACCAAAGTCTTACAGTTAGCTGTAGGGGGTTTTACTACTGGCCCTATTTATCCCCTGTACACCTCTATTTTAGGGGTATACTCACCACATTGACACAGTCAATCTGTGTAGTCCAAAATTCACCACCTGGGAGCAACGTTCCAAATTTTCTCACACTAACTGGATACCGCTGAGATCTTCTGATGTTCCAGGTGGGAGGGCGGGCCCATCTGTAGCAGTTCAGGGCAGTTTTCAGTCTTGGGTGGGTCTCCTCGATGTTCCTGGCCCATGGTGCAGCTTCCTGGCAGCCAACCCCTGATGCAGGCTTTGGCTAAGTTCCCAGAGGCAGTGCGGGTCCATGGTGGAGATTCTGGGCAGCTTACCCCTGATGCAGGCTTCTGCTAAGTTCCCAGTGGCAGTGCAGGCCCTTGGTGGAGATTCTGGGCAGCTTACCCCTGATGCAGGCTTCTGCTAAGTTCCTGGAGGCAGGACAGGCCCACGGTGGAGATTCTGGGCAGCCTATGCCTGATACAGGCTTCTGCTAGGTTCCTGGAGGGAGGGCGGGCCCAAGGTGGAGATTCTGGGCAGCCTACCTCTGATGCAGGCTTCTGGTAAGTTTCTGCACTATATTTTCGATCAAGCCCCACCTCTTAAAATTTACACTACCTCTCATTAGTACCAAGCTAGAGACTAAGCTTTTCACACATAGGCTTTTGGGGAATAATTCAGATCCAAATAATAGCAGTAAATGAGGCAACTGATGTCATTCATTCCATATTGTATGCATACATCAAATCATTTATGCATATATAATCCTGTAAACATATATAATCCTATAAATGTATATAATTAAGATTTTTCAACTAACAATAATATTAATTTAAAAGTTCTGACCTAGATGTTATCTAATTCCAATTATATTCAAGGGGTTTCAGAGTTTAGGAGAGACAAAACATATGTTCAAATGCATGATAATGAGGTTATTCAATGAATTTGGCTTTTTTAAACCTAAGCTATTCAAAGCATATTACATAGACTTATGTATGAATTTCAATTTTGCTTTCTAATATCTATATGCAACAAAGTGAAATACCTCTGTTAATTACTATTACTCATAAAATACCATATCTACTGTATAGAATTGCTGCAGTGATTGAATGAGATACATGATAAATGTGCATAAAACCCAGAAACTAGGGTTATGTTAAATGGAGATAATGAAATCTACTTTGCAGTGTTGTTTAAAGGATTAGACACATTTTATTACAAACATCTGAAATAATATCTGGCACTTGATTCCATTTCAATGGGTACTGTTACTCACTACTAGAACCAATAGCATTATTAGTACTCGCTAACTCTGGTGCTTCTTAGGGTTAGAGTTGAAGTAGCATAAACGACCATTTTATGGGAGTGGAGTTTTTGAAGAAAGTGTTGAAGACCCCTTCCTCCAGATCTTCTTTATCTCTTGATATTAAGATATACTGTGGGGTTGGGCTTACTTTCTGTTAAGGAGATGAGGTTTAAGCCTGTGATTTTAAAGAAAGTAGCAAAGGTAGAGCTAACTGCACTTTAGTTTTTAGAGTAAATAAAGGGAGATATCTAGGCTCACCAGGACTGGAAACAGAAGTAGCACAATCTCAAAATCATTTCTCTTCCTAAGCATACACTTGAGATTTGAAGTTTTCAGCAGATAAGAGAGATTCCTAGGCTATTAGTCAATGGTAGTTCTCCCCGAGAATTACTTAAGCTATGCAGGCTTTCCCACTCATTCAGGTGTAACTTGCTAAAACAGCATGGTAGTAAATTGCAGTTTATATAAGTGTTTCAGTGGAGAAAACTTTTATCTTAAGTTAAAATAATTTATAGCTTTCTCTTTATTCTTTCACTTTGAAAATCTCTACTTGTCTTTTTTTTTTTTTACTTCAGTGACAAAAAAGCCCCCTTCCCCATAATAATCTTTCTTGGTTTTGAGATGGTTTCTCTCCTGAGGGTTTTGAACAGTTCCCCTATCCTTGTTTTGGCTGCATCATGTAAGCTTTCTTGGGTAGTAAAAGGTTGCCCACCTTTAAAGATGTACAGTGTAATTATTGTTTGTCTTACTTAATTTTCTCATTGTTGAGACAAAATGCCCAACATCCACAAGTTAGAGAGGGAAAGGTTTATTTCAGTTTCTACTTTGTAGAAGTTTCAGTCTATATTCAGCTGGCTGCAAGGCAGGGTGGCATGGCAGTGGAGCATCACAGAGGAGAAACAGTTCATGGTATAGCAAGCAGAAGGCAGCCAGCAGCAGCAGCAAGCCTGCCTTTCCCTTTTACCTCATCTAGGCTACAAGCCTTTTGGGTGGTGCTATCCACACAGTGGGGCTTCTGTCTTCAGTAAATCCATTCAACCGCAACTAGAACTATGTTAATTCTAACCAGTGGGCTAAAATTAAGTACCACACACCCTTAATCCCAGTATAGCACACTATGATCTGGCTACCTTCCAAAACCTCATCTTTAACTGCATGATGCTTTGTGGGGAGGGACATCTAGACACAAACAACAATGCTGCCTACAGCAAATAATTTGTCAGAAGAGAGAAGTTATTGGCATAGATGGTTTTCTTTCTTCTAGAAGAAGTTATTTCACCATAAGTAGGCATGTTGTCATTGCTTGCTAATCTGTAATTTGCATTTATCTAAAATTGGCCTTTTTAGGAAAAATGCTCAAAGAAATGCCAGTTTATTGTCATAGTGCTTTTAAAAATTCCTTTATGTGACATATGTCATTTCTTATACCTGACTTTTTCCACAGAGGATTTGCAGTGGTGAATTTCCATATTTACGTCTATTTGTTCTCAATTTTCTTTAAATGCTGCTGTTTCCCAGGGCTTTGTCCTTGACTCACAGCTGCTTACAGTTACTGAGTATTTTCTATGCATCATTGTTTAACTCACTTATAATAGGATATTAGTTCTATCACTACCTTTTGGTAATTTTTTGTACTTTTGTAATTTTAACTTTCATATTAAGTGCTGTCACTATTTTTCTAACCTCAGTTCCACAATCTTATTTTCACCTTCCTATTATAATTCTCTATTTGACTATTCCATAGGCATTTGATATTTCTGTATTGCTCAACTTAGGTTAATTTATGCTCAGTGGCTTAAAATAATAGAAGTGTATTTCTCTTTTATGATACATGTACATCATAAATTGGCTGGAGTTCTTCTTGCATTATCTAAACTCGGGGACTCAAGTTGACAAAGCACTCATCATATATGGAATTGCGTGTTTTTGAGGTGGGAAAAATAGAGATCCCTGAGGACTCCTCACTGGTGGATAAATGATACAATATGTTTTAGTATCTTTTTGGACAGCACTAATCACATGACCTCACTTAACTGTAGGTGAGTTACAAAGACTAATCCTTCTGTGTGTCCAGATATGAAGAATTGAGCATATCTATCAAATAGCTTTAATAACTATCTCAACATTCATAACTACATTCAGCATAATTTCCTCCAAATGCGTTTTTACTCTCTTTTGAGTACTCCGTGGCACTGCCATCCACCTTACTACTCAATGCCAGAAAGCTGTAATCAAGAGGAAGACATAATTACATTACAGGGTCATTGAGCCATAGTAATCTTTTCTAAAGTCATTAATTAAAATGAATGATGGGATGATGAATCCTGGTATATCCTGTAAATGTCATTGGATTAAACTGCCTTTCTTAAAACTAGTAAAGAAAATCTTAAAGAACAAAATATTCTGCTGTGTATGGACATGAACTATCTCAAAAACACCATGTTTCTAAATCATTTAGGTCATCCTTTCTAATTTAGGAAGACATGGTAGGAAATATTATTTCTTTGGTTAGATGAGACATTCCTTCCTCACCTGGGATAGGCAACAACTAAGATCCTTAAGTCTAAAAAAGCTAAATCCTCACCTGTGTATTGAGAATCTGTTTTGTACCAAACTGCTTAAGTTTTTTCATTTCTATATTTACTTCATGGAAACATTCACTTCGCAAGCACAATGCTCTGGACACTGCAATGTGAATTTTCTTTTTGTGCTAAAGGAGCTTATCACTGCTGAGCAACATATGTGGCAGCATCGTTCCAACACTATATTAGAGTAAATGTAAGACTAGTGACAATGTGATTTTCCTTTAGGGGAGGCTGGGATGGCTTCATAAGGAGGTGAAATTTGAACTGGGTCTTGACATTAGAGTAAGAGTTTGGTGAGCAGGGTTTCAGGAAAGGAACTCAATGTACAAGAACAAAAACAGAGTTCTCTGTCCAGGTAGGGTCAGATTAGTGGAGAAATGTTTAGAGATTCAGATGGCTGGGGAGCCAAAATAGTGATGGAAACAGATGAAACACAACAGGGAAGACAGGAGGAGACAGATTTTAACAGGCTGTGTGTGTTATGCCAAGAAATCTGGACTTTTGTCTTAAAGACAAAGGAAATCTAAACATAAATGAGATGTGGGAACCTCATGATAGAAATCCTCTAGTGATTATTTGCTTTGATTGATACTCATGGGCACCAAGGACGGTATATAGAAAGATTCTAAATTATATCTACAATAATTATTGTTGCCTAATACACTGGAAGCAACCAGAAGAAGCTGAAGAAAATAATAACAGGCACATCTGAGACAGAATTCACCCAGGGGGAAGAAAGGTTTGGCTCCCTGATTCCAGTTAACTAAGGAATAGAAGAACAAGAGAGAAATAATTTCACTTGTACATGTTAGAATATATCCTTGAAGGAATTACTTCTAGGGACTGGGAAAGTGTCAGAAAGAGGAAAGCAAGAATGGAAGAAAAGTGCATGAACATGATCAATGCATGATGTGAAAATATGTGGAAGTATTATCAGGAATTTCATTAATTAGCACAATTAATATGTGTTGATAACTTAAAGTAAAAAATACTTAGTTTGAAAAAAATAACCTTGATCTAGCTTATCTGGATATGGGAGTTGGAGGAAAAGACTATTTTGTATAAAGCCAAAAGTAAGTTTAGACATCAGAAAATAAGCAGAGGACCCTACAACAGAGCCCAACATACACTGTGGGAATCCATGCATCAATTTATGTCTCAACACATAAATGCACAAATAATCCTGAGTGAGTGGTGGAAACTCTGGCAATGTGGGTGGAGGTCCACATGGAGGGATGTAACAGTGTCCTAGTTGCAAGTGGGCCTGGGGCAGTGGAGGCGGAGCTGCTTGTTCAGAAATCTGACATTGTAGGCTATAGCACAAGAATGAGTCACAAGATGCACATATATACTGTAACACTCCTGGCTGGCCACTGAAAACAAGAACAGTTTTTCAAGTTATAAAATTTGGGTATGTATTATTAATTTCAGTAGACCACTGGTAGTAGATTATACCATTTTATAAAAAAGGGAACAACACATTCATATTTATATTTTAGAAGCATTTCCCCAGGAATTGAAACTAAAAATGTTTTAAGTAGGACACAAATTGTGCAAAATTAATAAGATTTATGTAAAAGCCCACATAAAAGATGATAAAATGTTTATTAAAGGAACTAAGAGTCAATAGAGAAAGGGAATAGAGTTTGAGAAAGACTTTGGAGACAGGAGTTGATAACACAGAAGAGGAAAGATGAAGAGATTGAAAAAACACCCACTGTGGCTGGAGATAGCATTATCTGGCCCCTAGGAATCTGAGGGAGCCAGCGTTTTCCCTTGGAGGCCCTGTTTTCCAAGACAGAATGACTTGTGAGTGGCCAGCATCATACCATATCTAAAGGGACAGGGACACTGCCACCACTACTGACCCTAGCACAGAGACCATTCTCTCTTTGGTTTCCATGCCCTAAGGATTCAGCATATACTAAAGCATTTTGGGTTGTCTTTCAACGTGGGACTCTGAGATATTCTCTTAATAATTTTGCATTCTTTTTTCTCCATCTTCTATATGATAATAATTTTCTTAGGTTAAGATTTATGAGGCAATGCTCACAAAATCCTTTGAGAACCTTACCTGAAGGCTTAATATAAATTACTTTATTAAGTATTGATGAATACTTCCAGTCTGCAGGTGAACATAAAGACAGAAAAAGTACTTTGTTTGAAAAGACATCATTCTCATGTGCTTTTTTGACTAATGAGTGGAAAGACTGTGAGAAGGAGAAGGAAATAAGAAAGGATGAATGGTAGTATAAACAAGGATAGGTCTTTCTTCATGAGTGTGGGCTACAGACAGTAATTAAAATATAATAATGCACAGACAACTTCTGGGCTAAGTGAGCAAGTGCCATTTCTCACTATCAAAATGATTTATGGTTTCTGTGAACTCTTGCCTATGCACTTCAAAGAGTTAAAACACAGATACAGAAACAATAATCAGACCTGAGCTCTCAGTATGGCACCATGGCTCACCAAATGATGTCAGGGAAAGAACACTGGGTTCTTTCCCAATTGGAGTCCACTGCTAACTATTTCAGGAGACAGAAATAAGTTGTCTGAGGCTTTGGAAAGTAGCAGGCAACAGAGGTGCTCCATGATGAGTATTTTTTAAGATGAGTTAGAAATGAATCAATGATTTATTAATGAATGGCAGATATGAACCATGAAAGTAGGGGCCTGTAAGCCAAGGACTGTACCACACCCCCAAGATGCTCAAAACTTCCCATTGCTTGTGCTTCCTTTCTCTGTCATCTTCGGCTTTAACAATCACAAGGAGCAAAGTTTGTCATTTTCTTTTATGCACTAGCTCATTTATCTATCAGTTATTTTTGGTGTTTATCTCACATTCGGACCTCCAAACTTTGTTTAAAAGCAGTGTTCTGTCACTGAATGTTAGCATTAAATGGAGTCTTAAAATATCTTTTTCATTTTAACTTGGGGGAAATGGATGCTTTGACAGGTACTGCGATGCTATCTGAAGTTGTTTAACTAATTAGTGACAAAAGAAAACTATTAGCAGCACTGACTTCACACTGAGCCCATTTCCTACTTGCACATAGCATTTCCCATGATCTGAACCTGTTGCACCCCTGGGAAGCAAATGCCCAGAGTGTGCCATCAAGGAACAACTGAATCCTGAGCATTCAAAACACATTAAAAAGGGCAGTAAGATGATCAAAAGCATTCACTGAGCAATGACTCCTCCATGCTGTGTTAGACCCTACCAGGGGGAAGGAGAGGCTGAGAGGAGTGAGGTGAATGAGCACAGTTCATCTCAAGGTACACCCAGAGAACAGCAGAGGTGCCTACCCATGTGTATTGTTCATCTTGTTCTTTCAGGAAGTCTCATGTTTCAGTCTAGATTCTGTTTTTATGTTTTCTCAATTTATACATTCTTACTGTTCTCTTTCAGGGAGATATATTTGATTTCTATAGATGGTAGGTTGTAATTTAGGTAGATATATTCTCTGTAATAAAGTTCTATATAGTCACAGAGACAATAACACCAAATACCTAATTTTGTATTTGGTTCTGTAACACTTCTCATTGATGATGAATTTGGAATTTGACAATTTTTTTAAAAAAGTAACAAAAATATGCTTTGTAAGATTTGATTCTTTTTTCAGTCATTACTACTTTCTAGAACTATAGAAATTGATTGATATTTCAAAGTATTTCTAAAAAGAATGGTAAAGTAAAAACCAACAGTGAAGGATAGCATCTCTGGGACTTGGAATTGAAACACTTGTAAAACAATTTAATGAAGAAAGGGAACAATTCAACAGGTTGAGATAACAATTATAAATATATATGCACCAAACACTGGGACCAATATCTTAAAGCAAACACTACTGGACCTCAAAGATCAGGTAAACATTAACATGATTTTAGTGGAGGACATTAATACTCCTGTGTCACAAGTACACCAATGAACTAGACAGGAAAATGTGATTTAAAAAAATAGCAGAGTTGAACTATACTTTTGAACAGATGGGCTTTATAGATATCTACAGGGTATTCTACCCAATAACAAAAGAATGTGCATTCTTGACAGCACATGGAATTTCTTCCAAGGTAGACCACATACTAATGTACAACTCATGCCTAAATAAATACAAAAGAAATTAATCTATCCTATGAATATTATCAGATTTTAATTCAATGAAACAACAAATCAATGGCAAAAGAAACCACAGAACTAATGGAACACATAGAGATTAAACAATACACTCTTGAATAATCAGTGAGTCACAGAAAAAGAC
Source organism: Hydrochoerus hydrochaeris (assembly GCA_004027455.1). Lineage (NCBI taxonomy): Eukaryota > Metazoa > Chordata > Mammalia > Rodentia > Hydrochaeridae > Hydrochoerus > Hydrochoerus hydrochaeris. The sequence goes on along the minus strand of PVLA01000042.1, from coordinate 605,699 downwards.
AAAGAAAATTTAGACTGTGCCTATAATCAAATATCCCAGTACAACATATCATAACCTATGGAGCATAATGAAGAGAATTCTATGAGCAAAGTTAATAAGTTTGAACATTCAAATCAGAAAAATGGAGCCCAAACAAACAACCTAATGATATTTTTAAAGGTCTTAGAAAAACAAAAATAATTCAAACTCAAGGCTAGCACAAAAAAAATAATCAACTGGCTCCAAGGCAAAGTGGTATAGCACAAGGGCAACAGTTCAAGGTGATAGAAGACAGTGAAAGCAGCAAAAGCAAAAAGTGGGAGAGAGTGAGCCTTTTTTTCTTCCTTATATTGTAAACAGGCTACCCCTCCTCTGGGTGGGTGTGGCACTCACAATATCTCAGTGCCCTCCTCTTGCACATGATGAGGATATTTACAAAGTGAGGACCTTGTTCCCCAGCTGAGTCACTTAGTTAAACTTCTAAACTTCTTAAATTGACACAACATATCAACCATTACAATTGTATAATTTAAAAGTAGTTATCCTCAATTTTAGTCTAATCTAATATCTTCTAGTAAATTTTGAAAATCACTTAAGATTGTATTGCAACAGCAAGCAAAACCATCAAAACAACTTCCAAGATTTGGAGGCAGATTTATTAATGTTGATGTACACAGATCAGGATCATTCCCAGAATATCAGACCCTGATCTCTAGTAGTCTAAGGTTTATAAGGAATAAGCAAGCAAGGAATACGGAGAAAGAATGGATTGTCAATTGGGAATTGTTTTATACAATGTGCATCATAGTGACCAGCTATGCATAGCAGAGACCAGCTGTTTCTAAGAGACAGAAGCAAACAAAACTGAAACAAGAACTATTACCTAGGCATCTAAGAAACTGAAGTATACTGGCTAGGGGAGCCATTTTCTGTTACAGTATGTAAGCTTATCTGTTCTGATCTGAATCTTTTAGGTTTAACAGTCCTCTCTGATAGTATAATTCTCAGATACTGATAAAGTGCAGGAGCTGTATTTATTTTTGGAACAATGCAAAACACAAAGGCAAGCAAATCCTGCTTGGTTTCTCTAAAGCCCAAAAGGGAATCTCTCAGGAGGAGGCAGCCAGCAGAATATCATCCATATAATGAATTATATAAACTTGGGGAACAGTATTGTAGCAGAAGCAATGAGTTTAACTATTACAATTTTGCCTGGATATCAAGCACTTTTGAAATATAAAGTATAGCCAGGGGGTTGTTATTTTTTATTGATTGTGGTTGTTTTGATACCTGAATTATGGTAAAATGTTAACAGGCAAGAGTTACATAGTTTATAGAGAAAATTTAAGATCAAGAACCACACATAATATGTTAGTATGACAGTCACAATGACATTATTTTTGCAACACATTTAAATGTCCATGTTAGTATAGAAAAGAGTAATACATATAATATATACATCACATAAATTTTTTAAAGGCTATTATTTGACTGATAATCTCATGTTGGTTTGCCATATATGTCTTATCATAAATAGCTGGAGCACAAGAGAAAGACAGGTATTTGAGTCTAAAAGAAAAAGATAATTATTATGTATAATCCTGTTTTATATTTTAGAAGACCCATATACCTAAAAGGTATGAGTACATTTAGTGCAACATAAAATTAACAACGAATGTCATAGCTATATGGAAATCTTTGTCTCTTAATTTAATTTTGTACTAAGAGCATCTTTTAATAAGACCTCTTTGCTTTATTCACAGGAAACTTAGTCTTTTGATGATGATCAATGTAATTTTTTCACAATAATAAATTTAATGACATTTATTGAGGTGTGTCTCTGACAAGGATTTGGAAATATACTGAGGTCTTATTAGTTTTCCAAACTAGTTTTTTAAATATTGGAATTTTTTTTAGCAATGCATCATATTTGTATTTTATTTAATCTTAAGAGTTTTGTCATCTCTGATCCCTCTTCTTTACTTGCCTATGGCTCTGTCATTTCTATACCTTCTACCAGAACTCCTTATTCATCTAACAACCTTTGTGGGATTTCTCTCTGTAAGACTTAACATAGTTTGTGCTAACCTTGACTCCAGGAGTTCCAGTGTAAAGAGTTCCTACACTGAAGTATTCCTCCCACCTCAGCCTCTCCTGTAGCTGGGACTTACAGGCACACACCACCATGCCTAGCTCAGCTGAGAGAAGCAGGGAAAGGGAAGGCACTACTTTGTTACACAGCTCTGTCACTGGCTCACAGCAGCTACCACATTCCCTCTGGCATGTCTCACACTGTTGCCACCTCCTTTGTTGATGCCATACCTGGAAAGAGACAAGCATATCACCATCTTAGACACACTGCATCAGTCTCTAAAAATTCTGGAGGTGTGGCAAAAGAGTTTCTCTATAAGCCTCACCCAGCTCTGTGTCTCCCCCAGGAGCCAGCAGTACAGTGAGTGGCTTTTTTTTTCTTTACATTTTTTCTCCCTTGTCCTGTCCTAAAACAGAAATTTTGGAGATATTAGTGCTCAATGGATCTAACGGATTTTACCAAGCTCCAAGCTGAGAAGGTCACAGAAAAATTTCTTCTCTGCTATGGGCTCTGTTAATTTTTTCTCACCTTGTCCCAATTTTCAATATCCAAAGTTCCCACATGGAGGAACCAAGGATTGTACTTAATTATTTCCTGGAGTGTTTTGGTGATACTGGTTGCTGGCATTGCATACTTTGCCTTCTTTAAAAGAGACTCTAAAGAAAAGGATTGCCCCATGTTTTAATCCCATCAAATGTTCTTACTTGCTTGAAAACATTTACTTAAACTCACACTGGATGTCTCAGGAATCATCACACAAGATCTGCATGCTGTTAAAACACTCCCAGTAAATTCACCAGGCAAATGAAAATGCCATAGGTTCAGGCCACATTGAGCACCAGTTATCAGGGGCCCCTGCAGTTAAGCCCCTTATTTTCCTGCAAAATGTTACAGCAGGTGGCAAAAAGAAAGATCAAGAGACAAAATGGTGATGCAATGTGAATCGTGCCAGAACCTTGGTATTTATTAATCACATTTACATTGAGGAAGATGTGAGAGTATTATTGAGTGACTCAGAAGGAAGTAGTGGTCTTATGCTAATGAAGATTTTATGCTGATGAGGAGAGGATGGTGGGGAGAAATGACAGGTTAATAAGAAGTTTGTTCTTTCTCCCAGATGAAACTCTTTTTTATTACTACTTGGTTCTCAGCTATCTTCAAATGATGTAATCCTTCCCTGGGTCAGCACAGCACCATGAAACTGTTGAGACCTCAACTGTGACTGAGGCACATGGAGTTGTTTTCACATACCATAGTTGGCTCACATTGGAAGATAGTAGGCCTCAGACAGTCTCTAATCACAATATAATTATGAAATGATTTTCCCCAAAAATAGAATGATCCTTTTTTGGGAGCATCTAGTGGTAGCTTCCACAAATAGAAGCATCTTCTTATGGCCACTATGACCACCAAATTTTTTGATGGATATAAAATAGCTCCCTGGCTTCCAAAATTGGATAGACAAATCAAATTTATTGCCAACCTATATGTAGTATCCTTTAAGAAATATTGTGTGAAATCATCCCACACATGTCATCTTCAGTCTGAAATTTGTCCCTCTGGGTACCAACTCAAATGTACTGTTGGTAAGAAGCCTAAGCCTCAGTCAGGTGTGTTAAGGTGTGCAGCAATCAAAGGATGGAGCAATCCAATGAGATTGCTTCGAACACAGGTTAGTTCATAGGGGCTACCAGACATATCTTACTTTGTACAGCATGTAATTCTTTCCAAATAGCAGTGCTGCTGTGTGAAACAGGTGAAGCAATGTGTGGAAGTGACTGTGTGATTTATTGCTATGCTAATGGCCAGAATCAGCAGAAAATTTAATAAGCCAGCAGTATCCGAAAGTACTCTCTGAGAGGTCTGACTGACCTGCACGGTTTTTACCTGCAAGTTTTCAACTTGATTCTCCTTGATTTTGAAGAGCTATCCATAATTTTTTTCAGCGATTTTTCAAAATGGGGCTACCAGATTCCAGAGGTCTGAAAGAAATTTTTAACATTAAAATGTACTTTTTCACCAGCTGTCTCAATTTTTGTTTTATAGAACTTTTATAAAGTACTTATATGTATTACTATAACACAGTAATATAACACATATTGATTATAAGTAAATATATATACTTGGATGTATGAGTTCAATTATTTAAACCTGATAGTGATGTGTGATCAAAAGCTAATACAATATCACTTCAATTAACATGAAATGTTAGTTCTTAAATTTTTGAAGCACCAGAATTTACTTTTTAAAAGTGATATGATCATTTTTGTTCTACCTATTGTTTGAAAAAATATAATGAATAAAAATTATTATTAATTAATGCTTTTTAATTGCAATGTACTACCACAGTGGCCTACATACATTTGAAAAATAACACTATATATCTACAAGTAGATATGTATTTTGTGCATATGTGTTTGTAGATCCTTTATGATTATTGTATGAGCTCCCCAGGACTTTGTAGTAATGGTTGAGAAAGAGTGGGCTAGTGTTTTTCTGTGTATCCTGTATTTCCTTAGGTTCCCAGCCATAAAGGCATTGATGACATGTTTGTCTAACAAAAGATAGATTGTTTAAAATGAGCTGGTGAGAAATGACACACCTAATTCTTACTAGAGAACTACACATCTTTCTGGACACTCTCTTTAGCAAACCATTCATTAGCCATGGATATCTCTGTACCTCATCAGAGTTTTTCCTCCTTCAGAAGACAAAATGTGCTCTAGAGTTGGCATGAATCTATGACAGTAATGTCTATTGAGGTTTTTAGAAGATGATGGGAAATGCCTTTCAAAAACTAAATACTGAAAGTATTTTACATTAATTGTATGATTTTTTCTTCTACAAATGTTGGCACTGATCTTTATAGTTTAAGCTTTAAATTGAAGATAGGCAACATTAGAATTAAGGTCATGCCCTTCCGCTTTATTAAGGGACGTTACAGAAGTATGCTATCATCAGAATTCTCCAGGGGCAGCGATTAACAAGAATGAGGCTGACAACCAAAGGTTTGCATTTCATTTCCTCAGTCAAGGTGAAGAATTGAATAAGCACAAAAATGAATCATGAGCCTTTTCTAGGGACAGATGGAAAGTGAACATCCTTGTGGCTTACCAGGAAAATATGAATACTTACAGCTTAATTTTCTTATCATTGTGATTTGGTTTTTCAGTTTTTCTTAAAGCTAGTGAATTATGTCTTTGTAATATAGAATACACTATGGAATTAGAGTATAGTTTGTGGGCTAAGTAGATCCCTTAATCTTTTGTTGTCATCTCCATCTTCAGAATTTAATTTAAGATACTGACAAATGGAAAATATTTACTGTAAATGAATCATTCTTTGCAAAATCATTTTGGCAAATGAATTTGCATTCCAGAAATTTAACTCCAACCATGAGACTCATTATAATGTTTCATATTCTCTGAGCTCCCATAAATGCCATCTGATCCTAGTGTCCTCAGTGAGGACACTGAGGAGTAAGAAGGCTGGTCTCTACCACAAGAAATTCAAATGTTGCATTTCTTCTGCCTGGAAATTCCTCCACCTCACTTCATCTTCAACTGAAACCTACTTAGACCTACAACTTCTGATTAATTTGAACTTCCTTAGAGTCTTCTAGTATCCATTTAAATTAAACCTTTCTGTTATTATTCCTCATTACACACTATATCACCACTTCATATTGCATTTTAAAAATAATTTTCTTATAATACTGATTTATAATACTGTTTATCTGTATTGTGATTTATTTCTTATAAGATACATAAGACAGAGTTTGAGCCTATGTCTGCATCCATGTCTCAAAGTGTTATGTGACTAATTAGAAATAGATCAATGTGAAATAGATCAAATTTTATGTGACTAAATGAATAGAGCTTTTCCTACTTAATTTTAAAAACATATTTTGAAGTATTATAATTAAATAGATAATTCACCCATGATTGCTTTATTATGAAATTATTATCCATTATTATTCTCAATGGGAAACTTTAAAAAATCCCAACTACTTCAAGGTATTTGGGAACTGAAATCTTAAGAACAAAGAAAATTTAGTGAACAATGGCATGATTTGCTGAAAAGGTAATTATTTACTTTGAGAGTGGTGACTCATACTTCAAACTTTTCAATAAAAAGTTAATGCATATGAAGAGCAACTGGAATTCAGAACCTTCTTTTGCAAAGAAAACACCTTAATATTGAATACCTTAACATTACAAGTTAAAACACATGAAATTTGAGTTTTAAATTGTCCCTATATGCCAGTAATTCCCCTGCCCCAAGCCTCTGCTAAGAAATAATGGGAGTCAAAGGTTCTGTTCTATATTTATCCTCAGTAAGATGGCACAGAATAGCTGAAATATCAAATCCTTTTTATTTTTATTAGACTTACATTAGTCAAACATCATTACATATGTTGATCAGATATTTTGATCAGATACATCATTACATATGTTGTAATAAATGCAAATATTACAACAAATTAATAAAAATAGATATCTACTTATTACTGTGTAAGTGTAGATTATTTACTAGATAATATCTTTCAAGTACACAAGAGCTAATGAGAAAACATCATGAAGGGAATCCCTAGTGGTAAAGACTGTAGGAACCTCCTTAACCAACAGTGGCAAAAAAAAAAAAAAAGAAAAGAAAAAAGAAAAGAAAAGAAAAGAAGAAAAGGGGGATGCATTGCTTTACTAAATAACATAACACTTTTCTTGCCAGAAAGCAGCATAAGTTAGGGAATAAGTGATGAAAGACAGCACTTACAGTTGGGCTATTAAAAAGCCTTAATTAGTAACAGTTCCCAGGGAGGTCCTAAGGGTATGGGTGTGGCATATGTTCCATAGAAATAAAAATTAAGAACTTCCAGGAAGCCTAGGAAATTATTTTTCTTAATTTCCAGCAAATGGTCTTGCTTCCTATTTTATAGAAAAATTATGTACCATCAAATATGAACTTACTTAGCCTCTCTGCACCTTGTCTATAAATTGGTACCTGAATAACCCCTTTGTTTAAGTGTGGAGGACCACCTGGACAACCCTCATTGAAAAAAGAGCAGTCACCTCTGTTTTGGTTAAACCTGGTCCTATTTCTATGTATTGCTATGTACAGAGCTGGCTAAGTTTTGTCTTTATCCCCCTCAATTGGCTTTGGGCATAGCAAATGGGCCTAATGCAGGTGCTGATGTGCAGTCTTTGAAGCAAGGAGACAGATCAGTGTTGCCCTGCCCACCTGTAATTCCCAAGAAGTATGTGTGAGTGGGATCGGGCGAACCAATTTGTCCACTCTGACCGAGTCTTGAGAAAGAGTCCCTGATATTTCAGGACATAAAAATTATACATCAGAGCTGAAGCACGGACTGATCCCAAAACATAGGCTACTGCCTCAAATTGTGTTATGCAGATTACTCTTTCTGCATACCCTTCTCTCTGCAGATTGTAGAGGTGATTTCAGGCCTCCTACCTAGCGCAGCTCAGAGCTATCACATATTTCCTGCCCCTCTCACAGTAACACATCCCAGACCCACTCCCCTCTTCACAATTAATAAACCCTGGGTTCAGCCCTGGGTCAAGGCCTTTATTCCAGTTAGCCATTGTACTAGCTGGACTTAGGACCCTATGGCTCCCCACAACTACAAATGTGCCTTAGTGTCTTTATCCTTGCCATGCTTTGCACTGGAAATGGTAGATTGGAATTAACTTACTACAGTTCCAATAACTTTTCCATGGGATTATAAATGTAAACTTCCCAGACCATGATGAGGTCCAGGAAGAGCTTTCTACATATAAGATAGATGCCTTCATCTGTGAATTCTACTCTCCTGAGCTCCTCAGAACTTATTAAATTACTACCTCATTTTTTTCTGATATTCAATCTTTATTCATTATCTCTCTGACATTCTGATCCCATTCTCTCTTTCCTGTCAACACTTGCATGTAGTCAAATCTCTCAGATCTGAAACAAACAAATAACCATGCAAAAAATCTTATCACACAGTATCTACCAGATATTGCTTTTTTGGTCTGTTCTCAGACTGAAATAATTGATGGTGTCACTCAACATATCTGCAGGTTGGACTGAACACTCAGCATCCCAACAAGAATGATTCTTTCTAAAATCAACATGCTGCTTGGAAAATTTAATGTACATTTCTCTATCTTGCTTGGCCTCTAGGAAGCCTCTGCAAATAATTAATGAGTTCTTTCTTCTCTCATTTAGCAAATATATCTTGATCATTTACTAAATGTCAAGTGCTATTTTTTGTTATTTGAGGATATAGTAAGAAAAAAATTCTTAAAGCATTTCTTTGTGTTTAATTATCATTTTCACTTTCTTGATTTGATTCTATTCCAACTTCTGATTTTGATACAATTTCCTGATAACTGCTTCTGCATTCATCTTGCAAATACTAGTTTTAAGTCTGTTCTGAGTTCCCTCTCTATCCACTGTGGTGACTTCAGTTACCATCTGTACAGTTATATTCTCACCATGGATTTGGAAGTATACATCTCTATTCTGAGCTTCTAGTCTACATACCAAGTTTCTCTCTAAATTTTTCCTTATCTTTTCTGCAGGATGCCCCTTTCACTGTGTGCCACACCGACTCCATCTCTGGGAGTGACATCACCTTTGCCTCACTTGCCTAAACCAGAATCCTGATCATTTCTTTTGATTCTTTTTTTATTTTATTCTCAACTATTTTATTTATTCTCATTCTATTGCTTTGAAGCTTTCTTATGTATTCTTCTGTTATGATTTGTGTCTAGATGTCCCCCTAAAATCTCATGGAGTCAAGGCTTTTCAGAGGTGGCTGAATCTGTATTGTGTGATTGATTGGTGATACAATACTGGGATTAAGAGTAGGAGGTTGCTGGATCAGTCAACTGATTGAATTGGCACCACCTTAATCCCAGTAGACTAGATTCAATATAAGGGACAGAAAGAAGCTTGTCTTGCTCTCTCTTGTTGCTTTTGCGGTTACCTCTCTGCCATGTACCACCTTGCCTTGGAGCCAGCAGATTATGAACTGAAACTTCTACAAACTGCGAGCTAAATAAACCTTTCCCCCCTTAACTTTGAGTGTTTGGTATTTTGTCTCAGCAACAAGAAAGTAACTAAGACACCCTCTTTATTCACACTTCCACAATATATTTTAAGGCTACTGTCATTTCTCTTCTGCTTTCTCTTGACTCCTCCTTTCTTGAGCCCTGATTCTTCTAATACTGTGTTTCTCACTCTAGTGTATCTTTCTAAAATGCCACATCTGATTATTTAATTCTTCCTTTGTACCTTTAATGGATTCCTATTTGTTTTCAGTCCTACACTGACACTCCTTTGTATATGAAAGAGTTTGATCTCAGCTGCCTTGGCTCTTAGCAAAAAAACAGCCCTTAGATTTTAGGTGAAAATCAGACACAAATCTACTCCATTCCTAACTTCTGGTACACATTGCAAGCAATCAGAGTAACCTTGCTGAGCATCTTTCTACTAGATTTAAAGAGAACACTAGACAACCTATCCCAATCAGTTTCTTGCTTTAAATTAGAAAAAGCAATCTTTCCTCCAGTAAAGAGCCTCCTGGTCTCAGCATACACAGGCTTTCATTTTTGGTGAGCAGGTCAGAAGGGATTTGAGGCCCTGGTGTTCCCTCTGTTGTATACCCATGTATGAGGAGTGATAGAATGTTGAATAAAAAATTAAATATATTACAATAAAAGACAACTTGTCATTCATCAATCCCCTTCAAAATACCTCTCCCATTTGTCACACTTTGTCCCATTGTTCTTGCCGCTTTCTGAGCAATTCTGGAATTCCTCTTTCTTAAATGTCTTTTTGTGGCTGCCTTTGTGTCTTGAATTGATTCAAACATTTACTGCAATTTCTGTCAAATAAAAACATTATGGTGTGTCTTTATTCACTTTGTTCACTGGATTAGGCACTGTATGACTCTGTTTCTTCCCCAAAGTCAGAAAGACCTAGGAAAGGTAAATCTTTTGAATTGATTTGGCATACCAAGGCAGCCGTGATGGTGCAGCTAAAGACACAGGAATGATGGAAACAGTGTGTTCCAAGTGAGGGAGAATGTCTTGAGGGGAACTAATAGCAATGCATCTTTTACTGTAACAAATCTATTTTCATTAAATACTGATCACATTTTTGATCACACTTCAAACACTTTGATCACACTAGTGAACAAAAGGTATAGACTTACGAAGCTGATAGAGGATACATATGGAAACTTGCTTCAGTGATAATGGAAATTAAACCCAATGTAACAATGTGCATCTAAAGGCAAAAATTTTGAGAGAAGAAAAATAGGGAAGGGACTGACTTGAGGAGAAAAGGTGAAGGAGATTCAGGTCTGACAGAGATCAATCAGATTGGCCTCACAAAAGAACAAACCTAGTTTTATGGTGCCATTACGTTGAGCTAGGAGTTGAGAACTCTCCCTGGGTCATGGGTTTGTCATTTTTTGAGATTTCTTCCTCATGTTTTAGGAACTCTCTCCCTCACATAAGATACATATCAGCACTTCTTTTTATCCTGAGAGACATCCTGGTGCCTTTCTTCTATTACAGCATGTCTTATCCTTATGACAATAGGGAATACACAAGGATACATTCTAGAAATTGTTAGCAAAGCACAGAGAAAAAGAGATCTCTCCATCATGAGTGGAAAACAGATCATGGGTTAAAGTTTGAGAATTCATATTTCGTGCCCCATGAGGAAACTTGTCCTATCTTGAAGTGTTCAGCACCACCCCTCTGGAGTTATGACTTAGGATGGGTGTGATTCATAGGATAAGTAATTCTCTACAGAAAAATAAACTTCAAATTTTCTTTTGAAATTCTGGCTCCAGAATCCCTGAAACCCTTGATTTAAGTGAAGGATTTTAAGAATCATCTAACAAACTTTCTACTATGCACTGTTTTAAATTTTACTGTTGTGTCTGATAGCTTTAATTTCACAGCCAGAACTTCCAGTTTAACTGTTTGTTGAACTAACAAGGCAATACCTTTGTCTGCTAAAGTAACCAAACAATAATTAAACAGAACCATGTAGGTTTAATCCCAAGAAAACAATTGTGTAATCAAAAATGTATGATCTTGATTCATTTTAATAACAAATTAACATAGAACCCACGCTCATTGCATTAGATGTAGAAAAAGTTTTCAAATATGTTAAAATTCTTTTATGATTAAAAACTCCTAGACATCTAATATTGAAGGAAATTTCATTGGAGTAATGAAATGCATTTTTCCAAAACATAGAGGATAAAATTTTTTTTTCCTTTTCTTTTGAACTTCTTTTCTTTCTTTTTGGGGATTGAATTCAGGGGTGCTCTGTCACTGAGTTATTTGGAGCTTTCTTCTTTTAAGGCAATGTCTTTTTAAATTGCAGAGGTCCACCTCGAATTCCTAAGCTTCCTGCCTCTGCCACCACAGTAAATGGGATTACACATGTGAGTCACCACATCCAGCACAGTAGTATTCTTTCTTAATGGTAAAATAATAGATGAGGAAACAAAATTAGGAACCAACTTGTAAAGTACAGGAAATTAAGCTCTAAATGAACTGAAGGTTATAATATCAAAATAAAATAATAAGCCAGGTGTCGGGAGATTGAGGCAGGAGGTACACCAGTTTGGACTATGTAGAGAGACTCTGTCTCAACAAAAGAGGAAAGAAAGGAAGAAAGAAAGAAAGAAAGAAAGAAAGAAAGAAAGAAAGAAAGAAAGAAAGTTAAAACTCATGTAAAATAACTTTAAAATTCTGGAGTTGGAAAATATTTCTTAAACTAATCAGGTCATATAATAAAGAAAATCAAATGAAGGGAAAATTGATTAGAAACATAATATAGCAGAAATTTGCTTGAGTTGAAATTTAAATAACTTCTAAATGACAAGAGGCAGTATAAACAAAGTTAGAAGTGAAGCAGAACACTAATAGAATATTTGCCACATGTATTAGACAGTATAGAGAATATATGAAGAACTACTACAGCTCTGTAAGAAAAATGAGCCAATATTATTAACAGAAAACTTTCAGAAAAGGAAAACTGATGACTACCAAGTATGTGAAAATATGCTAATTTTTATTAAGTATTAGAAAAATGTATGTGTTAGAGTGACCCTAACTGCTGGGCAACTGAGGTTGGGCTTAATTCAGTAGTGAGTGGACACATTGGCAATTATTCCAAGTATTGGTGAGAGCAGGGAGAAGTGATTTCTACAACTGCTTTCAAAATCAGTCAATCAAATGGCATTGTGGGTATCTTTGAATATATAAATTTCATCCTTCAGCAATTTTCATTTCTAAATATAGCCCAAAATAAACTCTTACATGAGTTCAAAGAGACATGAACAAGGATATCCACTATGGTATTGCTTGACATGGCTGAGACTAACCCAAATATCCTTCAGCTGGGGAATGGATCATAAATTCTGATGAATGCATACAATAGACTTGGTATGACTTTTAAGATGATAGACTTGAATATGATCATACTATAAATATTTTTATAGTAAAGTTCTGATATATCTGTATAACACTCATTGATCTCAAAATAATAGAACTTAAAAGAAACTATATTTTAGAGTTACGAATTGTATATATATATGTATATATATATATTTTTTTAACAGACAATAAATGAAAACCAGGAAATGATGTCAAAGTTTTCTGAATATACGCTTGTGTTTTAGGAGTTTAAATTCATGGGCTAGAAGAATAGGCACCAAAACTATGATCATGCCACCTCTGGAGGTTCAGAGCTGAGCAAGAGACTAAAGAAGACGGCAGTCTTATCGCAGTGTTTCAGTTTTAGCACATACTCGCATTTGCAGCACATACACTAAAAACATTTTTATTTCAGCTTACATTTTGAATTAAAAATGAAAACCAATAGTTTCCTGCTTGGTGACTTCTTGGAGGTTATTTTCTTTACGAGTACTTTTTGAAAGTGTGTGATTAAACAGCTGTGTTCCATTGAGAGGATCACAGAAGACTTCAAGGTTATTGGATGCTCTCATCATAGATAGAGGCATTCGCTGAAACACTTAAGAGGCTCTGGCAGGAAGGCATCAGATGTTTATAAATGATAAGGACATTTCAACCTGTTTAGAACATAAGGTGCATACAGTTGTTGGAAGAGCTGTTTGTGACAGAGTCAAAGATATAAACAGCAGACAACTGAGGTAGGGCTTAATTCAGCAGCTAGTGGAGACTCATTGAAGATATCTAGGATAAAAGTAGATTTTAAAACAATATTATTAGTTTGCAGAAACTAAACAAAATGCAAGCATATAAGTGTGGAGAAAAGAGAGAAAGTCTATATTTGCAAATTGGCAAATTACATGTAAACACTTCAAGAGAGTGCTTACTTAATAGACAAGTAAATATGACAATTACAAGGAATCAGTAGATACAAAGAAGGTGAATAGAGTGAAAGCAGACTACTTAATTCACACTAGAGGAGTGAAAGCAAGGCAAAGAAATATGATGGCAGGCTGAGGATTTAACTCAGTGGCTTAAGCATTTGCCTGGAAGCACTAAGTCGTGAGTTCGATCTCTGGTACCAAAAAAAAAAAAAAGAAGAAGAAGAAATATGATGGCTTGTAGCCCACCCTAGCAACAAGCCTACTCCAAGAACAAAGGCTAAGACCCTGAGTGGCTTAGAACCTCGGTAAGAATGCACAGAGCAAAGACATCATCCTGAGAAGCTCAGTTTATGCTCCCCCTTTCTTGCACCTTGTTTGCTGACAGTTGACAGTTCTATCCTCTCACAATATTATAAGTAAACCTCTGCTTTGCACTGCTTTTGTTTTCCGAGGTCCTCATCTCCCCATTCTTGGCCTATAGGACAAGAACCTCAGGGATGGGGTTCTTGCCATGGGACACCCCTAGGCCCCCAGCCCCGCCATGATGTTTCAGAAGTAATATTGGGGATGGAGGATTTATTCTTTTTGATAATAGGAAGCATATGAGTGTACTTATGGTCAAAAAGAAGAAATGGTGCAAAGTGCATATATAGATCATGAAGAGGGCAGCATTCTGGAGCTGGAAGCAGTGTGTGAGATCAAGAAGTTAAGAATTTATATGTATGAAGGAAACAAAAATATATTCTCTTCAGAAATAGAACAAAGCAAGGGAAAAACCAGTAAAAATAGCATTAATTGTGTTTTGAAGGTGCAGAAATGCTAAGATCACATGTCAAATAATTTCAGTCTTCAGAAATGAAGGAAAGTTACTGAGGTCTATGGCACTAGAGCTGTGGATTTAGGTCAGAGAAATTGTGCCAGCATTTGGGTCAATTCCTAAATAGACTGAGTTTTCTATTCGACTTTTGATGTTTCTATCAGATCCGAGATCCAAATATGAAAAAAGAGTGAACCAAAAATTGTCTCAGTCATTCTAAACATGAGAAATAACTAGCATATGTTGTCTGTGAAAGTTTATCTCTCAGGGAAGTTAGAATTCCAAAAAGGCATTTCTTCAGGGAAATACTAATTCTTTTAAGAAATATTAATATATTCAAATTATAATTATAATTTAGGCCAACTTCTACCAAAGAATGATGTTTTCTAGCTGCTTGTGAAATACTTGCAATTAATTAGCATATAATGTCCTTTTTAAAATGTGAAATGATGCCAAATGCACAAAAGACAAAAGGCATTGATGAAAATGTGTTTTCTGTTTAATATGTTATGGAAGAAAACCAGAAATATTGAAGTAGTAAACATTTTAAAGAGAAGCACTGGAGGGAGTTCAGGGAGCTCTAATTTCTTCGTGGAATGAGTTCAGTAGTTTTATGAGGTTAACTTCTTTATGTCTTAAAATAAATCACCAGGACATAACTAAAAACTTTCATGTTTTGATTTATTTAGAAAAATAAGTCTTTAAAACTGAATTCAACTATGGTTAAATTATTTAAGTCAAATCACATACAAATGAATTAAGGATCTGTAAACTGTGGCCAATGGGCCAATTCCAGTCTATTGCTTTATTTTCCCCTCTTCCTCCTCCTCCTCTTTCTCCTCCTGCTCTTTCTTCTCCTCTTCTTCTTCCTTTTTCCTCCTCTTCCTTCTCTTTCTGTTCTTCTTTTTCCTCCTGTTCCTTCTTCCATCTCCTCCTCCTCTTCCTCCTTCCCTAACTTCATTGTCCATGTTCTAAAGATGACTTTTAAATTCTTAAGTGTCTTCATAATACTTTGATTGTGACTCTTGACAGGCAAAGCCTTAAATATTTATAATCTGCCTTTCTACAAAGAAAGTTTGACAACTCCTCAACAAAACAGTCAGAACATTGGGGAAATAAGGAAGAAAGATAAGCTTCCATGGGGTAGAATGTATTTCCAGGTGGAATTGGAATATACATAGGCTGTTTATTCACTAATACTAATCTATTTGAAATAATTTTCTTGTAGTTATGAGCAGTCTGCCCTGCATTTTATCATTTGTCTTTCAGTGCCCTAAAAACATCAGTCCTATCCATTTGCAGAGGACTGTCATAATCACACAGATTTATTCTGTGATCTTATCTTGCTTGTAAGGGTCACTGGTATTGACTGTGGCTAAGGTAATTACAAAATAAATCAATCATGTGCATGATGGGAACAATGCCCTCAAGGCAAATACCTATGTTTGTGAGTGACAGAGTTGCTAAAGATGGTGAATTAAATTAGCTGTCTGTTGAAAGGACTACAGTTGGGTAGGATGATTAACTCAGTAGAGAGCAAAGATGGTGAGTCTTGGAGGTCATGCTTTTCTGGATGAGCTATCCAGAGACAATGGGTGAGCTAGTCCAAAGCTTTTAAAAGAAGAGATGCAGTGTCACCTGGAGCAAATCCAACACTTTACTTTTTTTTTTTAAAGGCAGAACTTTCACCAACTCTTCAGCAGATTAAACAGGATTGGCCAGGGCCATGCTTCCTGTGTCCTCTAGTTGGGATTTGGCCACAGGAGCCTTTTTTTATGCAGAAGTGGCCTTGCAGAGACACCTCAGTGGTGTGGGGGGTTAGTTCCACGGAGCTGTGGTTTCTGGGGGCTATCCATGGGGCAATTCACTCCTTGTAACAGCAGTGTTCTGACAACAAAAACAGATTTTTCTGTCACATATGCTTTTAATAATCTCATAAATTAATATTACTTTTCTAACTACAAATAAGCAAGCTGAAACACAGTGGCAGCCCAGCAGCTGGAACAAGGTCAGAACAATGTTTCAGTTACCAATTCCATTCCCAGGATTTGACGCTGAATTTTGGATGGTGAAATGTTTGGTTGTTGTTTTATTTGGTGATTTTTAAAATTCATTATTAATAATAGCCTTATTGCAGTATAATTGACATCAGATAAATCACATTATATTTAGTGCTAAATTTCATGTATTTTGACATATGCATATATCTGTGAAACCATCATCACAGCTAAAATAATGAGCACAGTCACTAATTCCTGAAGTGTCCATGTGCCACTTTGAATTCTCGTCCTCCTGCCGCTCTGTCTATTTCCCAGCCTTTACCCTTTTCCCAACTGTTTTTTTGGTGCCATAGATTAGTTTGCATCTGTATAACTTTTTATAAGTGGAAAATCATGCTGTATATGCTCTTTTGGAGGGGGTCATCTGGCTTGTTCCACTCAGCATTATGATTTATCCTTGTCTTAGCATGGATGAATAACACGTTTTATTTTATTGCTGAGTAGTATTCCGCTGTGCGAAAATATCCTTCCATTGTGGGAGCAACTGATGCCTCCACTCCCTTCCCTTTTTCAGCTGCCTCCCGCTTTGCCCCTCCTCTTCCTCCGCCACCCTCTCCCCTTCCTCTTCTTCCTCTTCTCCTCCTCCTTCCTCTTCCTCCCCCTCTTCTTCCTCTTCTCCTCCTCCTCCTTTTCCTCCTCCTCCTCTTCTCTTCAAGGAAATTCATACACAAATGTTTGTATATATATGTACTTTCAATTCTCTTGGGTAAATACCTCAGAATAGAAAGGTTGGTCATATGGAAAGCATGTGTTAGACTTTTTGCAAAATACGAAGCACTTTTTAAAGTGGTTGTACTATTTTGCAGTCCCATCAATGATGAATGAGAGTTCCAGTTTCTTCACAATCTTGCAAACATAATAGGGACAGTATTTCTAATTTCTGTCATTCTCACAAATGTGTAATGGAAATACTTTGGGCTCTGATTTGCATTCTCCAAATCACTAATAATGATGAGCAACTTTTCGTGCCCTTTTTTGGCCATCAGTTTATTGTCATTGATTGACTATCTGTTTAAACCTTCTGTCTGTTTTTAATTTATTTCAAATTTTCTTTCTTCTGCTTTATCAAGGTATAACTGACACATGAAATTTGTGTATTTTTGAAGTTTTTGATGTACTGTAAATCAAGTCCTTTACTCTATGATCTGTAAATGGTTCGCCCTGTCTCTGGCTCGTCCTTCCCTTCTGTTAACAGAGTTTGGAAGAGCACCACTAATGCTATTGAAGTCCAATTTATCGTTTGTTCTTTACATATCATATTTTCAGTATTTGGGCAGTTTTTAAGCTTGTGGCAGATATGCATCGGCGCCGTGGAGTCTGCTGCTGTGGTTACTTACTGGGTCCCAGGAGGTCATTTCCTTTACCTTAGAAATGATCAAAAATTTCTCTTAAAGCTTTTTCAAGAACATATTTCATTTTTAGGGAGTATTCTTTAAATTTGAACATAAATGAGTTCTCAGGATCTTATTTATTATAGACAAGAGGTCTAAGATATGGCCATCATTAGAAATTTGCATAACTTACTGCATGCTGATATCACTAAGAAATAAGCCATATTGTCATGGATTTAGGAGGCTGTTATGCTTTCCATTCTGAGTGTCCTCCAAGGTAAAGACTGATCCCCAGGGAGGAGTTTGGGGAGGTTATAGACATTTTAAGAGATGTACTCAGTTTCTTTGCATTACACACTCCTTTTCTATAAAATCCCATTCTCTTGTTTGGGTTTTTGCCTCATAGAGCAGATTTTCCTGATTATACCCAAGATAGCAAAGCCCTCTCAGTCCTCTCACATCTGTTTGCCTTTCTTAACTTTTTATTTTCTCTTATAAACTACACATTACTACCAGAAATTTTATTATGCACTATATTATGTTCATGTACTTATTTTTCATCCTCCAGAAAATAAGCCCTATATCTAGGTACCTAGGATTTATCTATCCAAAACATTTATTAACTGAGTTTATGTCTCAGCCTAAGTGACTACTATGATAAATAAGCTTGTGCACTGAAAAGACTCACAGCTGTATGACCTGAGTTCCTGGCCCAACTCTGGCACCACTCATGTAACTCTGATAAATGAATGGATTGATTTTGTGATATGAAAGCACTCCATGACCCTAGGAGACCTATACCGCTCCTGGTAACCCTAAAATATTGGAATACTTTTTCTTTTAGGGATTCAAATGTAGCTTTTCCTAAGATTTGAAATGAAAGACAATTTCTATTTTATATACTACTTCCTCCTGATTCTGCTGACTGCCTTTGAGGAGTATCAGGTATACTCTCAGTACTGAATTTCAGTACTTGTAACTCCACCAGGTGGATATTATTATCTTCATATTCCAGACAAGAAAACTGAAGGGAGAGGTCAAAAGTTTGCCCACAGCTGTACTAACTAGTGAAGTTAAGATGAAGTACCCCATACTTTCTGTTCTTTCTTTTATATTTTATTGCATGTTCAATTTAATTTTTTTATTTTAAAGAAAAAAAAAACAATGGTACAAAATTTCAAAATAAGATTTCATAGGAAAGTAAAAATGATAAGTACATTGTGTACTATTATCTTCAAAGTAGTTGCTCATATTACAAGATATAGGTATGATCAAACAATATCTTTTCAATGACCTAGTAACAATTAGGAGTATAATTGTATTGTCTTTTTGTGTGTTTACTTATTTTTCTTTTTCCCTTCTTTTCTTCTTTCCTCATCCCAGTTTCTCTTTTATTTTGAGCAATTTCTTCCCTTTTTTCACAATATCTATTGTACATTTTGAATCTTATTTTTTTCAGCTTCTTACACTAGAGAGACAATACAATGTTTACACACGTGGTTCTGACTTATTTCAGTTATGAATATGATCTCAAGTTACACCCATTTCTCTATACATGTCTCAAGTTTGTCCTTTTTTATAGCTGAGCAGTACTCCACTGTATAAAAATGCCACATCTTTTTTATGCATTCCTCAGTTGATGGGCATTTGGGTTGTTTCTAAGATTTAGCTATTGCATAATTTATTATAAATAGATATGATATTCACATACCTAAAGAAGCAAAAATACTATAAAAACTTACATACTGAGAATCTTGTTTCAATTTTTCTGCCTTTCCTATTAAACATGTGATTGTGTTTATTGTATTTAAAATTTATCTAAGATTTCTTCATGCAAATTTAAACATCTTTGCTTTGCTTGTTTTCTACCACAAAGGTACCATTCTACATATATTGTTCTATTTATTAGGACAAAAATTAAACTTTTTTTCTTGAGACTTTACTCTTGTCTTGAAGAAGTTTTTTGATTTTTATTGTCAACATTTTTGTTTTGATATGGTCTCCAGAATATGTGTGAAATTTGCAGCTGTAAGTCTTCAAATTACTTAGAATTTTCTTTCAGTTCTTTTATAGTTTTATTTCTTCTACTCATATATTTGATTGATTTGTATTTCATCTAGGTTAGTTGTGTGAGTTACATGTTCGACGTTATCTCTTTTCATATTGATACTTACTTGCTATTATTTCTCACAATGCCCATATCTAGTTCACTAACTTTAGAGGCTACTTTCATCATATATTGAATTTCAGTATATTTGGAGATTTATTTTAGAAATTTCTATTTTTTATAATGGCCTGTCTATCTATATATCAGTATCATGATTCTTTAATTAATAAAAATTTATGGTATATTTCAATATCTATTTAAGCTTGCTCTCCATTATTGCTTTTCCATTTAGAAGATTTTTTCTGAAAATTTTTCCTTATTTATTTTCTCGATCAGGTTATATGATAACTGGAATTGGCGACATGTTATTCCAGGGATGTGGCACAAAGAAAGATAAAGAGGAAGGGAGATTAGTTCTTGTTTTAGTTTCTTTGCTCTTAACTGAGGCAAAATACCCAACACCCACAAACTGAAGAAGCTCGCGGCTGTAGAAGTTTCAATTCATAATTGCCTGGCTCCAAAGGAGAGTGGCACATGGCAAAGGGGAAACTATTCACGGTGGCAGAAAACAGCAAAAGCAATGAAAGGAGTGGCATGCAGCCCTCTTCCTGCCCCTTACATTAGATGCGGGCTACCCACACTAGGGCAAGTGTAGCACCCACATCCTTAATCCCAGCATCAGACCACGATCAAGCTCTAGCTTCAGCTGCCTCTGAAAACCCAGCTTCTCATGAGGTTTTGGGGGAACATCAGACACAGATGATATCAGCTTTACATTTGTGATGTTAAAATCTGAGTGGTAAGTACATGAGAGAGTTCTTTATATTATTCTCTATATTTCTGTTTATGTTCGAAAATTTCGGGCTGGGAATTTAGCTCAATGACATAACCACCTGCCTGGCAAGTGCCAGGTTGTGAGTTTGATCCCCAGTACAAAAAAAAAAAGTTCGATAGTAAAAAGTTTACAAAAATAACTCATGGAAATAAGCTATTTCAGAAAAATGTCTTGGCATTTTTATGGAGGTAGCACTAAGTAGAGATTACAAGTTCCTTTAGAGCTGTAATAAATACAATTACCAACAGAACCATACAGATATAGGGATAAAAATTCTTTAATCACATACTTTTTTTTACTATGATTATCAAAAATTACATGTTAGTTCGAATTATAAGGAGTAAGAGTCCATGAGTGTGCGTAGGAAACCATCTTCAGTGATATAGTGGACTGACTACAAGTTTTCCCACAAGACATGTCCACAGCCGGTGAGTGTGACATTATCTGGAAAATGGCTCTGTGAAGGTAAGATGAAGTTAAGGATTTTGAGGTAAGATCATCATGGATTAAATTAGGTACTATATTCAGTGATAAGTGTTCTGAGAAGACAAGTGGAGAAAACAGAGAGGGAGAAGTGACGTGCAGGCAGGCAAACTGAAGCAAAGCCAAGAATGACAAGAATTTCTAGAAATTGCCACGTGCTATAAGAGGGACATGGGATGCTTTTCCCCTCAGAATCTCCAAAAGGAGCTACTTTCCCAGCACCGTCATTTCAGTCTTCTGGTCTCCAGAACTGAAAGACAGTAAATTCCTAGTGTCCTAAAACTGCCTAGTTTATGGTAATTTGTTACAGCAGCCCTCAGAAATGAATACAACTGAGATAAGACAGAACCAATGTGAGAAAGAATATGTGACAAATTTGTTTTCCCATGCAACCTTGCTAGGCTCAAATTCCATTTGCAAGATAATTCCTAGAATCCAGCCATGTTGCACTTTTTGAAAACACACACAATATTAGCCCATTTCTGCAGTCTTCTGGGAGATCAGTTATTCATCCTGATTCCTCAAATATCCTTCTAGCTATTCATTTAAACGAATTAATTTAATTTGAGTTTGAGTCTATAAGCCTAGATATATGACTTTAAAAATTAGGGTTTTTATACCAAAGTATATGAATATGTTTAGAGTCATTAGTGATCCTAAAGATACAATTTTGGTCAACTTAGGGACCAATTAACTTTACATTGCCCTAAGGCTTTATGCCAGATATGCTTAAATCTAAATTATACCTTTGATCATTAGAGTAATTAAGAGTACGTGATTGAATTACTATAGATGTATTCACTTTGAAGAAAAAATAAGTGAAAGATTTGATTAGTGTCCAGCATTTGAGCATCCTTCTATGTTGATTTCCTGTTCTGTAAAATGATAAATTTAAAGGCTGTATTTCCCAGGCTTCCTTGTTGCTAGGATCTGGTAGGTGCCTATCAGATGCATTTATGGAGTTTGGCAAGGAGTGTGATCAAACACTAGGTTCAGGAATATGTTTAGTGCTTAAATTTGCAACCACAGGCAAGGTGATGGACAGTTTTCTCAAGTATGTTCATTTGCCAGTTTTATGGACCAAGGTACTGGTCTTCGGCTTTATCTATTTTTAATCTTGTGTATCTGGCAGGTGTGGTGAGACTCCATTGTGATTTCAGCATCTTCTTAATATCTGGATTGTGTCTAGTGGGGTATATTCCTGAAGATTCAGTGGTATCTTACCAATTTCCCATTTTCCTGATTGAAGGGGAGGTAACAGTTCCATTGCTTGGCTAGTTTTTGTAAGGAACAGGCTCTACCCTGGGCTTCCAGGAAAAGGTCCTAGAATCACCAAAAAACTAACCCAACAATGAAACTTACAGAGTTCTGTAAGCACCTTCTTTCCTGTTTTAAGTATATTTTCTTTTTAAAAAATCTAGAAAATTTTCAGTTCTAAAAACTTGAACTCTGAATGATAGAATTCAAGTTCAAGTCCTGGCACCATCATGTAATCTTCTAAGAACTGCACACACTTATTAGTCACAAGTGTTACTGTGGGAAAAAGGCCAGTTGAAAACAATTGTATTCATTATTTCAATTTATGTTTTAAAACATTCTTAGAAGGACATTCCAGAAATGTGAACAGTAATGATCTTTGTGTGGTTAAATTATGGTGCTTTGTTTTTCTTTTATAAATGTAGCGGATGCTGTGAGATGATTTGCTTGGCCACCGATGGAGTTACTTGCAGTTTCAATAAACTTAGAACACAATCATTGCTTCCTGTCTCATACCTCTGCCAGGAGTATGTCCTTGGCCTAGGTGAGATAGATTAGAACTTCTGGAAAGTTAATGTTCCAAGAGTTCTACTGGTTAGAGGGGAACATAGATTAGTGGATAAAGTTTCCACATTCTTTGTCCCTCCATAGAAAGATTTTGAGGCATGGTACCACCTATCACAGAATTTCCTGAGGAATTCCCAAGGCTGGTTAACCAAAGCATTGACCTACTCATAATGAGTTTCCCTTCTTTCCTTGGCTCTCTTTTCTCACTCTCTCAGGACCACTCCAACTTACTGAGATCATTCCTTAAATGAACACCTTGCATTTCAATCCATATATCAGGAGCAGCTTTGCGGGAGATTCAAATGAGAAAACAATGAACATGTATTACTCTTATATAGGGGGAAATTTTATTTTAAACTTTTGCTACAAGGAATTGCCCATATATCAGAACATCAGACATACATTACAGAGGATATCACTGCCTGTTTTTAAAACTTGTATGAAGGTATAAGTATTTTCTACTATGGTGGAATCATATTAATATGGAGATTTTTTAATATCTGAGTACATAGATAATTTTTTTCCTCTAAATCTGTATAAGTTTTGGACAGCAGAACCAGTAAATAAGTTCCAGAGGCAAGGCAAGTATAATAAACAAATAATTGTATGACCTAAAAGAAAGATATATTTGGTTGTGTACTTGCTAAGTGACCTTTACAGTGTCTGAAGAGAGGAGTATAAAAGAAGGGAAGCTAGAATGCACAGAGGCTAGACTAGGATTAGGAAGTTTTCTTCACCAATAGGACCACTGGGAAAGGCAGGATTGCTGAATTTGGCTTAAGAGAAACCTAGGAGATTAATAAAGCACAATTTTAGGTATGTTTGGGTGAGTCATGAAAAAATAACTTTGGGTCTATGGTTTCCATCTCATTCCTCTCTGATGTTATTCCTTAGTCTGTCTCCTTACCTCCATAAAGTGAGCAGCACTCCTTCACCAAGCTTTTCCATCATGATATTTCGGCTTTGCAGCCACAAACCATGGAATGAAATCTCTGAAACCGTGAGCCAAATTAGTCTCTCTTCCTTTAAGTTATAAATGTCAGATATTTTTTCCCAGCAACAGGAAAACCCACTGATGCAACAGTGATTACATTTCCCACTTGCCACCACCAAGCTTTCAAGGTTAGCACATTGCCCATCAATTTAGGCAAGCTCTAAAAGTTTGCCTAGGACCTCACTTACCCATTTATGTCACAATTCCTTGGAGATATGCTGAAATAAATTCTACCTTCCCAGACAAGCTGAGATAGTCAAAATGCCTCGAGATAATATTGGTGTGAAGGATAGAACTTGCCTTTGTTCATATTGTCCTTGAGCATATAAAACTGACTTGAAATTGCCTGGAAGACTGCAAAGTTATGAATGCATTTTCACTATTAAGACTGCCATTGCTAATAATAATTGCAGACTTATGTAGTGCTTTGGTCTATTCCCTAATTTTAATTTTAAAGCAATTGTTTGCAGTAGGCATATTGTTTATCTCATTTTTCATGTAAGGAAACAGACTCAGAAAGCATTGCGAGGACTGTAT
This sequence comes from Hydrochoerus hydrochaeris, assembly GCA_004027455.1. NCBI lineage: Eukaryota > Metazoa > Chordata > Mammalia > Rodentia > Hydrochaeridae > Hydrochoerus > Hydrochoerus hydrochaeris. The sequence goes on along the minus strand of PVLA01000042.1, from coordinate 581,254 downwards.
CATGAAAGAATACAGAACTGACCAGGTGCTGTGGCACATGCCTATAACCTCATTACTCAGAAGACTGAGGCAGGATTGTCAAGAAAGCCAGTCTGGGATACATAGTGAGTTCAAGACCAGCCTGAACCACATAGTGAGACCCTGTCTCAAGATAAATAAATAAATATAAAAAAATTAAAAGAGAGTACAGAACTGGGCTACTGGTCAATGTCACATTGAACTCTTTAACAGCTATGGTAGACACAACACAAATTCTTACTATTATTACATTACAAACAAAAGCAACAACACAGGCACATTTAAATGAGCAAAACCAGGTTAGGAATGGTTATCTTGATATAGTATTAAGAATGATTAATGATCTCCACATCTTAGACATTTAATTGTCCACTAAAATATGAGATTATTTGTCATCCTGGTATTATTTTTATACTTCATGAAATATAGCTAGAGTCTTGGGTTTCAAAGCAGAAACATAAGATTCTCATTTTAATATTCTAAGAGGAACAGGCTTTGCTTATTCTTTTTTCATGTTCGTGTTATCACTTGTGCCATTAGGATAGATTCATTTATTGTTATTGCTGATTTGCATTACCATCTTTATCACAGAAATACTGTACAGTATTGGAATTTTAATGGTTCATATATTCTATGAAATATGGTGGTAATAAACTACAATACATTGACCCCAGTTTTTCATATTTAATGTCTTGTGCATTCCCAAACTAACTAGCTCCCTTCTGCCTTCATTCTCCTTGAATGGGAATGGTGTGAAATGGATGTAACTCAAAGAAGGAAACATTTACCAAGTGGAATATCCTGTTCATAGATCTATTAAATGTGGGTAGTCAGTCATGTTCTATTTGGAAAAAAACAAATTACCATTTTGTCTCATGACAAAAGATATGAGAATGCAAAATAGAAATACAGAAACTCACTCTTATTACAAGGATCACAGGAAGAACAAAACTGGCACATGCATCATCCATTCTGGAGACAATGGTAAATTAAAAGGCAAATCATGCTAATGCAGTTTTCTATAGTTGGCTGCATGTGTTTGTTGGCAAAGTGAAAAATACTCGAAAGCAAATCAAAGGCAAGTTTAACATCAAAGCGCAATTTCCATATTTATTTAAAACCCACACCGTGACTCAGATATACTCAGACATAGAAGCACAGCTTCCCTGAGCGTAGCCAAGAAATACCATGAGTGAGAGAAATGGCTGAATCATGCGCTTCACAGCTTGATTTATCCCTGAGCACCTTGTCACAGGACTTGAAAAACAGACTACGCTGATTGCTGCTACTGTCTCCCATGGCAAATGAAAAGTTGTGTTTTCCCAGTACCAACTGTGCGTCTGTCAGCTTTCCACAAAGTGGGGATACCCAAATGAGAAAGCCCCCCACAAAGTTATTGACATTCAAGGAGAGGATGGTGGATTGAATTACTCAATGACTGTGCTGTGTGGCTCTCAGTATAAGCAGATGCTAACTTATTAGTTATAAAGAGAAAAATTACTACAAAATAACCCAAAGCATCCACTCTCACAGCAAGGACAGTTTTTTTCAAATATTAGATAGGGCAAGTCCATGGGGGAGATCACTTTATTCTTTTCCTTAATGGATCATTAGCCATTCTTTTGCCTGTGTTTCTGTACTTTATTCCTCACCTCTTTACCTATGCTTTCTTCGTTCCTCCCTCCCTTCCATTCTTTTTCCTTTGTTTTTTTTTTCTTTAGTCCCAAAGCACATTTTGTATTTAAAATACTTTTACAAACATTTAATTTTGGTTTCCATTTTAACTTTTGTTCCAGGGAAGAGTGATCCACTGTTAAACAGTTTTGATACATACATTATGTTAAATACATAATGAACATTATATTTTAATACTATTGACTCACAGTGCATATGGTCTATTAAAAACTATGAGAATCTCTATGCCAAAATACATCTATATAAGCTTGTTAATTTAGTATTTCCCAAATTTTCTATCCTGAGAAGGCATTCATCTTGAAACATCTCTTGACATCGCACGGGAAGCACTGATACAGTCACACCTGCTGTGTTCTGCTTTTGATCACTTAACCCTCTGTCAGAGTCCTGAAAATGATCTGGAATCTGCATGTGGCTCCTATGGAGATGGATCATTATAAGATGGTTAAGGAACCAACAGCGTTGATAAATCTATAAACTTTTTCCAAAAAAATCCATATATACAATCCCAGAATATTGTTAATCACTGCATCTTCTTTCCTTTCTAAATATTTCTTGAATTTGGTTCTCTTCCTTCATTCTGAAACCATGGCCTTTTTTTTTTTGAGAATCTTATACATCACACTATAACCCACTCTTTCCAATTCTCAAGTTCATCTTAATTCATACCAAAGTGATCTTTACATAATTTGTAAAGTACAGAAGTAGATACAGAAGAAATATAAAATAGTCCTTTAATTCCAGCACCTATGGAACCATAGTTTATGTTTTATGAGGGGTCAATATGTATCTTTACCTCTGTTGGAAGATTAGTGCTGTTTTTTACTAAATTTAAAGAACTACTTCTCTATTAAGAATTTTAATCCATATATTTTATTTGTTACAAGTAGTACTCTTGTTTTTCACTTGCTGATTCAATTTCTTTTCATTTCCTTTTTTTAATATAATACTTTATTAGTATTTAACTCTTTCCATAGAAGATAGCATGAAAATGTGGTCATGTTAGTCCATTAGGGATAAAGCTTCAGTGGCAGCTGTAATTCACCCTTTAAGGCAGTTTTGAAAGAGTTTACAAGAGAAGGACATATTGAGGAAGCTATTAAAGGATAAGAACTTTGCTAAAAATAAAAGGGATAAAGAGCAGGCATTTCAAAACAGGCAATAGAGTGTACCGTGTGCTTTCTCTTTAAATTGGAAGCAGTGTGACAGAAGATTGCCTTAGAGCAAATATATTTTTTGCAGATATTTGGTCACGAGAAATGATACAATGAGAGTAATATTTTAGAGAAGCAGTAAGACATTCTCCCTCCATGAAAAAAGAAAACACATCTATCCCGGATCTAAAGGAACTTACTGGGAGTAAATTTAAAAGAATGAAAGACTTGACAGCTTCGAGAGCTATCTAGTGTCATATCCTCTTAACTAAGTACATGTTGCCTTTCAAGAAATTATTTTGCATTGACATCAAAGGGGTTTTCTCCTTGAAGCAAGCAGAGATGAATCAAGCAAGATGGGAAACTGATTCAAGATAAATATTTTAAGGGAATGTGAAAATATTGGGGACATTTGGGTAGAATAAAAAAGAATTAATGGGTTGTTGCTGAACTAAAGGAAAGTCAGTAAATATATTAAAGGAAATTTCCTTAAGGAGTTGACTCTAAAAGTGATGCAGTAAATGATTCTAGAGCACAGAGCAACTGTGATTTGCCAGAATAGAAGACTGAATAATTTAAAGCAATGAGGGTGGGTGTGTGTGTGTGCATAAGCATTCATTTGCTGATATAAAATGAAATGTTTGTTTGATCTCTGTTTGATTTAGCTACATGGGGCTTCATGACCTAGAATGAACTGACCATGTGAAGAATGTAAAGCAATTCACTAACTCCTTTCATCCAGTCCTAAAAATTCTTTACCTTCCTGTTGTCATGATTTCAATTCCAGCACCATTGCTCACCAGGTAACACAATCCTGGTAGTAAGTTTTATAACGCAGCGCTCAGGTCCTTCCTACTGCATTTATTCTGGGACTTACTTACCTATTTCCTAGAAGTGTTGGCTTCTGTAAACTGCTACTACACCCCAATCTGGGGTTGTGATCTGAGCAATGTCTCTCCTAATGTTGTACATTTTGCCTATATTGATTCAAGAGTTAAAGGTCTAGCTTCCCGATCTGATTTTGAGACAATCCTAAAGTACCACTCCAGCTCCAGCATATTCCATGCCATTGACCGAGGCCTAATGTGAATCTACAGTGTAGTTTATATTTCTATCCATTTTTGACTCTGTCTTTTCAGGATATGCATTATTATTTAGAACAACTACTTGTAGACAAAATTTCTTCTCAGACAAAGTCCATCGTCAGGGACCTATGATAAAAGACAGCAGAGTGATCCTTTGAAACAGAATTTAAAGTGGAATTAAAGAGCTGCATCATCCCCTGGCCAGTTGACACTGAGGACCCCTGTGGCCCTTGACATGCCATCTGCTAGGGCCCTGCAGTTGTTAGAGCTTTCAGCAATGGAATTTTGGGAGGGAAATCCTTGAAAGAGGAGGTACCAGCTCATCAAGTATCTGGATTCAAAACATACTACTGAAGTACTAATTATAAAAATTGTAAAACTGTATGTTGGTTACTAAGTGTTGCTGATACATTTGAGAAAACACTGAAAGTTAAGAGCAATGGTTCTATCACATTGCAACAAACGAATTGAACTCTTACAGGTAACAATGCCATTTATTTTGTTCATATATCTGCAGTTAGATGGGAGCTAGTGACAATAGTTCATCTCTTTTCTACTAAGAATCAGATGGAGTGACTGACAATGATAGAGGCTGAAACCACATTAAATTTCACTCACTCACAAGTCTGGTGATTGAAACTATCAACTAGACCAGTGGCTGCGTGGGTTTCTCACACCTCGGTGGCTGGGATCCTAGAGAAGTGGCCCCCTAGAATGCAAAAAGGATCCTGTGGAAGTTGCATTACCTCTTATTACTTGACGTCACACTGCGTTAATTCAACAATATTTGTTACAAGTCAGTCACCAAGGCTGCTGGTACATCAAAATTTGCTGGCATATTTAAAACCACCAAAGCGATTAATGACTAATGTAAGGTAAATTTGGAAAAATCTTAGAGGCTCAGTTATGTTGTAAAGGACTGTCATATCCATAGCTAGAGGACAGAAGAAACTGAGGACCAGTCTGAGGGCTCTAGAGATCATTAAATAATGAAACCCAGAAAGGCTGTTATGCCAAGATCAGAGGCTTGATTAAAAAGGCAGAGGGCGAAGCATGGAATAGAATAACTGGGTCAGTGCACCCAAGAACTTTGAAAGCCCTAGGCCCTCTCTTTACATAGAGGTTTGTAAAGATGTTTTTCCTCCCCATCCAGCTAACCAGCTCATTACGTAGTTCCTGCCATCCTCACTATCACTCATCCTTGAGCCATTCCCTTCTTTATGAGATAATAAATTCTGAAAGAGGCCTTGGATCAAAGCCTTTGTCTATGTATCTTCACTTGGATTGGACTGAGAACCTCTTGGCTGCCTAGCAGTTTGAATATGGCTTAGTGTCTTTACTCTTGCCATGGGTTGCATTGGAGGTGGTAGACTGGAATTAACTTGCTGGGATTCCAATAACATTTCAATGAGATCACAAATACAACTTTCCAGATTGTGAGGAGGACTGGAAAAGGAATTATAATATTTGGAGTACAATATTCAATATTTGGAGTACAATATTCAATATTTGTTCTCTTTCATACAGAAAGGCTAGAGATTCACTCTAACTAGAATGGTAACACACTATATTATGTGAGTTTGCTTTCCTGCTCCCAGGACCCCAGTTAGCACCATTCTCAGAAAGCTTACAGAGTGTTTGATTCCCTGACACAGGACAATACAGAGATTCACTTTAGATCTAGAAACTGCATTACATCCAGATGTTCAACTGTAAGCACACAGAATCCATGGAACCCACCTGAAATCTGCCAAGTGGATAGTGATGGAATGGTCTTTCAAAGATAAAGCTAAAGCACTAGTTTGAGGATAGTATTTTGGCAAGCCCAGAGTGCTAGCTTGGAGGAAACTAAATAAACAGTAAGTTACAAGGTAACACTAATTTAAGAACCTAGGGCTAAGGAAGTTGAAGTGGGAGTTGTCTCACTTACCAATTTGCCCACTTTGGAACTGTGTGTTTCTGATCAAGAGTGAGTCAGAAAATAACAGTTCTGATAGTATGTTTTGATACAGTCCTATCCAGTTTTAGTAGTAAATTGACAAACTCAACTGTGATGACATTTATTTGTGAATATGTGCGTCCAGGAAGGAGAGAGGAAATGGAGCGGACCAACTAGAAAACTGCAGAGAATTCTTGTACTAAGAGTTGAGAACAAAGTTAATAATACAATTCCATAATAGTCAAGACAGAGATAACTTCTGTTCTTTAATTCCTAACATTCCCAGATTAAAGTTCAACTATCTTAGGTATATTAAGAAAATAGATATTCTTTTTGTAATTTCCCAATTCCAAGATGTATCTAGATTACTCTATTCCCAGAGTGGACCCTAAAATCACAACTTATGTTAATCAGCATATTCCTGTATCTTCCCATGACTTGCAGATCATATTGTCCATAGAAGCAAAGGGTTCCAGGGCCATAATCAGAGAAGTGTTTAGCTGGCTCCTAAGCTGTCTTACTGGAAGTTCCATAGCACAAGTCCATCGGTAACCACTCATGCTAATGCACCTCTACCCCTCCTATGTGCCAAAGAAGATGCCACAGCCTTCTTATACCCTTTGAGAATCTGAATCCCAATATTGTGCAAGAAAACTATGTATCTTTGGCTTGCAGGACCCTTGTAAATGTATGTGTGCTCTTTTAGCTAAAGGTAAATACCTGAAGGATGTTTTTTTGTTTTGCCTTTCAGGTTTAAAATCTTGTATCCAGTTTCTACCCAGGAAGCCCCTCAGGATAACAGTGCTTCATGCTATATTTACAGGACTTTTTTTTTTTTTTTTTTTTGTGGTACCAGGGATCGAACTCATGACCTCGCACTTGCCAGACAGGCGCTTATGCCACTGAGCTAAATCCCCGGCCTAGGACTATTTTTTCAATCACGGTCTTTCATCCCAAAGGCAAGAGCATTCTGTGACATCCTCCTATTTCCTTACCAACAGACAGACTGCATATAGGTAGAAGACAGCCTCCTTTCTTTTGTCTGCATGCTTTTTGCAGTTTAAACTACAGTTTTTCACGCAAATACATCCCTAGTTATCCATATGGTGGAGATGTGGAAACAGATTTCCAGAAAAATCTAATTATCTCCCTAGACTGCCAAAGTATGACCTTGGGGAAATGGAATGTTAAATAAAACTAGCTTAAAATCATAATTTTACAATTCTCAAGCTCTCCTCTATGGGTCAAATCACTAAGACAATATTAAACCAAGCACTTGTTTGAGAAGCGTTTCATGACATGTGTTAAAGTATCTCCTGAAGATGTGTTTGTTTAGAAGCATCTGAGAGGTCTGGTCTGCTATCCCCAGCATGGAGCGTCACTTCTTACCACACCACCCTTATTCATACCAGCTTTGCCTTAACCATTCTATCAGCTTCTATTGTTTATTTCTCTTTAAATAAGCAGGTAACTCCTTCTCCCCAAATGTTGGCAGGGTCCCCCTAACTGAACCCCTATTTGCTTCCCAGTGGTTTCTTAGTGCTTTCCAGAACTGACAGAGTCCAAGTTACCTTTCTCCTAAACCTATGTTGCAAACCTAATTTGAAATGTAACAATTATTGGCCTTGCCTTCTTGACAGTTTAAAAAATGAAGAAAGAAACCCTTAAGTATGTATATTCGTTTGCCATATTGTTCCTCAGAGGAAAATTTAAACAGAACAGATTTATAAGCCTTTTCCTAAAAGTAAACATGCCCAAATTGACTTTCTGGCATACCTTTTTAAAAAATAAATAAAAAGTTTGATTTTTTTTTTTTGTAAGAAATGATCTATTTAAACACAAGACATACTGTTACTTTAAAACTGGGCCTTCCTCTGTGTTTCACATCTACCACCCTCACTCACTGGAGAAATGAATGCTGTATTTCAAAGCACTATCAGTTTGGATAAAGACACCCGGTGTTAAGGCACATGCTCAGTTTTTCTCTCCCTTGCCTTGTCCTGCTCTCCTGTACCCCACACCTTGTCACTCACAAGGAAGAAAGCTGTAATTAGACAGAGGTAGCTTGTGCATAACATGATAATAACATTGAACTTTGGCCATGTGCCAGATGCTTTACATAGACTGCTTAATTTCATCGGTGGGGTAAGTCTTGTTATTTCCATGTGATGGAGAAAGTTGATGCAGGGTAGCTGGGTCACTTTTCCAAGGGTAGCTAGCTGGGAGAGGTGACACTGTCATTCACACCCAGGCAACCTAGCTCTAAAAGTAATATAGCTACTTCCTCAGCTACCATGCTTTCTACTCCCCAGCAACAGTTAAGATTGCGTGTATTGTAATGCAACTCAAGGCAAAGAGGAGACAAATCTTAGCATAATAAATATCAAGCATCCAGTATTTGTTGGTAGTAAAATAAAATAAAAATAAAATAGGAGGAAATTGAAGTTACATTATGGAGTGAACCTGAATTTTTCATGCAAACTAGAAGTTTTGAAAGGAAATCAATCTGCACTATGGCAGTTCTATTTGACTTTGGATACTGTACAGGAGAAACAACTGCAGCCCAGAATCAAAGCATTCCCTTTGCATTCCTCTAGGCTTCTTACCCTTCCTAAGACTCAGATTCCTAAAGGCAGGAAGGTATCCAGCCAGAAACCACCCACACTTCTGCATGGGTGGCAGTAATTAGATGGAAGAAAAATGTAACTGAAACCTAACATTCTAGGTGGCAAAATGTGCTAACTATGAGACTGCTGGCAAAGGGGGACAGCACAGAGATGGAAAAACCAGAAACAGAAGGAGGTAAGGTTAGAGAAAGTGTGCTAAGGCAAGATACAGAAAGTACTGTAAAAAATGAGAGAGGCCTACAGGAGTGGGCAGGCAAAAAGCCTGCACAGTAAAACCTAGGAGTTAGACCAGGGGATTAAACCCATGACTCACTTATCCCTTTCCTTAGCTCTTTCTGTAAAGAGCTGCTACATCCTCATAAATCTAGAGAAAGACACATAAGCAATCGTCCCCAACACTACCGACCCAAGAGGACATCTGTAAATACACTCAAAATGCTACCACCCACAGCTACCACCGCTCACAGCTGGTCATCTTCTCCAGCATCACTACCATCTCTAATGTCTGATTAACACTAAATTTTTTAAAAAAGCGAAATGTGTGGCACATTCTGAAGAGTGAGTCAGCACACACACACACACACACACACACACATGCACACATTTTAATGATAGAAAAGTGAACAATATATTCTTGGGGCAATTTTAAAAACAGAAGATAGCTTGTGCCTTGTATTCAGTTTTTGTGGCTTTCAGGAATTGATGCCCTCTCCCTCTCTGTCCAACTATTACTTTTAAATTTTAATTGTTGTGTAGTTCTTCTTTATAATTAAATCATTTTAAATATACTTCAACTGTAGATTGCTGAATTTTTAAACTTTAGATAAATGGAACATGCAATAGCAGAAATGGTGGAACTTTTAGAAACTGAATACCAAAATTGCAACCCAAACTCATTTATCTATTGAAAATTGCCAGCATCACAATTAGACCTGAATGCTTGGCTAATGAAGTGACACGGGAGTGACCTGGCTCACTTATCAACAGTGAGAACTCTGTGTGCCCATTGTGACATGCATACCCCATTTTGCCATCACTGTACTATAGGTTTTCTCACATGAGAATATGTGTAGCTGTAGTTCCTTGTTTTCATTAATGTATTATCCCATTAAATAAATACAAAGAAACAAATGTTTATCTCTCTACTGTTGACAGTTATTTGAATCTGGACATCACAAACAATGTCAATCATGCACTTACTAGATCTTGTACTCGAAGATCTAGCAGGAATTTCTTAGTGTTAGTGTCCTATTGATACACATTTTTGAACTCTACTAGCCAACACTAATATATTTTTCAAAAGACTATTGACACAAACACCAGCAGCATATAATAAAATCTTGTTTTCACATTTTTACAAACATTTGTTTTTGTGAAACTTTAATTTTTCCAAACTGGTGAATATAGAATGGCATCTAATTGTTTTTTAATCTTTATTTTCATGATTATATATGCATTGAGGATCTTTTCATGTTCACAAATTTTTTGTTTCTATGGCATTTCTACTCATGTTTGCTCATTTATCTGTGTCTTATTGATTTATAGGAATTTATTATACATTTCAAATAATTCTTTGTTGAGAATGAATGAAATACATGGTGTCTTAGTTACTTTTCTAGTTGCTGAGACAAAATACCCAATATCTACAAGCTAAAGGAGGAAAGGTTTATTTAAATTCATAGTTTTTAGAGGTTTCAGTCCATGGTTTCAGTTTAGAGGTTTCAGTCCATGGTTGACTGTCTCCCAGGCAGAGTGTCATAGCAGAGGGACATCAAAGAGGAGAAACCACCTGCTGTCTAACAAGAAGAAGAAAGCAGCAAGCCCACCTTCTTTCTGTCCCTTTACATTTTATCCAGGTTACCATTCTATTGATTGGTGCCACCTATACCCAGAGTGGGGCTTCCATTATTCACACACTTAACCACAATATAACACCCTTGAGCCCACATTCACACACCTAATCCAGCCACTTTCAAAACTCCCTGCCTATGACCACATGAGGCTTTGTGAGGACATCTAGATATAAGCCATAACAATTAGCTTGTTTTGAAATCTGTCAGTAATGTCATTTAATGAATAACAATCCTTAATTTAAACATAGTAGAACATATATTTTATACTGTTTTTAAAAAAGAATTTCTTACTTTGCCAAAGTTAGGAAAATATCTTTCTGTATTGTCTTCTAATCATTCTATAATTTTACCTCTCATATTTAAATATTTAATATACTGGGTTTGATTTTCATACTAAGTAATAACCCAATTCCATTTTTTTCCATAGAGAAAATTCTTCCAGCATGAATTACTTAATAACTCATTGTAGTAGTAAATACTGGGTATCCACAAAAATCTACTCTTTCTTTCATTCTGTACACATGAGATAGGAGATTATGATATGGGAAAAGTGGCTGGTGAGGTAGGCATGACCCATTAAAAACAGATCCCAGACATATGGGCAAAACAGCTCCCAAAGCCCTCTGCATGTGGACTGCTTGTGAGAATTTGTGCAGGTTGCCAGTGCAGGGCCTAGACCTGAGGTCAGCCTGAGGCATGCTGGGAAGCAACTGCTCTTAGAATCTGGATGTAGAAGTTTTTGCTGGTTTCCCTGAGATTCTGACAGCATAAAAAAGGGGAACGAGGGGGGCGGTGTCATGAAGAGCTTGCTATCCTGGCTCTCCTCACAAAACCTCACCCTACTTCCTCCAGAGTTGTCTTTTACCTTGCTTTTTCCTCTTTTAGTGGGCCCAAGCTCACTCTGCAAAGCCAGTTTATCCTTCACTTTTCCTAGCTCGAATAAACTTGGTCACTGCTTTTGCTTGTTTTGTTTAATTCTTTTTTCAAGACTAGGAGAACCTGGAATCCAATTCCAGAGGGAGAGGCAAGCACCCCAGAACCTGGTAACATTTAGTTGATGAGCCACTTTTAGAGCAGGCTACCCCATAACACACATGAATGCTCAGGTCCATGGACTTTCTCAGCTCTTCTTGAAGCTTGAATTCACCATTTTGGCTACATTATAGCTATTTGAATGTGAGCCGGAGGGATGAGTGCTACCTCTAAGTCTGAGTTGTAAGACGATAACAGGTCTCTCAACACTGTTTATCACATCTGGTTGAAATTCAGTCACAGACAAGAACCAGACCTGATCATGCAGATGACAATAATGGTCAACAAATAGTGGAGAGATTCTGGGAAGATGGCAGAACAGTAAGCAGCAAAGTAAACAGCCTCTCTGAGAGAAACACCCCAGGCACTGGAATATAGCATTCTAGAGAAGACCAGGAGGAAAGAAATGGATCCCCTCGACCCAGGGAGAAACTAAAGTGAGAATTGAAGCCCACAAAGATAGTTTTAAAGGAAGAAAGAAAAGAAAAAAAACTTAAACAGAAGGCAGTAGCCAGACATGCTCTCACTGGAGCCTGTCCCACTATATGAGAAGCACCATGGGTATCTGGAGACACACAGTCACAGTGAAGCTGGGGGTTGGCAAGCCTGAAGGCCTCTGTGGGGAGACATGGTGGCAGAAGGGAGCAGCAGACTAGAGAACTGCACTGGCTAGTGGTGAGTGTGGGGGACTCAGTCCTCCCGTGGGACTGGGCAATTGGAAAGGTTCCATTTTGGAGTCAGGCAGAATAAGTCCAGATCCTGAACTGCAGGTGGTTTCATTCAGTCACTCCTAGAGCAGAGCAGATTTGTGAAAATTGCTTGGACTGAGTCCCACCCCTGTGCGTGATCCAATAGCCAAGGCTGAGGTTTCTCTAAAGCTATGCCAAACCAACCCCACCTGTGCAGCACACACTAACATGGTGGAGACTCCCAGTGGCTATCCAGCAAAAAAGGGAGGGTCCAGCCTGCCCTGCCCCTGCTTATACTCCAGTAGTCACCAGCAGATTGGGGAAAGCAGCAATCCCTAGCCAGCACACTTCAGAGTAATTATAATCAATACAGGAAGTGCCGGGAACTCCACTACCCACTTGTCTGGAAGAAACCAGAAACATGACAAGAGGAAGAAACAAAAGACAGTCTGTGGCCTCCAACACATGCAGTACAAGTCCAGGAGTGGTAAACACAGAATAGATCAGGAGTTGCATATCTGCAATTTCTGAAGTAACAACAAATGACATAAACAACTTCATGAAACTATAAAAAACTTAAAACAGAAATACTATTACAAGTAAAGGAAGATATAAGAAACATAATAAAAAAAATGCTAAGCACATCTATAGAAGACACAGATGGAAGACTAGAGGATTATAGAAAAAGCAGGTAAACCTTCAATGAAGAATATAAAAAAAATTTAGAATACATGAAACAGATTCAAAGAGATTACCAGGAAATTACAAACTCCATTGAAAGCTGGCAAAACTGCTTGAAAGAAACCAAAGATAGACTATCAGACCTTGAAGATAGGTTTGCAACTTGCAGTTGTGAAAGGAAAGAGCTCTTAAAAATAATAACAAACCAGGAAGTAACAATATACAGGCCAGAATATGACAAGAGGATCCATAACTTAAGAATAAAAAATGTGAGTGAAGAAGCAGGCATAAACACAAATGAAATACAAAGGCTATTTACAGAAATAATTAAAGAAAATTTCCCAAGCATAGGAAAAGGAAATAATATTCAGATATATGAGGCATACAGAACTCCAGCCAGCTATAATCAAAATAGATCTACACCCAGACATATAATAATCAAGATCCCAGAAATTAACACAAGAACAGAATATTAAAAGCTGTCAGAGAAAAGAAACAGATCACCTATAAAGGAAAACCCATCGGAATCATGACAGACTTCTCAACACAAACCATCAAATCAAGAAGAGCTTGGAGTGAAGTATTCCAAGCCCTGAAAGAAAATAACCTCCAACCCAGATTGATGTACCCTGCAAAGGTATCTCTCAAAATTAATGGAGAAACAAGATGCTTCCATGACAAAGAGGAGCTGGGGGAGTTCATGACCACCAATCCAATCCTACAAAAAATACTGAAAGACATTCTAGAGAGAGAGAAAAAAGACCATGGTTTCAGGAATGGTGGCAGAGGGGGCTCACTGAATGGGGCAGCCAGTGGAATGAAGGGGAAAAGAAGACAACCAACAGCAGAAAAATAGCATGGCAAAGATGAGACAGAGAAGGTTGGCCATAATCACTAATATAGATGGCCTTGATACACTAATAAAAAGAAACACAGGCAGAGTGGATCAGGAGATAAGGTCTATCAAGATGCTCTATATAAGAAATATAATTAACCTGAAAGAGGGTTTATAGACTGAAAGTCAAAGATGAGAAAATAATGCTCTATGTAACAAGGAACTGGAAAAAAGTGGAGATAGCTTGTCCATTAGCTGCAGATTGGTTGGAAAGATATAACACTTTTAGGCAATGGAGAACTACTCAGCTATAAGGAAGGAAAACCCTGAGGCTCTTGTAGGTAAATGGATACAACTTGAGATCATGCTCAGGGGTAAAAAGGTTCAGAATCACTTAGGTAAATAGCAAGTTGCCTCCCTAATCTAAAAATTAAAGAATTAATGGGATACAAAATGTAAAATGCACCCTGTGAAAGTGAAAGGAGAGGGACTGTCTAAAAAGGGAAGGCAGTGGCCATTGTTAATCTTATATCATGATTTGAAACCCACATTGTTTTCATTGTTCTGTTTAGTTTGGTTCTATTCTGCTCCAGTTTGCTGACTTGTACTAAATTTGAGCGCATGGACAGCTATTCCGAAGATAGCAGGATATACTATGGTAACAATTTTTGATTTCCTATTAACTTAATTTGAAGCTCTATATTGCTTTCACTGTCTTGCTTTGACTGATTAGATTTGACTATTTTGTTTTATCACCTTGTTTTGACTGATTTTATTGGAATCTGTTTTGTCTGATAGTATCAAGTCTAAAGGTATAGGCAACTACTTTGAAGACAATAAGATTCACTATGATACCCATTCTGATCTGACTATTATCTTCTTTTGAAATCCTATAATGTCTCCAATGTTTTGTTTTTATTGATTTTGTTCTATACTGTTATGTTCAATTTTATTATGCCGGATGATATGGACAATTGCATTGAAGATAACAAGAGACATTATGGTAACCATGGTTGATCACCTTGTATTTTGGTTTTAAGTCATGTACTATGTCCATCCTTTTGGTTTGACTGACCCCATTTTGTTTTCTCTCATTTGGTTTTATTCTCTTCAAAAAAAAAAAAATAGTGGAGCAATAATTCCAGAAGAACTTGGATTTCATAAAAGAAGAAGCAGAAACCAATAAGACCAATCATACTGTGACCACTAATTAAAAGAAAATACATTTTCTCCTATTTAAATTACTCTTTTTTGCAAGTTCTTTGTAATTGTTACTTAGCCTTGCTGTAACAGGAATTAGTATCAGAGGTGGGATGAAACTGTAACCAAAATATAAACAGTAGGTTATTGGTTTGTTGGACAGTTGACAAGCAGTGAGAATACAAGCTGAAGTGGTAGTGATACTATGACACGGTAGCAAAGAATTTGGCCAAATATTAGCCTGTGATAATATAGGAGGGAGTCTATGTGGCAAAACTGTGTAGGTCTAGAGATTAATTATCATTTAGAGACCATCTCAAAGGTTTCCTAATAAAGTAATCAGGCCTATTTTGAAGGAGCCTTAGGCTATTATATTCTTCTCTTGTCTATTGCTTCAGGTAGCCTCAACTACAGTATACTGTTACCATTTTTTAAAAGAAGCAAGATATGGGTCAATGGAGGAATGAAAAAAAATGAAATAAACAAGCAAAGACTGTTGTCCTCTCCCTCCCCCTAAAAAAGATAGCACATGAAACTGACTAGAAGCAAACAGACCAGAAATCTAAGGTTTTGTCAGAATGACACTACCAATAGAATTCTAGCCTACAAACAGTCCAGTCAGACACTACAAATGGAATTCTAGCCTACAAACAGTCCACCTGAGATGTGCACTAGAGAATAGTAAGTAAAGATAAACCTCTCAGCAAGGCCAGGGACCAAAGGAAACAAAGAATAAGAGTGTAAATAAAGGAGACTAATTACACAGGCAAGGAAGAGAATACTTGTGAGTCCTTCTTCCTGGATTTTGATCACTGCAAAGAACTAATGAATTCTCTTATTTCTTTCTCAGTGATTTTGTTGTTTGTATATAGGAATGCTATTGATTTTTGAGTGTTGACTTTGTATCCAGCTACCTTACTGAATTTGTTTATTATACCTAATTGTCTTTCAATGGAGTTTCTATGTAGAGTATCATGTCATCTGAAAATAATGATAGTTTAAATTCTTCTTTTCCTATCCTTACTCCTTTTATTTCTCTCTCTAGTCTAATTGCTCTGACTAGTATTTTGAGCACTACATTGAATAGGAGTGGCAATAATGGGCATGCTTGTCTTGTTCCTGATTTTAGGGTAAAGGCTTCATTATATACCTGTATGGAAGAAATCAAAAACATGACAAGAGAGAGAAACAACAAGAAAAAGCCCCCAGCCAAAAACCCTGAGAACATTGATCCAGGAGAGGGAAATACAAAAGAGACTGAGGGCAGCAAACAAGCAACATCAGACACAGCTTCAATGGACATTAAAAGATATCTTCAGGACCTTGTAGATGAGCTCAAAACTGAAATACTAAATCAGGTAAGCAAAATATAAGTAGATTAGTAAAAGAAATGCTAAGCACCTCTCAAGAAGACACAGATGGAAGAAGGGAGGAACACAAAAAAAGGAGAGAAATGTTCAATAAAGAATATAAAGAAAACCTAGAATGCAAGAAGCAGATTCAAAGAGATTACCAGGAAATTAAAAACTTCATTGAAAGCTGACAAAACTGCTTAAAAGAAACTAAAGATAGACTATCAAAACTTGAAGACAAGTTTGCAATGTGTGATCATGAAAGGAAAGATCTCTTAAAAATAACAAGGAAATAGGCAGTAACAATGCAAAGGCTAGAAGACAACAATAGAATAAGAAATGTGACTGAAGAAGCGGGAATAAAAACAGGTGAATACAAAGGCTATTCATGAAAATAATTAAGGAAAACTTCCCAAGCATGGGAAAAGAAAATGATATTCAGTTATGTGAGGCATACAGAATTCCAGCCACCTATAATCAAAACAGAGCTACACCCAGACATATAATAATCAAGATACCAGAAATTCCATATAAAAACAATATTAAAAGCCATCAGAGAAAATAAACAGATCATCTATAAAGGAAAACCCATGAAGTTTACAGCAGACTTCTAGACACAAACCATTAGATCAAGAAGTGCTTGGAGCGGAGTATTCCAAGCCCTGAAAGAAAATAACCTCCAGCCCAGATTGATGTACCCTGCAAAACTCTCACTAGAAATTAATGGAGAAACAAGATTCTTCCATGACAAGAGGAACTGGGGGAATTTGTGACCACCAATCCAATCCTACAAAAAATACTGAAAAACATTCTAGGGAGAGAAAAAAAGTACCAGGATTTCAGGAACAGTGGCAGAAAGGCCTCACTGAACAGGGCAGGCAGTAGAATGAAAGAGAAAAGTAGGTAAACAATGGCAGAAAAATAGCATAGCAGAGATGAGGCAGAGAAAGTTGTTTATAATCTCTAACATAGATGGCCTTGATACACTAAAATAAGAAATATAGGCAGAGTAGATCAGGAGGTAGGGTCTATCGAGATGCTCACTGTTTGAATGTCTACTTTGTATGCTTTAATTTTGTAAATTGAGCAACTATTTCTAGGAGGACAATATGTAATTTATCAATTAGTGATTTCTTACTGTTTATCTTTTTTAAAAAATTCTGTATTATTTATATCCTTTTCCTGTTTTTTTCTCTTTAAATAAAAATAAAATAAAATAAGATTGGCTAGAGGCTTATCAATTTCATTTATTCTTTCAAAGAACCAACTCTTTGACTCATTGATTCTTTGTATTGTTTTTTTAGTCTCTATTGCATTGATTTCTGTTCTAATCTTTGTAGTTTCCTCCCTTATTTTGGCTTTGGGCTTAACTTGCTCTTCTTTTTCTAGATATTTGAGGTGTAGCATCAGGTTGTTTATTTGTGTTCATTCTGTTTTCCTGATGTGGAAATTCACTTCAATAAAATTTCCTCTGAGGACTGCTTTCATTGCATCCCACAGGTTTTGGTAAGTTGTATTTGTATTTTCATTTGCTTGTAGGTATTGTTTAATTTCTTCTTTAATTTCCTCTGTGTCCCACTGATTCCTCAGGAATGTGTTATTCAATTTCCATGTGTTTGTGGGGTTTTTGAAGTTTCTTTTATCATTAATTTCTAGTTTCATGGTGCTATGATCCAATAACATGCATGGGATAATTTCAATTCTTTTGCATTTACTTAAGCATGTTCTGGAGGCTAGAATATGGTCTATTTTAGAGGATGTCCCATGTGCTGCTGAGAAGAATGTATATTCTGATGTTGTTGGATGGATCACTCTGTATATGTCCACCAAGTCCATTTGTTCACAGGTGTGATTCAGTTCTGTTATTTCTTTGCTGATTTTCTGCCTAACTGATCTGTCCCTTTGTGTCAATGGTGTGTTAAGGTCTCCTATTATAATTGTATTACTGTTTATTTGATTTTCCATTTCTGTTAATATTTGTTTTGTATAGCTTGGTGCTCCCTAATTTGGTGCATATATATTTAAGATTGTTACCTCTTCCTCTTGCCATTTTCACCTAGTAATATGTAGTGACCTTATTTATCTCTTTGAATCATTCTTGGTTTGAAGTCCACATTGTCTGCAAACAGAATAGCTACCCATGCTTTTTTTTTGGGGGGGGTTTCCTGTTGCATGAAGTATTACTTCCCACCCTTTGACTTTCAGTGTATGAATTTCCTTTTGGGTTAGATGGGTTTCTTGTAGACAGCATAAGGTTGAATGTTGTTTCTTGATCCATTCTGCCAGTCTATTTCTTTTAATTGGTGAATTGAGGTCATTTACATTAACAATTATAACTAATATATATGGGTTTACTTTTGACATGTTATTTTTCTGCCGTTGCTTCTTTACCTTTCCACTCTGTTTAATTGTCTGCCTTGTTTAGTGGTTTTTTCCTATGTCTATCTAGAATGTCTTTCAGTATTCTTTGCAGAGTTGGTTTGGTGGTCATGAGTATTTCAGCTGTTCTTTGTCATGGAAGCATCTTATTTCTCCATCAAATAACAGTTTTGCAGGGTACATTATTCTGGGTTAAAAGTAGTTTTCCTTTAGGATCTGAAATACTTCACTCTATGCTCTTCTTGACTTCACTGTTTGTATTGAGAAGTCTGCTGTGATTTTGATTTGCATTGCTTTATAGGTGATCTGTCTCTTCTCTCTAGCAACTTTTAGTATTCTGTTCCTATGCTGGACTTCTGGGATGTTGATTATTATATGTCTGGGTGTAGTTTTATTTTGGTTATGGCTATTTGGAGTTCTATATGCTTCACTGATCTGTATGTCAGTTTCCATTCTTGTGTTTGGAAATTTTCAGCTATTCTGTAAATAGCCTCTTGATATCATTTGTGTTGTCACCTTTTCTTTTGTTTATATCTATCAGTCTTATATTGTACTTCTTCACATCATCTTGTAGCTGTTGAATTGTTATTTCCTGGTTCTTTGTTATTTTTAAAAGATCTTTACTTTCCTGTTCACTAGCTGCAATCTTGTCTTCAAGGTCTGAAAGTCTATATTCACTTTTATTGAGGCAGTTTTGCAAACTTTCAATGGAATTTTTGATTTCCTGTATATTTCTCTGAATCTACTTCATGCATTCTGTTTGTTTCTTATATTGTTCATTCAAGGTTTCCAACTTTTTGCATTATTCTTCTAATTTTTAAACTATGTCTTCTTTAGAGGTGTTCAGCATTTCTTTCATTTCATTTAGCATTTCTTCTTTTACCTGGGAGATTATTTCTGATCTGAGTTCTTTTATAGCTTCCTGGAGTTCTTTACTTCAGTTGCTATCATTTCAGGTATCTCAGGGGTATGGCTTACATTTTCTTCTGTGTCCATGTCTCCTTAGGCTTGCTTGGGATGGGCTGGTGGTTTTAGATTGTATTTTGCTCTTTTACTTTGTCATTTTCCTATATTTCTGGGCTCTGAGTGATGTTCAAAGGCTACCCCATGCACTGTAAATCACCTCATGCACTTTCAACTCTCGTGGCAGTGTACAGGCAGCTGTCAGTAGTCTGGAGGTCACTGGGCATGGCCCATTTAGGCTGTTAGAAACTTCTGGTGTGGCCTTCAGTGATTTGGGAGGCTGGGCAGGGTGGGTCTCACTGGCTCAGAGTGATGCCCCAAGTCTTCCCTGTGTGCTGGAAATCACCTCATGCAGGAGACTGCAGGCAGCCCGGGGATCACTGGGTGTGGCCCAGTTAGGTCCACAGGGTCTTCTGTTGCGGTTTCTGGTGATCTGTGAAGTGGGGCAGGGTCTTTCTGGCTCAGAACGATGCTCCAAATCTTCCCTATGCACTGGAAATCACCTTGCACTGGAGTCTCTCAAGTAAGTTTTTAAGAATTATTTTTTATCTATGCACTGCTGAAAAAATTCCAATATATTTTATTAATTAATGTATTTATTTGTAGTAGTCACTTGTATTTTACCCTACAATATTTCATACACCTCTTCTTGACTTAATCTTGGGAACTAAGGATGTAGATAGAATTCGAGGTACAGTTAAAGCAATGATGATTGTGGACAGAAGAGGCAAAAGTAATCAATGTATCTATTGGCTGCTGACTAATCAGGACTTGTATTTTTTTGCAGTTTTTTTTTTATTTAAAGAGAAAAAAAACAGAAAAAAGTAAAAACATTACAGAATTTCAAGAAAAGAAGATAAACAGTAAGAAATCACTAGTTGATAGATTACATATTGTTCTTTTAGAAATAGTTATTCAAGTTACAAAATTAAAGCACACAAAGTGGACACTCAAGCAGTGAGAGTGCAAACAGATCTGTTCAACAATCCAACAAGAACCTAGAAATATGGTCATCAATCCCACACACCTAAAATACATGCAGCTATATCTTTTATAGTGCTTCCTATTTCCTCTTTTTTTACAATAGCAATTATACATTTTAAAAATTTTATTTAAAGAGAAGAAAAAAAGCAAAACAGAAAAAAGGGTAGCAACAATACAGAATTCTAAAAGAAAGAAAGAAAAATGAAAATGAGAAAAAGCCCCACTAAGAAATAGTAATTTATAGGACTTGTACATTATACATTCTGTGTAGGCCTGTAACTGTGTGATCAAGAGACTATTCTGTGTGGCTGATGGTCCCCAGTCATATTTCCCCAGTCATCATTCTCCAGCTTTGCTGCTATTCTGTGAAAACCTAGTGGATGTTTAATAAATTTCCTTTGTGCTTGAATGAATCAGAGCAAATTTCTTTTACTTGAAACAAAAAACTCTAACATCACTATCAACACTCAGTCAGTCAATTAAATCACCACGTGAATTCTATGGCAATACCATTGGCAAATGTGGAAATGGCTAGTGAAAACATCTTGAAGTAATAGGTTGATGGCAGCTTAGCAAATAGATTCAGAAATTCTGTCTCAGACATATAATTCATGAAATGATACTTTCACAGCACTTCAGCACAGCTTTATTTCAATTTTAGCCTTGTAAAAAACAAGCATACAGAATATAGCATAGAATGAATTTTTTTCATGGAAAGCCTTTTATGATTAATTTAACAACCATTATGACACTCGCAACTGAAGTAGTTTTGAGATAAATCAAACCACTTCAGTCCAAGATTTAGAATAGCTGTCAGCGTGAATTGAGTTTCTCAATTTTACTATTGTGAATACTGTTTAAGACAATCTACTATCTATTGAACAGGCGCTGTGTAATAAGAATTGGGGTAAACTACGTATGAGATGCAAAGACAGCACATAGAAGTGAATGAAGTCTTCCTGGGGGAAATGAAAATAAAGACTGGAGGAAGGTAATGTTTTTGGTATGCCTTTCACATCCCTTCAAAGGTGGGAAAACCATACTTAGATCTGTGCGTATACCTACATGTATTCCTCTATGTCTTTATCAGCTTCTCTAAAGAGAGGTAAAGCTTTAAAAATCACTCACAAATTACAAGACAGTGTAGTAGTCTGGGTTTTAGTTAAATTATAGGATGCAACTCAAGGACAAGTGCAAAGCTAATGTATTGAAAAGACATTAGAAACTTTCATAATTATTTGACAGTCAGAGAAATTAGGCTTACATGAAAACTGTACTGGAAATTCCTTCCATATCATTCTTCTGGTGCTCCAGAAAACTCATCTTACTAAAAATCCATACTGCTCCTGGGAAGAACATTTCTATGGTCCCAGTATTTTGTAGGTCCCAGGATGAATCTGATCAGTACATGCTCATGCTCTAGCTGCATGGGAGACTGGGGAAGTGAGCTGCTCCCTGGCATTTTCAGTTACAGTAAAATCTGTATTAGCTTTCTGATGCTATTGTAACAAATCCACACTTAGTGGCCTGACACAGCACTCCTATCTCTGTTCTCCTATTGCCTTCTGTGTGTGTGTGTGTGTGTGTGTGTGCGTGTGTGTGTGTGAACTCCCTCTCTCTACCTTCCTATTATAACATGTGATGGCAGATAGAACCTAGCACAATAACGCAAGATGATCACCTTGCCTTAGTCAGTTTCTCATCAGTGGACACAATACCTGACACAATTTAAAGTGGGAAAAGTTTATTTTGGCTCATTGTTTCAGCCCATGGCTGGCTGGCTCCAAGGCAGAAAAGGCATAGAAAGGTGGGGTGTGAACAGCTGC
This sequence comes from Hydrochoerus hydrochaeris, assembly GCA_004027455.1. Lineage (NCBI taxonomy): Eukaryota > Metazoa > Chordata > Mammalia > Rodentia > Hydrochaeridae > Hydrochoerus > Hydrochoerus hydrochaeris. The sequence continues at coordinate 558,942 of PVLA01000042.1, read as the reverse complement.
TTGTCCCATGACAGCCAGATAGCAGAGAGAGAAGGAAGAGCCAGAAATGAGAACATATCGTTATATCCTGTGAACTGATCCTTTCAATCAGGCCCTGTCTCTGACTTCAAAAATTTTCAGGAACATTTTGGATCTAAACCATAACACTTAATCTCAAGATTCTTCATTATATTTGTAAAAAGTAAAGCCTATATTGATAGGTTCCAGGGAATAGAGTCTAATATCTTTTAAGGTCAGATGCAACAAATTGTCCTTTATATTAGAAGGTATGTGTCAGTGTGCTTCACACCTCTAGAAATTTCACTAAGCTGGAACACCCTTGAAATTTTTTCAGGTTTGTTTCCCACTCTCTGACATATAAATATCTCTATATCTAGAAAAGTTGCAACCTCACATTTACTAGGTCTAATTAGAAAAAGATCAAGTATTCATAAAATATAATTATGTGTAGATAGATGCCAACAAAAAGAATCTTTAGTGTCTATTTAGTGTATATATATATATACACATATATATATAATTTATAATATAAGATCTTATAAGCTTGTTAGAAGACTGTTTGTTAGAAGCTTTTGTTAGAAGACATTCTATGAAACTAAATTGTATCTGTAAAACAAAGGCATCAAATAAGTAGTCAAGCTCAGTTTCTCTTGCTTTTCTTCCTAAGTTTAAATTCTAGTCTAAGAGTAAATTTAGGTAGACTCCAGTCCGGCAAGTAAGGCTCTTAATTAAAAAATGGACAACTTTCAATCTAGTCTAGTATATATTTCTCAAAGAAAGAAGAAAACCCAGAAGACCTAACCATGATGTAATATATAATGCTAGTTGTGTAAATGATTTGATAAACCACAATTTGAAACACAAGTATCTATGCATGTTGGCTAAATAATGTTTCATTTGAATTGATTTTCTACTTCCTTAGGAGCTACAGATATAATTTATAGAACTCATGATTTCCACAGTTCTGGCTCTAGAAAGAACATCTTCTTCTCAAAGTAGAATATATGAAAGTAAGGTCAAAGAGTGACCATCAGGCAGGCAGACAGCAGCAGACTGTTAAGGGTGCAATGTAACAGATAACATCTAGCCTGTCAGGGACACGGATTAGAAATAAAACTGTCCTATTTACTTGAGCTATATAATATCTCAAATTCTCAAACATCATGATAGAGATTTTAAAACTCAGCCTGCTTATGTATCTTCTAATGGGAAATAATACAAGAAAAAAATGCATTGTTATCAAGTTGCCCAGCCAAAGCCTACAATTTGCAGGATTCCTTGCAGTGAGAGTGATAGGATCTGATCAGTGTGACACTCTTGGGAGTGAGATTGTCATTTCGAGGTTGCCTTGGGGTTAAGTACAACACTTTTGGAGCATAAAAGGATGAGCATTTTCCTCCTTTTCCCTGTTTTTATTTTCCAGTTACTGGATGTGTTTAATGATTGCTAAATTTTTTGCTAGGACAGAGATACACTACATAGTAGTCTTCCTGACAATTCTCAGCAGCTCCTTCCTCCAGTCAGGATATCAGCAAGCTGGGTATTGACAGTGGGCTTTGTACCAGTTTAACCATGGAGACTTTCAACCAGCACTGACCAAAGTAGTTCATGTATAAGAAGTGATTGAAAATTACCATGTATGTTTAACTTTCAAAAGTGTATGATAGTAAAAAACAAACATTGTTACTAATCCATCTCACAATACTCCTCCTCACTTCAAAAATACACCAGTCTTGTAACTTTCTGAAGTAGCTCTGAAAGTCTTTTACTGTAATACTTTTTAAAAAAATAACATATGCTGTAATTTTTATCACACCTCCTAAATCACTAGGCACTACATCACTGAGGTCTCATGCAGACTGTACTCAATAAAGAGTAATTTCACAACTTTTAAATCTCCAACGTCTAGCATAGACCCCGGAGCCCTGGGTGGTCTCTGATTGACAGAGTCCAGACTGTTACCTGTACCCTTCTTTTAAGAAAGCTAAGAAATCAAGTGCAGGGGTTTCTCAGTCACCTTTAAGGGCTGATTCTAAGACTCCCTGAAGGTTTTTGTGGGTGCTTAAGTTTCTCATGTAAAATGGCATAGTATTTGTATAGAACCTACACACATACATTCTACATACTTTAAAAAAATCTCTACATATAATTCCAAATACAATGGAGATGCTACAATATATGTATTCATGCATTATTAAATATATGTTTTAATGTATTATTTAGGGAATAATGACAGGAAAAGGTCTGCATGTGTTCAGTTGAGACATAATTTTTTTGAAATCCTTTTGATCCACAACTAGTTAAGTTTACAGATGGAAACTCTGGAGATAGAGATTCAGTTGGCTTCCATATGTCCTTAGAAACATAAGTGGGAGGTTTTTTTGTAAATAAATAAAGAGAGTTCAGATGTCCTGGACAATGAAGAAAGAATGAATAATCACTACTGCAGGGATGGAATTTATAATCTTCCTACCCTGGTGCCTAGACTGAAAGATGAACAACGAATGCTTAAATAAAATGTGGATATTTAACTAGAGAAATGAACAATGAACCTTTACCTTAGTTTCATACTGGTACTAAAAACGCCCCACGAGGCCGACAGCCTCCCCAAACCTGCTAACTCTCCTACTTCTTTTCCCAGGATGCATCTACTGCCCTCCATCTCAGTGTCTGTTCAGCGACCGGTTCTAACCTAGACCGTGAGGACTACAGTGGTGCACCCTGCCCGACGCAGGCTTCTTTCTGCATAGGAGATCTCCGCGCTGCACCGTCGGACTCCAGGGCTTGCTTTGTATCTTAGGCTTCTGCTTTACAGCTGAGTTGCCCTCCGTGCTGCTGCTTTCCTTCTTGGCTATCCCGCTAAGTCCTGATTGTCTTGAAACCCAGACCATTGCAATCCTGGCAACTATGAGGCGATTTCAAAGGTGCTTCTAGTTGTTAGAGCAAGTAATTATATTAAAACTGTGCAAAGCTAGGGTCATACCAAATCGCTCATACGCTGACAAGGTAAATTAAATTCAGTTGGTCTATGGTGGCAGCATGGAATCTGAATCTTCAAAAATACCACAGTAAGCTCTTTAATGTACACCACAACTTAAGTACTCTAGAATTAGAATTCTCCGAGTTCTACCACTAGGAATCACAAAACAAAGGAGGTGGAGGAGGCCAAGAAGTCAAGGACCAAGGTTTCAAATCAGCTAGACTTTTGACCTCAGGGTTATTATGGGAAGGAACCAATGGTCTTCTATTAAGTAAAAGGAATGAAATTTCCAATCACTAAGGTCCTTCCAACTTGGAAACTCTCAAATAAAATGCAAAGTTTTTCAAAAACATCAGGATTCTTTTTGACGCAAGGGAAAACATAACTTTGAGGTAAGACAGATATGAGTGTGAATTCTGCAATAGTCAGTTATTTGCTATAGGACCATGGGCAAATCACAAATTTTGAAACAGTATCCTCATTTGAAAAATAGGAACAATACTGACTTTCTCTTACATTAGTTATAAAAGGCAAAGAAAGAAAATTAGAGATAAAATTATTTCCACCCCTTTGGGTTGATGTGAGAATTAAATGAGCCAAGACATGTAAGATGACTATACACATATGACAAATGTTTGCTGTTCTTGTTTTTTTTATTATGATAGGACTCTAGAGAATGTCCAGAGATGCTACTTCCTTTCCTTTTATCTCTGGATATTTAATCTGCCAAAGTGCTTTTAGCAGAAAGGTCCTAAACTCAGCGAAGGTTTTCAATTGGTTTGAACTGTCTGAGTGGTTTTGGGTTTTCCTTTTCTCTCTTCCAGTTTATTTAAATGATTTCATTTTTCTCTCAGTTGCCAGTCCTGTGATGAGGCTCTTAGCACATAAAACATACTGAGTATTGTTCATCTCTTCCCTCGTAAGTGAGCTTCTCTCTACTGTTTGTGTGATGGGATAATCAGATTGTGGGTCGGAAATGGAAAGAACAATGAACATAATATATGGTCTAAATTAGTATCAGTTGCCTCCAGATTAAGAGTGAAACCAGGGAAACATTTCTCTGCATGCAAACAGAAAAGGGTACAGTCTCAAAAATGTTGTCGGTAATTAATCCATGGAGAGTTACAGATGGCCAGTGACTCATTGATTGGAGCAGACATGATTACCTCAAGGAACATGCTATGCTGGACCTCAGAGAATGTGAATGGATTTTTCACAGCCATTTCCTGGAAGACTGATTACATAATAAAATCAGCAAAAATGAGATGAAAACTGAAAGCAATTGACTACAGTGTGGATGCCGGAAGTACATCTGGTACAACACTTTCATTTTATTTTATTTTTTGTTATTTTAGGTATACATAATGATCACATTCATCATTTATACTTGTACATGATGTAACTTCTTTTTTTTCCTACTCCACTACCCTCCTTTCAGACCCTCATCCCCTCCTTTTTTACAAAAGCTTTGTTTCCATTTTTTTCTTCTTTTCTCATATTTTTATCTTTTCCATTCCTTCCTTTCCCCCTCCCACCTCCCTGGTTCCTCTTCCCATTTGGACACTTTCTTCCTATTTTGCAATATTTGTTATACACTTTGGTCCTTTCATACTTTCAGTTTCTCACACCAATGAAACAATGGTGTTTACACATGAGTGTCCAATTTGTTTCACTTAAGAGAATGATCTCAAGGTGTATCTAGAAATGCCTCAAGCTTATCTTCTTTGTGGCAGAGTAGTGCTCCATTGTATAAAAATCCCACATTCATCAATTGATGAACATTTCTAAGATTTAGCTATTAGACGAGGTGAGTTGCAGCTTGCCAGGGCAGTCCCGGAAAAGTTTGGGACCATCAATCCTGGCGGCTGGGTGCTGACCAGCCCCCTTAGGCCAATGGACTAGGCTCCTGAAGTTCCGTGGGCTTGAGTGGACCATGCCCAGTGACCTTCATTCAACTAGGGGAGCCAGGCCGGCCCAAGGGGGAGCCAAGCTGGTGTGGTGCCACGAGGTGAGTTGCAGCTCACCAGGACAAGCCCGAAAAAGTTTGGGACCATCAATCCCTGCAGCTGGGCACCTGCCCAGCCCCTTAGGACACTGGACTAAGCTCCAGAGGTTCTGTGGGCTTGAGTGGTGGGCTTGAGTGGACCATGCCCAGTGACCTTCATTCAACCAGAGGAGCCAGGCCCACCACACAAGGGGAACCAAAGCCAAGTGAGTCGCAGCAGCAGAGAGCTCAGGAAGTGATTTCCAACACATCCAAGGAAAGCTTTGGAAAATTGCTGGAAACACAGAAATATAGGAAAATGACAAAACAAAAGACCAAAATGCAATCTCAAACCTCCAGCCCATCCCAGGAAAACCTAGGAGCCATGTACATAGAAGAAAATATTACACATACACCTGAAATGCCTGAAATGATATCAGCTGAAATAAAGAAGCAAGTATGGGAAGCTATGAAGGAATTCAAATCAGAAATATTCTCCCAGGTAAAAGAAGAAATGATAAAAGTAGTGAAAGAAATACTGAATTCATCCAATGAAGACATAGCTGAAAAATTAGAGGAACAAAGCAAAATGATAGAATCCCTGAATGAACAGTTTAAGAGACAAACAGAATGCATTAAGCAGATTCAGAGATATACAGGAAATCAAAAACGCTAATGAAAGTTGCAAAAACTGCCTCAATGAAAGTGAAGATAGAATCTCAGACCTCAAAGATAAGATTGCAGCTAGTGAACAGAAAAGGAAAGATCTTCTAAAAATAACAAGAAATCAGGAAATAACAATTTAGCAGCTACAAGATGATGCAAAGAAAATATAAGATTAATAGGGATAAAAGAAATAGAAAGAGACAACACAAACGATATCAAGAGGCTATTTACAGAAGTAATAGCTGAAAACTTCCCAACATGAGTATGGAAACTGACATACAGATTAGTGAAGCATATAGAACTCCAAATAGCCATAACCAAAAAAAACTACACCCAGACATATAATAATCAACATCCCAGAAATCCAACATAAAAACAGAATATTAAAAGCTATTAGAGAGAAAAGATAGGTCACCTATTAAGGAAAACCTATCAGAATCACAGCAGACTTCTCAACACAAACAATGAAGTCAAGAAGAGCATGGAGCGAAGTTTTTCAGATCCTAAAGGAAAACAATTTCCAACCCAGACTGATGTACCCTGAAAACCTGTCCTTCAAAATGGATGGAGAAATAAGATACTTCCATGACAAAGAACAGCTGAAGAACTTCATGATCACCAAACCAAACCTACAAAGAATACTGAAAGACATTCTAGATACACATAGAAAAAAAACACTAAACAAGGCAGACAATTAAACAGAATGGAAAGTTAAGATACAACATCAGAAAGATAACATGTCAACAATAAACCAATATATGACAGTTATAACCATTAATGTAAATGGCCGCAATTCACCAATTAAAAGAAACACACTGGCAGAAAGGATCAACAAACAACATCCAACCATAAGCTGTCTACAAGAAACCCATCTAACCCAAAAGGAAACTCATAAACTGAAAGTCAAAGGATGGAAAACACTACTCTATGCAACAGGAACTCAAAAAAAAGCAGGGGTAGCTATTCTGTTTGCAGACTATGTGAACTTCAAACCAAGAATGGTCTGAAGAGACAAAGAAGGTCACTACATACTAGTTAGGGGAAAACTACAAGAGGAAGAGATAACAATCTTAAATATATATGCACCAAATTCCAGAGCACCCAACTACACAAAGCAAGTATTAACAGAAATGAAAACTCAAATAGGCAATAACATAATTATAACAAGAGACCTTAACACACCATTGACACAAAGGGACAGATCAACTAGACAGAAAATCAGCAAACAAATAACAGAACTGAATCACACCTGTGAACAAATGGATTGATAGATGTATACAGAGTGTTCCATCCAAAAACATCAGAATAAACATTCTTCTCAGCAGCACATGGGACATTCTCTAAAATAGACCATATACTAACCCACAGAACATACTGAAGTAAATGCAAAAGAATTGAAATTATCCCATGCATATTACTGGATCATAGTACCATGAAACTGGGAATTAATGATAAAGGTAACTGCAAAAACTCCACAAACACATGGAAATTAAATAATATACTCTTGAGCAATCAGTGGGTCACAGAGGAAATTAAAGAAGAAATTAAACAATATCTACAAGCAAATGAAAATACAAAGACAACTTACCAGAACCTGTGGAATACCATAAAACTGGTCCTCAAAGGAAATTTTATTGCAGTGAATTTCCACATTAGGAAAACAGAACAAACACAAATAAGCAACCTGATATTACACCTCAAACATCTAGAAAAAGAAGAGTAAGCCATGCCCAAAGCCAAAAGAAGGGAGGAAATTATGAAGATCAGAGCAGAAATTAATGCAATAGAGACTAAGAAAACAATTCAAAGAATCAATGGATCAAAGAGTTGGTTCTTTGAAAGAATAAATAAAATTGACAAGCCTCTAGCCAACCTAATTTAAAAAAGGAAAGAAAAGACTCAAATTCATCCAATGCAGAATGAAAAAGGTGAAATCACTTTCGACTCTGTGGAAATACAGAAGATCATCAACAACTATTTCGAAAACCTCTACTCTCATAGGTTCGATAACACAGAAGAAATGGACAGATTCCTAGAAACATACAAACCACCAAAGCTGGATCAAGAAGATGTAAAACTGCTTAATAACCCAATTTCTATTAATTAAACTGAAAATTTAATCAAGTCCCTACCAACAAAGAAGAACCCAGGCCCAGATGGATTCACAGCAGAATTCTACAAGAAATACAAAGAAGACTTAATGCCAACACTCCTCAAACTCTTCAATGAAATTGAAAGGGAAGCAATTCTCCCTAAGTCATTCCTGGAATCAAATATCACTCTAGTACCAAAACCTGAGAAAGACCCAACTAAAAAAGAGAATGACAGGCCAATCTCTCTAGTGAACATAGATGCAAAAATTTCAATAAAATATTGGCAAACAGGATGCAGCAAATCATCAAGAAGTTTATACACCATGACCAAGTGGGATTCATCACAGGCATTCAAGAATGGTTCAACATATGTAAATCAATAAATGTAATCCACCATATCAATAGAGCCAAAAGAAGGAATCACATGATCATTTCTATAGATGCAGAAAAAGCTTTTGATGAGATCCAACACCCACTCATGATAAGAACCTTACAGAGAATTGGAATAGATGGTCTTTACCTCAATATGATAAAGGCCATCTATGACAAACTAACAGCCAGTGTCATATTAAATGGCCAAAAACTGAAAGCCTTTACCTTGAAATCAGGCACAAGACAAGGATGTCCCTTATCACTGCTCCTATTCAATATAGTATTGGAAATACTAGCCAGAGCAATTAGACAAGAGAGAGAAATAAAAGGAGTAAAGATAGGAAAAGAAGAAGTTAAATTATCATTATTTGCAGATGACATGATACTCTACATAGAAGACCCGCAAAACTCCATTGAAAGACTCCTAGATATAATAAATAAATTCAGTAATGTAGCTGGATACAAAGTAAATACTTAAAAATCAATAGCATTCTTATACACTAACAACAAAATCACCGAGAGAGAAAAAAGAGAAGCCACATCCTTCACACTAGCATGCAAAAAAATGAAATAGTTAGGAATTAATCTAACAAAAGATGTAAAAGAGTTTTATGGGGAAAATTATAATACCCTGAAAAAAGAAATCAAAGAGGACCTCAGAAAATATAAAGACATCCCTTGTTCATGGATAGGAAGAATACATATTGTGAAAATGGCCATTCTCCCAAAATTGTTATACAGATTCAATGCAATCCCAATGAAAATACCACTAACATACCTCATAGATCTAGGGAAATCACTCCTAAAATTCATCTAGAACCAGAAGAGACCTAGAATAGCAAAGGCAATTCTAAGCAGCAAAGCCAAGACAGGAGGCATCACAATCCCTGACTTGAAGTTATACTACAAAGCTACCATAGTAAAATCAACATGGTACTGGAATAAAAACAGACCTGAAGATCAATGGAATAGACTAGAAGATACAACTACGAACACACTCAACCACCTTATCTTTGACAAAGGGGCCAAGCATGTTCACTGGAAGAATGACAGTCTCTTTAATACATGGTGCTGGAAAAACTGGCTATCTATATGATAAAAACTAAAATTAGACCCATGCCTATCACCATGTACTAAACTAAAATCGAAATGGATCAAAGATCTAAATATTAAAACAGAGACACTAAATCTGTTGCAAGACAAAGTAGGTAAAAATCTTGAAGACATAGGGGTAGGTAAAGAATTCATAAACAAGAACCAAACTGCATGGGAAATACTTCCCAGAATGAATAACTGGGATCACATATTATTAAAGAGTTTCTGCATGTCCAAAGAAATCTCCAGAAGAGTGAAAAGAAAACCCACAAACTGGGAAAAAAATCTTAGTGAACTGTCCCTCAGACAAAGGACTTCTGTCTAGAACTTATAGAGAATTAAAAAAAAAATCAGACCCCTGAAATTTAAAGACCCAATCCAAAAATGGGCATCCAGTTTTGATGAAGACACAGTTCTCAGATGAAGAAATACAAATGGCAAATAAACACATGAAAAAATGTTAATCATCATTGGTTATTAGAGAAATGCAAATTAAAACCACACTGAAATTCCATCTTGCTGCAGAAAGAATGGCCAGGATCAACAAAGCTACCAACAACAAATGCTGGAGAGGCTGTGGGGGAAAAGGAACTCTTTTGCACTATTGATGGGAATGTAGACTGGTGCAACCACTGTGGAGGTCAATCTGGAGATTCCTCAAAAAGCTGGGGTTGGAGGTCCCATTTGACCCAGCTATTCATCTTAGGCATATTCCCAGAAGAACTGAAAACATCTTACCACAGTGATATACATGCACTCAAACTTATAGCAGCACAATTTGTAATAGCCAGATCTTGGAAACAACCTAAGTGCCCATCAACCGAGGAATGTATAAAAAATTGTGGTACTTTTATACAATGGAGTACTACTCAGCTATAAAGAATGATCACATTGAGATATTTATAAATAAATGGATGCAAGTTGAATCTATACCTATAAGTGAAATAAATCAAACTCGTGTATAAATACCGTATATTCTTCCTAGTATAAGAAATGGTAAGAGTACAGAAGATTTTATGGTAATCATGGTTCACCATTATACTGCTTTGAAGTCTTATGTTTTCATTCATTGGTTGGAATGGTTTTATTCTGTTTTGTTTGATCTTAATATATGTGATCATATGAATAGTTACTTTGAAGGCAAGACAATATGGCAGCCATCGTTGATTTAACATCATCTTGCTCTGAAGTCCTACCATGATCTTGTTTTTCTATTACCATTGGTTTTACCACATTGTGTCTTATTGGATTTTAATATGTATTATAGTATAAACAAAATTTTTATGGAAAATGAGATAACCTAGCAGCCATTGTTCATCTTCAGTTATTTGGTTCAGAATGCCTTGCAATACTTTCATTCTCTTGAGTGGTTTTATTCTATTTTGTTATGTTTGACATTATTGTGTGTAAGGCTAAGCTCAACTATTTCAAAGAAAGAGACATTATGATAGCTACTGTTAACATCTAATTGTCTTGTGAAGTGCTGTGTTGCTTACATTGTTCTGTTCTGATCTGCTTGGATCTGTCCTGTTTTGTTTTATTCTCTTTACAATAAAAAAAAATTTTTAAAAGATTCAGCTATTACAAACAGTACGGTTATAAATATGGTTGTGCATGTATCATTGTGGTTTGATGCTTGTAATTCTTTCAGGATGCTACCAAGAAGGGGAGTAGCTAGATCGAATGGACCTTTAGTCTTAAAATTTTTAGAAATCATCACACTGATTTCTAAGGGGTTGAACCAGTCTACATTCCCATTAACTGTGGAGAGGAGTTACTTTCTCCAATCAGTCTTCAAGTATTTTTTTTTTGGTTGACTTCTTGATTAATGGGTGAAATGGAATCTTAGCATTGTTTTAATTTGCATTTCTCAAATGACCAATGATGTTGAATATTTTTTCACGTTTACTTGTTGTTTATACTTCTTCCTCTGAGAAGTATCTATTTCAGAGGCCCATTGTTAGATTGGGTTTTTTAATTTGGGAAGTCTGGTTTTTTTTAGCTATTTAAATATTCTAGATAGTAATTTGAGGAACTAGAAATACTGGTTTCTCACCCTGTGGGTTGTCTCTTTACTATTCTTTAAGATGAGAAAACTGAGTCCATAGAATTTAAGTGTTTGCATGCCGGTGAATCATGACTCTAAGCCCCCCCCCCCCGCCTTTTTTTGCATGAAAGTAGATAACAAACTACAGAACTAGATTTGTCCAGGACATATAAAATTGTAAGCTTTGATGATGAACTTCTCCATCTATTTAAAACATTTGTTGTTTGTGACCAAAAAATGTCTGGAATATTAGAATTTATGTATATGCAATGAACAGAAGGCTTGAGTACACATAGTCCAGAAAATCCAACGTGTCACCACAGTTGTCAGAGATTATATGTTTTATACCTAATGACTTACGAGTGAAGCTGATTGATTGATGGAGTGGATTGGATCCACACTACTGGAATCCAGTTAGTAGCTCTGCCTCTTACCAGCAGTGTGTCTCTCAGAAGGTTAGCTTTTCTTTCTGTGCCTCACTGTTTGCATATGTATAATGGGATAGTAATTGTTGCTCCCTGCCTCTACTGCCAATAGTAAATGTATTAATATAAAGCATTTAGAAGGGTGTGTATACATAATAAGCATTGTTAAATATTAACTTTATATTTCAAAATGAACAATTTCAGTTTTTATTTTTAAATAACTCAACAGCTGTGGGCTGTTGAGGCAGGAATTTCAGGGAAGGGAGCCCCAGAAGCAGAGCCCAGTGGTAAGGCATTCTATGGACAGTGCATACTTTGGAAATAATGGTGGTCCTACATTTATTAATCATGATTTTATACTTTCCTTTGAAACAGTCAGCTCAAAGTCAATTCTACTGTAATCTTAATAATCATCCAAGTTAGCTGCAGGGGTAATAAAGCAGTTCTTTATGACAATACATGGTATCTGAGACAGAGAATCTCCTCTCTGGGTCTGAAGAATCTCTGGTCTAAATTTTCCACTGTCTGTTTCTTTCTCACAGAGCCCTGGTCACAGCCTGCCACGCTAAATGGCCCCCTTTGCTCTTTCCATAGTGGATATTTTAAGCACATATTTTTCATGTATGAGAAATAAAATACTATTTTAAGGACATTAATTTGGGGGTTACCTGCTTGATAATGATCAAACATATGATCATATTAAGACCTTCACCAAACTCTGCCAAGGTTGTGAGATCTCCCTCCAATCTACTCCACTCTGTAATATGCAATTCAAATTTTTAAAAATCATGCCATAAAACTAGCATGATAAATTCCAACAAAATTTTGATTGTTTTGCCATGGTAATCACTTTGGTGTTACCTTAAAATATCATGTAGAAAGCTTTTACAACATAAATTTTTTCACTTTAAATATAAATTTGCTCATGTCTAGTGAAAAACACAGTCAAATTTCTCTTCATAGACATAAAACCTTGTACCATTTACAGGGCAACAATGACTTCTTCCCTTTTTGTGGAAAAGATGAGAGATTAGCAAATGTAGAGTCTTATCATCTGTACTGATAAATCATACAATGAATTCCATGAAAGATAAAGTTCTCATTATTGCAACAAGTGGATTGTATTAACTTGTTAAGTTCCCATCAGAAACTGTCACAAAAAAATTTGTACTAGTCTATTGTTCCTGTTTAATATTATATTTTTAAAATTTCACAGAGTGATCTATACATTATGCCTATGTTAAAGTAAATAATGAACTATTCATTGAAATTTACCATTTCTAGTCACTTAGCCAAACTACAATCTATTCTTTCTTTCCCAATCTGTGGTGATTTTGCCTTACTCTTTTTTTTGTTCCAACCAGTTTTTGTCAGGACATTTTAGATATAGATAATGATCACATTCATCATAGAGAATTTGTATCTGAGCATGATGTAACTGTTCTCTTTTTCCCCATCCACCTACCCTCACTCCAAACCCTTCCTCTTCTCCCCATGTAAAAAAGCTTCGTTTCTGTTTTTTCCTTTGTCTCTGGCTCTCTCTGTCTCTCTGATCTCTCTCTGTCTCTGTCTCTCTGTCTCTCTGTCTCTCTGTCTCTCTCTCTCTCTCTCTCTCACACACACACACACACACACACACACCAGGAATCAGACTCAAGGTCTTGTGCTTGCCAGGCAGATACTTATTTATTTCCTCATTTTTTAAAAGCTTTTCTCTTCTTTCCTTTCTCCCTGCCCTCTGCCCTGGTTCCCCTCCCTATTTGAACATTTTTGTCTTGTTTCACAATATTTTTTGGTTCTTTTTACACTTTTGAGTTCTCACACCAGTGAAACAATATGGTATTTACACATGTGTGTCCAATTTATTTCACTTAAGAGAATGATCTCAGGATGCTCTCACTTATCTAGAAATATCTAAGGCTTATCCTTCTTTATGGCAAAATAGTACTTCTTTGTATAAAAGAACTGTATCTTCTTTATCCATTCATCAGTTCATGGGCTTTTGGGCTGCTTCCAAGCTTTGGCTATTACAAACTAGGCTACTATAAACATGGTTGTGCATATAGCACTGTGGTTTGGTACTTTTAATACTTTTGGGAAGATAACAAGAAGGCGAATAGCTGAATCAAATGGACTCTCTAAGTAGTTTTTTGAGGACTCTCCACACTGACTTCCACAGCCTCCCACAGCAGTTGCACAAGTCTACACTCCCCCCTGCAATGGAAAAGGGTTCTTTTTTCCCCACAGCCCCTCCAGCATTAGTTTTTGGTTAATGTCTTGATGATAGCCATTCCTTTTAGGGTAAGATGGAATCTCAGCATTGTTTTAATTTGCATCTTTTGAATAACCGGTGAAGTTGAACATTTTTTCATATGTTCATTTACTGTTTGTATTTCTTCATCTGAGAAGTGTGTATTCAAGATTAAAGAAGCAATATCTTTCTCACTACCATAGAAAAAAATGAAATACTTAAGAATCAATATAATGAAATAAGCAAAAATAACTCTACATTGATATCTACAATACTCCAAAAAAGGAGATTGAAGAGGATATCAGAAAATGGAGACATATCCCTTCCTCTTGGGTGGGAGGAACCAATATGGCAAAAATGATCATGCTTCCAATATTATTATACTGATTTAATGCAATTCTGACCAAAATTCTAGCAGTATATCTCTCAGAACTAGACAAAACCTAAAATCCATTTGGAACCAGAAGGGAACTAGAATAGCAAAGGCAATTCTGGGCAACAAAGGCAAAGCAAGGGGTATCACAATCCCAGACTTAAAATTATACTACAAAACTGCTATGATAAAAAAAAACCCAGCATGTTGCAGGCAATAAATAAATCTGAGGATCAATGGAATAGGTTAAAAGATGTAGAAACAACTCAAGACATACTTAGCCACCTTATCTTTGACAAAGAACACATTCGGTGGAAGAAAGATAGCCTCTTTAATGAATGGTGTTGGAAAAACTGGCTCTACACATGCCAAGACTATAACTAGACCCATGTCTATCACCATGCACTAAACTAAAGTCAAAATGGATCAAGGATCTAAATATTAAAACAGAAACATTAAATCTACTGGAAGATAGAATAGGTTGAACAGTTGAAGACATTGGTGTAGGTGAAGACTTTATAAACAAAATGCTGACCACACAGGAAATATCACAAAGAATTAACAACTGAGCTCATCTTATTGTAAAGCTTTTGCACAGCAAGAGAAACCACCAACAGAGCGAAGAGACAATGGACAGTGTGGAAAAAGGTATTTGCCAGCTGTTATTCAGAAAAAGAACTACTACTATTTAGAATATATAAAGGACTCAAAAAAATCAGACTCCCCAAATTTAAAGACCCAATCCAACCTACATTCTAATCTAAATTACTTCCATAGCTTTTTAAATGGGTGAAACTATCCACTTCATCTGGGAACAATTTGTTATAAGTCAGATCATTTGTATACACATGATGAAAAATTGGAAGTACATTTTTCCTTGGACATTTGGAACAAAATAAGAAATCTCAACAACAAAACACTTAAAAAATGCACTAGTATATCATACTAGTATCATATCATGTGCACTAGTATCTAGAGTAAAATGACATGGATGTAAACAATATCCTTTGCCTGACTACTGGGTCTCTGTGTTGAGTATCTCTTCCTTTACTTTCTTTTTAAATACATTAATTTCAATAGACAAAATCATACCTAATCAATAGAAGGTACACCTCTGGTTTGGACAAGAATCTGATTAGCTCTGATTCTCTGGTAACTTGCCAGGTTCAGGTTGCTTTTTGTTGCAATAGTGTTGATAGATGCTATTATTTTTTGTGTCTAGATGTCCCTCCAAAGCTTCATGCAGTCCTAGAGGGGGCTTTTTCAGAGGCATCTAGAGATAGAATGTGTGATGCTGGGATTAAGGATGTGGAATGCTAAATTAGTCTGCTGATTAGTCTGGCACCCTAAATCCAGTAGCCTAGATAAAATACAAAAGTTCCAGAAAGACGCTGCTATGTTAGAGGCTTACTGATTCCCTTGATGCCTTCTGCCTTTCTCTGTGATGCCCTTCTGCCATGCCCCTCTGCCTTGGAGCTATCAATTACAGACTGAACTCCCTACAAACTGTGAGAGAAACAGACCTTTCCTCCTTTAATGTTGGGTGTCTTATAATTTGTCTCAGTAGGGATAAAAGTAACTAAGACAGATTATAATACCAGAAGGACACTGAAAGATTGAGCAAAGAAGAAGGAGAGGTTCTAAGAGAGGGACGGGAACAGAAGGAGGAGGCAAAGGTAGGAAGAAAGAGGAATATGTGAAGAAGGAAGAGGGGAAAAAAACAGATGGAGAAAAAATGTGTTGGGCACATGGACTATGTGTTTGAAACTTTTATCACAAAAATGCTTTAGGAAGTCTGCAGAAGGTTATGCATTTTTATCACTCATTTTATAGAAGAGGCACCAGAAGCTGAAAGTTAAATCATTTTCAGCGGCTCACTTTGTGAGAGATTCTGTATCTCACCTCTGTCTGGTTAAGAATTCCACCTTCTTCAGGCAGACGGTGTCCTTCCCTCCCTTCTGTGTCCTAGGGAAGTGTGTACAGATGCTCACACTGCTAGCTGCTGGTGGATTCATTTCCTCCTTGGACGACTGAGAGCTCCCAGAGAGTGGGCATCTTCTCATCCATCTTGCCCGCTTGGCACCCGGCACAAAGCAAGTGAGCTGCAAATATCTACAGACTGAGAGTGAAAGAGCTATAAAGTCAAATGGTAGTAAGATAACTTAGCATTGAAAAAGTTACCATTACTCTAATAAAGACCTAATCCAGTCATTATTGCAAAAAGTCAGCCTACACTAAACAAAACATCTTTGTCAGATAACACTTTCCCTTCAATTTTTAAAATCTCCCTCTCTCTCCTTCTCTCTGTCTCTCTTTCCCCTCATTCTCTCATTACTTTTGCAGTGCCAGAAATTTAACCTAGAACCTTGTCTTTATTTTCAAAGTCATTTTACTATGTTTCAAAAACTTTAATAAATCTACTCATCTATGACACTAAGTTAATAATCCTCTATGCAACCAATTGAGTTAAAACTATGAACACTACTTTGTGCATAAGTAAAGCTAGAAAGCAGAATTTTTATTTCTTTCAAAGGGGAAATACATTGATCATCATAACATCACATTCTGTTTCTTTTTAAAAAATGTAGTTTTCTAAGAGACTTTAGGAAGTACTTGAATTAGCTTGTTAGGGCTGCCATGAAGACAGTACCATAGATTAGTTAACTTAAACAACAGAATTTCATTTTCTCACGGTTCTAGAGGATAGAAATCCAAGATTAGGTGCCCGTAGGCTTGTTTTCTCTGGGGTCCATGTTTTCTTGTCTGCAGATGGCCATGTGGGTTTGTTTGCAGTAGTGAGTGTCTTACAGCTAAATAAAGTTCATCCTTTGGTGCTGTTTGACTCACCAAAAAAGGCTCATGGGGCTCTCCTGTTACCCAGCTCCACACAGAAAGCCAGGCTTCTTATCTACTTTAAATTTGAAAACAGGTTGAGATTGTTTCTATTCTTCAATTCCTCTCATCTTGCACCTTACTGTGTAGGCTCCTGTTCCAGAGCACCCAAGTTATTCTTAGGGAAAACTAGTGCTATGGTTTATATTTGGATGCCCTCCCAAGCCTCATGTAATTATGGACACGGCTGAATCCAGCATTCATGATTGGTTCATTGTCTAGCACTGCAGTTGATGGTGTGAGCGCTACACCCACCCAGGGGCAGAGCCAACATACAGTGTAAGGGCAGGAAGACGGCATTGCATGTCTTTTATCTTTTTGCTTGGTTCACTTTTGCTGTTTTGTGGGGGCCATGAATGGTGGCCCCACCACGCCACCCTGTCTTGGAGCCAGCTGAGTATGGACTAAAACCTCCAGAATTGTAGGAAATAAATTTTCCCTGCCCTAATTTTAGGCATAAAGTATGTTGTCTCAACAATGAGACAAAAGTAACCAAGACAACTAGTTATTTGTAGGAATCACTAATTTTATGGTTTAACCAGTCTCCCTATGCCCTTGGGCAAGCTCTCCTCTGTGAATGTCTTTATCCTAATTTCCTCTTTCTATTAGGACACAATCATACTGTATTGGAGGAAAGATTTATTTATTTATTTATTTAGGTACCGGGGATTGAACTCATGACCTTGCACTTGCCAGGCAGGTGCTTATGCCACTAAGCTAAATCCCTGGCCCTCATACTGTATTGGGATCCACTCTATCTAATGCCCTCATTTTAAATGCATTCTTCAAAAAAATAAATAAATAAATAAATAAGTGCATTCTTCACTGCTGAAAGCCATCGCTATTGCTTGTGTTCCATTGGAGAGATGGCTCCTAAAAAAAGAATCCATAGATAGGGGCTGAGTGTCTCCTCCCACCAGAGCAGGTTCAACACTGAGCCTAGCAGACTCTGTGTTGAGTCGTTAGGTTGGATGATGCCTGCTAGACAAGATAGAAATCAGCCTAGAAATCTCTAATCTAGCTCCAAAGGTCTCAAAATTACTTGTGGATTTGGTACATTGATTGATCATGTTCTCTTATGAATTGTTCTGCATCCCTCTGCTGTGAGCACTGGAGATGATGGCTATCGTTGTAATAGAGAAAATGCTACTTAATAAGCTACTCTATCCTTTCAGAACTGTGAGGAAGACATAAAGTTATTTGCTGAGCAATGAGCCATGTCCAGGAAGTGCTGGGCAGTGGTAACTGCCTTTGGGTTTGGCCTTTATGCTAACAGTCACTCAGTTTCCCTGCATACAGAAGAGGAACAGCTCTTTAATGACAACTGATTTAGGGTGTCCACACAGGAGCGCCTCCAATTAGTGACCAGCAACAGCCTGCAGTATCCTGAATGCCCTGGAAGAGGCCAGCTGTGTAAAACTGTCCCCTAGAATGATGACATTGTCCTCTGTCTGTCTATTTGTGGTGTCATTAACAAGTTAAAATAAAACTCTTTTGACAGGTGTTTTTGTTTCATGACTAAGAGTTGATGGCTCTGTGAATTGCAGTATGTTTTTATGAGCTCACATAACTCACCGGTATCTGCACCACACTGGCACTTCTTCCACAAGGCCCTGACTGGGGAGGTCAGACACTTAGTCAGACATAAACACGTTTGTTTTCAAGTCCCCTGAGACACACACCAAAATGTTCATTGTGGAGAAAAAGATGACAAATATACTCCTCCTTGCTCCCATCTGCTTTTACTATCGCTGCAGCAAGATGAGAAGAAAGGGGATGAGAAACAGCGCACACTGAAAGTAACGCAGTCTAGTATAATTTGTTGTCCTGGCTTTTGAAAGAAAAAGAAACAGCTAATAAAATGATCAAAGGAGCTTTGATATGTCACACTCTGGCTTAGCCAGCTAACTTACTGCTGCCGAGAGGACTCAAAGTCTGATCTCTCTCAGAGTTCTACAGAGAAGGGCTCTCCAAAGGGTAATAGAATCTGGAGACTTTCTAAACTACTTTCCAAACTTAGGAAACAAACCTTGAAATATATATATATATATATATATATATATATATATATATATATATATATATGGAAAAAATCAATTACATTGAAAACCTATTTTCTCCCAAAATTGGTTTGCAAATTATCCTAGTTGTTTAAAGGATTGTGTCAGAAATAGGCTAATTTTCAAAAATGGGGAAGTTGGAGATCCATTCCTCTCTTCTATCTTCTTCTATCTATATGTATGTTCATTAAAGAGGGTGTTGCTTACAGACGAAGTATGGTCAGTCACTTCAAGTAGTTGTTTCTCTCATTCAAAGGGGAAAAATAACACTTTTATTTTTAGATCAATAATAAATGACTACAATTCATGTAGAATACTAGGCAAGCCAATACTGATTGTTTTATCAACAACGACTCTAAATGGCACCTTAGAATTATAAATTAAATTGAATTGAGCTTTTTTTAATTGGATCGAACTGTAGAAATTAGGTATTGCTATTGAAACTGTAAAAATCTGAGCCTCAGTATAGAGGAAGAGGAAGTGGCCAGTGCTTCACCCACAACGGTTCATGAAGGATGCCCCAAAGAGGGTGGTAGTTAGCCAAAATACCTGGTGTGAGTGACATCCAAGAAAGATAAAAAGTAGTAAATCAGGTCAGCTTTCTCCCTAGCCTTGAAACCACAGGGAACATAATTTATTCGGACCCTCTTCCTGTTTGATAATATCGTCTGCCTTTTAATGACCCTTTCTCTATCCCAGACACTAAAAGTTAAAGTATACATTTGTTCTTAGTATAGTCCTTTCCTGACTTTTGGAGTTTTTCTAAAACCTCTGGGACAAGTCTATAAAGGATCGCAGGCATCCTAAAATCTGCATCTTTAGAATTAAACTCATTATCCATTCAGTTGTCGAGTCTTCTTGCCTTTTAGTTAACCCGATGGGTCAATAGACACTCCAAATCATCCTGATTCTTTCGTTTCTCTTTCCTGGATCCACTCGCTTCGTTTTTCCCAAATTCTTTCCCCTCTCTCATACTGCTACTATGTTAAAATGCTTAATACTGGGAGCCCAGGGCAGGGGGTTGGGGCAGCAAAGAGAGCTCTGCTGGGCCTGGAGGACAGCGGTGGGGAGACAGCAGCCAGCAGAGGGAGCGGTGCCTAGAGGTCTTACAAGGCTCTGAAGCAGCCATGGGGAGCATGGAGAAGGTAGAAGATAGCACCGTGTGAATCCTCCCGGGAAACTCCACCCAGAAGCAGACTTGCAAAAGGGGAGGAAGAAAAGCCAGAACCAGATGTGAGTTCAGAGGAATCTATCTCCACTGCAGAACAAGAAAATGAAACTCCACCTGTTACATCTAGTGAGGCAGAACAGCCCGAGGGAGAACCTGAGACTGAAGAGAAGGAAGAAGATAAGTCTTCCGAAGAAACCAAAAAGGAGGAGAAAGATCAGCCTGAGGAAAAGGAGAAGTGAAAACGACACCTCTCTGGGCTGCTCTTTCTGCCAGCCAGCTAGCCAGGGCCCAGAAACAAACACCGCTGGCTTCCTCACCACCTCCCAAGATGGAAGCACTTCTAACTGAGGCCATTAAAGCACGCTTCCAAAAGAGTGGGGCATTCGTGGTTGCTATTCGAAAATACATAATCCATAAGTATCCTTTGGAGTTGGAGAGAAGGAGTTATCGCCTTAAATAAGCACTGAGAAGAGAATTAAATACAGGAGTCATCAAACAGATAAAAGGAAAAGGTGCATCTGGAAGTTTCGTTGTGGTCCAGAAATCAAGAAAAACATCTCAGAAATCCAGAGACAGAAAGAAGAGGAACTCTGCAGTGGACCCAGAACCACAAGCAAAGCTGGAGGATATCCTTCCACCAGCCTTTACTCGCCTTTGTGAACCTAGAGAAGCTTCGTATAGTCTTATCAGGAAATAGCTTCTCAGTGTTACCCTAAGCTTAGAGTGGACATCAGGCCTCAGTTGTTGAAGAATGCTCTGCAGAGAGCAGTACGGTCAGAACAAATGACTGGCAAAGCTGCATCAGGGACATTCCAGGTGAAGAAATCAGGGGAGAAAACCCTGCTTGGTGGAAATCTAACAGAATGTGCAATCTTGTCTGCCCCTGCTGCCATGAATGAGCCGAAGACCTGCTCCACCACTTCTCTGAAGAAGTACGTCCTGGACCCAGGGGCCAACTCTAACTATCGAAATCATTTGCTGAAGAAAATCCTGCAGAAATATGAGAAGAATGAGTGGATGGAGCAGATCTCTGGTAAAGGACTCAGTGGCACCTTCCAACTCTGTTTTCCATATTACCCAAGCCCAGGAATTGTATTTCCAAAGAAAGAGCCAGATGGTTCTAAAGATGAGGATGAGGATGAAGATGAAGATAAGTCATCAGAAGACTCTGAGGATGAAGAGCCACCACTTAAGAGAAAGTTGCAAAAGAAAACTCCAGCCAAGTCCCAAAGGAAAGTGGTACCCATAAAGCAGAGAGTCTCAAAGCCTGCACTTAAAGTCCCGGCTTCCCAGTGGTGGAAAGGTAGGCCCCTGCCCAAGAAAGCCCCTCCTGAGGCCGAAACTCCCGCCAAAAAAGCCAGACCCGCCCCCTCAGTCGTCAAGAAACCTAATGGTAGCTCCTCAAAGAAGCCCGCAGCCAATGTGGTGAGAAAGGAAGTGAAATTACCTGGCAAGGGCGAATCCACCATGAAGAAGTCCTTCAAAACACAAAAGTAAATTTTATGGCAAGAAAGGATATCATGATAAAGTTCAAAATCTTACAAGGTCAGTGTGCATTTGTTTTTAGTTCTGATGTTTATAAAAATTTCTTTTTCTTCCCATAGGAACATCGTGGGGAGGGAATATAATAAACCAGTTTAGGCATTTGTTAGTTGTAGGTGCTGTTTTTGGTGCCTACCCCTTCCCCACTCATATTGATTTCTGTCATCATTGGGGACTCTTCTGAGCTATATAATCATTACTTGTCTTTCTTTGCCCCTCCTATTCCAACCTCTATCCTTTTTTATGGTAAGTTTTGGGGTATCTCCATCCCCCCTCTCTCCTGGTTATACCTGAACACCTGTTAAGATTTTTATATTTTTAGAACTCACCAAGAATAGGATGCTGGTCAGGTGCTGGAAGTAAAAAAAAAAGAGGCCGTGTAGCACTGACCGGTAAAGCCTCCTGCCTGGAGACTTCAGTGATAGCTGAAATAAATTAATCTTATTTATAAAAGTTACTCCGCTAACCCCCTCTCTCCAACTATGAACAGAGACAAGTTAGCTTTGGAAATAAACTGAAAACAGTGTGATCACAGTTGTTTCTGAAGATGTGCGACTGCCTTGGGGCTCTTCTCACATTACCAACTTGCAGAAGTTGTTCTCTGGCCCAGAGCACTGCATTCCCCTCACAGCAGCACAGCCCTGGGTTCTGACTGCAGGGGAAATAGAGGCATATCACATTTCCAGGGTCACCTCTATTACCAAAACTCACAACATACACATAACATCTTCTTGATCAGATGTTTAAATATATTTTTTAATATTTGAAACATGAGTTGTCACTGCTTGCCCTTTTTATGAGGAAATGCTGGAGAGTTATAAATGTAGAAATGTTAAGTAGAAAAACATACTGTGTACTTCAATAGATTCCAGATTCATCTCTGGATTTTTTCCCCTTTATTTCAATAATACTTTTGATATCAAGAAATTGCCTTTCTTTTTGAGATATTTTAAAGGGAAAAAAAAAGCAAATGAAGTCCTACTACTTTACCCTTTTTTTTTTTTTTTTTTGTACTGCAATACAAAATTCGCAATCTTGTGCTTGCCAGGCAGGCACGTAGGCCACTGAGCTAAATCCCTGGCCTAATCCTTTTTGATTTGTATTCATTTTAGTATTGTGAAGTTGTGTTAAAAATAGTACTAGCTTTCTACTTGAGAGGTACTGGTTTTCTGGTTATTGTTTCTCTTCCCTGTGGCACACGTGACATATCAATTGTCTTACACTCTTTGACATACTTCTGGGTTTCTGAGGGCTACCAGAATCAAAAGGTGTTTGTTTTATATTCATTTCACTTGCATTGTCTGCTGGGATCCCATTTGCAGCTTGAGTGTGGCTAAGAAATTGACTTGAAAAGATTGGCTCAGTTAGATCACAATCATGTGTGATCCCCTCATGCACTCACTGAAATTTGTGTGGCATGTAAGGTAATCTTTCCTGTTGTAAACTTCCCTTTTTTATATACATATATTTTGAAAAATATGAATAAACATGGAATTTAAAAAAATACTTAATACTTTCATTGGCTTGCTTATTTATTTTTTTAATGTTTGTGGGGATCGGGCAGTAATAGTAATGGATCTGCACCTTCATTTTGTACTCTTAGCTCCTAAAAATGTAGCAGGTGCTGAGTTATGAGAATACAAGAATAAAATACCAGCCAAACCTCATACAGCTAGAGGAATTGTTAAACAGGATTTTTAAAAAGATAGTGCACTCTATTGTGTTTAATTGGTAGAAGGCAAGTACTGGAGGTGCAGACTTTGATAATGTTTATGTCTGAATAGGTTTTGAAGGAGAATTAAAAGTCAGCTAGATAGAGAAGTGGGAAGGATATTGCAATCACAAGGAAAGGTGTGTACGAATGCATGTGAACTGAGAAATCACAGTGAGTTCATCAGCAGTAAGTAGTCAGAAGAGATGATGGAGGACGGGAAGAACATGATATCAGTATTTTTTAAAGCACTGAAAGATTTTTAGAATGTGAAATGATCATAAAATATGTGTGAGTTTTTTCATAACCCTTCTTCCCAAAACTGATGCTGGCTTCCCCAGAGCCTGAACGTGCAGCAAACTCAGACTCAGATGACTAGAAAGTGACCTAAGTGAAGCTAGGGTGACTCCTGAGGTTAGGCCATGAGAAGATGGGCTCGTGACTGGGAATGGTGGCACATTCCTGTAATTCCAGCTATTGGAGTTCAAAGCAGAAGGATCACAAATTCAAGCCCAATCTGGGCAATTTAGTGAGACTCTGACTCAAAATAAAAAATAGAATGAACTAGGGATCCCAGTCAGTGGAAAAGCATCCCTGGATTTAATCCCCAATGCAAGAAAAAAAAAAAAAGCCTTGTAATGGTTCTTCTCTTCTGGATAGCACAATCTAGGCAAACCAGAGAACACCCAATGCTGCAAGAATACCCAAGCAGCATGGGGGGAGGGACAAAGGACTCCTGCCAATAGCCAGCATCTACTTGCCAATTATAGGAATGAGCCACCCTAAATGTAGATTTGCAACCCGATTAAGCTTTGAGATGACTGTAGTCCCGGGTGACATCTTGAATGCAGTCCCGTAAGGGAGCTTGAACTAGAAATATCCAACTAACCTATACCTGAATTTGTGACCCACAGAAACTATGAGATAAATAAGTGCTTGTTATTGTGTGAAGCTAAGTTTGAGATGGTTATAGATAGCTATGACAGAGTCATGTGATTGGGTATGTTTTATCACAAAATGTAATGGTGTCCTGAACTGTAGAGAAATGCTTTGGCAAATAAGCTACGTAGTTCTGTGATTACACAGAGAAAGGATATGTTGTTTACCTGGTGAATGTCACTCTTCTGCATTGTAAGCATACACTAATAAAAGTTAGATATAACTCAAAATAACAAGACATAGTGGGTGAAAGAAAAGCCAAAATAGGAGTGGCAGTGACTTAAAAACAAGGTCACTTACCATAGAAGACTAGAAAAATCTGTCTGATTTGTTCATGCAGTACCTGAGATTCTCAGGACATACTGAAACAAGGCAAGGCTGAAGAGATAATGAACAAAGAGGCTGAACAAATGATTCATCCAAATGCTGCATTCGCATAAATTTCTGGATTCTTGAAGTTTATTGTCTATATAACTAAATCAGTGAGGTTCCCAAGAAAATTGTCTTCAATATCTTAAGATTAAGACTCTTGAAAAAAAATTGACTAAGCCCCCAAATATTTTTGCAAACAGAACCACCAAAGGGCTGAGATGAGAAATCCAAACATACAGCCACTTATAACAGTAGGATTATCCTATAAATTGAGGGAAAATGTTTATACTATTCCCAAAACCAACTCTTGTTTTACCTCTGCTCTTTATGAGAAGCAGGGTAAGGCAGCTATTTTAACTAAGATTGTATTAGCTATAAGAAACCTGGATGTCTCTTACTCTGAATTTCACAATAATAGTTATTTGTGAACATATTTATGGT
Source organism: Hydrochoerus hydrochaeris (assembly GCA_004027455.1). Lineage (NCBI taxonomy): Eukaryota > Metazoa > Chordata > Mammalia > Rodentia > Hydrochaeridae > Hydrochoerus > Hydrochoerus hydrochaeris. The sequence continues at coordinate 533,528 of PVLA01000042.1, read as the reverse complement.
TTCTGACACACAAAATATTGCTGTTAACTGAGATTATAACTTTCTCAGTATTGCTTTTGTGGAATCTAAAACAGAGCATGGCACATAAAACACTCATTAAAGAGGAAGGGAAGGAGAGAGAAATGTGTTGTATTCAGCTGTGAAATTTATCACCATTGTCTCCCTGCTATGGAACCATGGACCTGCCCTTTAAACAGTCACTGCCTTGAGATCCACAGGACCAGAACTGTGATCAAATGTGAGTTACTATTGTGGAAGAGACTTAGAATTTTCTACTGGAGAGAATTTTTCCTGAGAAGTCCAACCCATCTCTTTTCTTCCTTCAGCCAGAGTCTTTGTCTAGAATAGCGAAGGGAAAAAATCAGAGCTCCCACTCTGGCTTTTGTCAGGTTGACATTCTGTACGTGCAAGGAAGGAAAGATCTCCCTATCAGAGGAATTCACTCAGAAGCCCTAAGCACTGCATTGTCAGGAGATGCCCAGACTGCACGGGGAATCTTCTTTCCAGTTTTCACAATTAGAATTTGTATGTCTTGTGCCTTTTAAGTGCCTTGTGCCTTGGAGGGCTCTGTGTGTCATTAAAAGCTCTAAAATGTTTGCCATCGCAGACCTGAACAGTTATCAGCCCAGAGTTCAACCCTCACATTTCTGCAATTAAAATCAGAGTGTGAATTTGCCTTATAAAAATTATTAGGCAATTATAACATTATCCTACTAATAGCCCCTTCTGGATCCAAGCTCTGAATGTGTCACATTTTTAAAAACACTTCACTTGTACCAGTTTTGGAAATAACTTATTGATTCTTCATTATCTTGTGTACCTCGAGTGCCAGGAGCCTATTTTAAATATCTTTGATTTCCTGGTAACACAGACTTATATTTTAGCTTATCCTTTACAAATGACTATCAAACTTGTTTTCCAAACATATGAAATCTTATTAGGGTTTTATATTTTTCCACATACTTAGGTTAAACAGTCACCAAGTGCTTTTTGAGGACGCAAGAAGCACAGGTCAGTTCTCTAGGTCTGTCACTGCTAGGGCTCAGGGGAAGACTGTGCTTCCTCTGAATTCAGCTTTCATCATACTCTTCTAAGCAGACATACCTTAGACTAGAGATTGCTAGCTCAGCAGGTGCCGTGGGAGACCCAGACCAGACAGGTGCTAATAAAAGCCCTGGGAAGAACAAAGGGAGCATTCTCAGCATTGCTCAGGAAATGCCACCCATAGGAAGCCAGGCATCATCTGCAAGGCATGTGGGCTTCAGTATGGCCAACTAGGCAGAGCAGATCAATGCCATTGTGGGCGGTGGGCTCAATAAGCACCATTGTGACTGCTCTAATGCCTCCGGTGATAGAGCAGGAAAAACTCCCTCTGGCTGCTGTGAGTTGAAACGCTCATTTCATCACACACCTGCCATCCCTCCTCTTCCTGTGTGGAAGTCAGATTCAACCTAAAAATTCCCAAGGTAATATTGCCATCTTTTATGGATCATGTAGCTTCTTCATTGCTGTTTATTTTCCAATATTTTGAAGTTGCATGCCCACATAAACATGTGAGAGGGTTCAAAATGCACAGAGAACAGACTGGCATTCCAAATGTCATAGTGACATAACCCAATTCCCTTCCACTCCCCACCTGCTCTTCATATGTTTGCTCTTCGTAAATTAGGTCAGGTTCATTTTGGTACTTCCCTGCTCATGAGGACACACAGATTTTAGGTGATATGTAGGATTTTTAGGTTGGAAAGAAAACAAGTCAGATAAATTAATGCTCATTAATATCATAGTGATAAATCAGATTTTTTTCTTTCTGTCACACACTGTTAAAAATAAAAGCCTAGTGTTGGGACAGGACAATTCTTCCTTATATAAGATAATCCCTCCCTGCTGCTCAGGATATTTGGTAGCCAGGCCTGTCTCACCTCTGCCTCTTCTCCATCCTACCCGCCTGCATGGTGATAACACAAAGCTGCTTCCTTCCATCTCCAAATGCTCTGCACTAGAATCCACTGACAGATATCACCATGCTTACTATGGTGAGAACAACTGCAGTAAAGCACTGAGTGCTTGCTGGATACCACACTCAGTACTGAGTCATACTAGATTAATCTCTATGGGGAAAATGAGAGTACTTGGTTAAGTAAATATTTGGGAACAGATAAGATTTTGGGGTACTACTAAAATCTCACAGGAAGATAAGCTACATGCCAACTTTAGACCAGACCAACATAAGGAAATCTTAATGACCTTGAACTCAGAGCAGTTCTGCTTCATTACTGCCCAATTTTTAAAGGACTGTGTGCTATTTCTAAGGGTCTATTTGAAGAAATAATGTATCTTCCCACTTTTAATGACACTAAAAAAAGTAGCTGAGCCTGGCTACCTTTATAAACAAGATCTGGAGCTTCAAGGGCATGGTGCCAAGATCAGCTCAGTTCTGGTAAGACTCCAGGGCAGATGGTATCACCATGACTAGAGAACATGCAAGAGGAAGAGACCATATCAACCAGTAGTCAGAAAGCTGGAGCACAGGGAGAGGCCAATCTTGTGACTTCTCACTAAACCTGTTCTGTTAGAGGTCCCATAATTCCTCATTATCACCACATGGAGGACCAAGCTCCCATGCATGAACTTTTTTCTTATTTTAAATATATTAAAACAAATATATTAAATATATTAACAAAACAAAACAGAATCAAGACAATCAAAACAAAACAGTCAAACTGGTACATAACTTCAAAGCAGGATAGTAGGAAATCAACCATAGTATTTTTTATCTTCACAATATTTGTCCACTCCATCGGGTATAGCAAATTCAAACCAAACAGAATAAAACCAATCAAAGCAGCATATCGAATAAAGCAAAACAACAAATCAGAACAAAACAAAACAGTGAGAATAATATTGGATTTCAAAAGCAAGATAGAAGGAAATCCCCCATATTTGCCAAGTTGCTTACTGTTACCCTCCCAACAAATGCTCTGACCACAGGACCTAGGCCTGCAAAGTCAACCAAACAATACATTCAGTTGCTTTTTGTACCTCAGTTGCTGTAACTCTGCCTGTCCTCCCAACCAGCCGGTTGATTGCCAGTGCAGGCAAGGGAGGGTCTTGATTCTCAGCCAGCACGTTCATAGGCTCATGGGAGGCGCTTTCTGGCTTCTCTCTGCCTGGGCCACGCATGCCTTGCTTGTGCGGCTTACTGGAGGAGTTAATTGGCCTCTTCTTTTCTCCTTCTCCTTCTCCTTCTCCTTCTCCTTCTCCTTCTCCTTCTCCTTCTCCTTCTCCTTCTCCTTCTTCTCCTTCTCCTTCTTCTCCTTCTCCTTCTTCTCCTTCTCCTTCTCCTTCTCCTTCTTCTCCTTCTCCTTCTCCTTCTTCTCCTTCTCCTTCTCCTTCTCCTCCTCCTCCTCCTTCTGCTCCTCCCTGTCCTCTCCCCTCCTTCTCCCCCTCCTCCCTCTCCTCCTTCTCCTCTTTCTCCTCTTTTTCTTCATCCTCTTTCCCCCAGACCCAGCATTTCTTCTGCCAATTAATGGAAGGTGTTTTCTGGCTTCTCTTTTCCTGGGCTCATGTGGCTTGGTGTGTGGCTTCTCCCACGCATGAACTTTTAAAGGACACATTCAAGCCCCCCCCCATTATAGCACAAAGTATAGTTACAAAATAGCTATAGCTATTTTATCTGCATTGCCAAAACTTGCAAAGTGGCCATCTGCTTGACACTTAGGTATTCCTGTCAACTACAGCCCTAAAGAGTCTGAAATATTTGACAGTTTCTGCTTCTACACCTGGCCTGACCCACATCAGTTTACCAGCAGGCAGGCAGTGCTGTTATGAAATTGGGGAGGAAAATTCCCATGGAGCTGTCATTTCATGCAACTTCCTAGCAGTTGAAGCTTGAATTTGAAGAGACCTGCAAATCAGTTTTAACTCATGGCGGAAAGATGACCATGTGAGAACACCTGTCTCTAAACAATGGCTTTCTGGAGGAGCTGTGAGGCTCTGGAAACAGTGACAAGTATTTGCACTGACTGAGGAATTAGAGATTGGATACATCCACTTTTCATTTTTCATCCATTAGAATCCTGGCAACGTGTTTTTTGTTTGTTTGGTTGGTTTGTTTGTTTTTTCAAGCGAAATGCTCCCAACAGCTAAAAGCACTTCCATCCTAATGTTCAATGTTCTGTTTAGAGCTCAGAACAAGAATTTTTAATTTACTCATTTTGATCTCCAAGCAGGCTCTGTAGTTTGAAGAATAAAGCTTTGATCAGAAAAATAAAAGTAAATCTTCTTAGTTGTGTCATCTTTTTCTTAGCAGTTATATAAAAGGTAGTCTGTGCTTTATCTTCTAGGTACTCTTCAATGAACTGATGCTGACATTTTGGGGAGACACCTAAAGATCTCTACTTTCACAGGTGTCCTCTTTTCCATCATTACCCATTTTCTCTCCAAGGTTGCTAGAATGTCCTCATGCTTCTAAAAGGTTGAAGGAAGGTAGCCCACATGATAATCTTAATTAAAGACCCTCTCTAGGACCAAACAGCTATCACTTGCGGCTATATAAGAAAAAGCATGGGTTTTCCACAGCCTTCAAGTTCTGTTCAGACACCTATCAGAAAATAACTTTGTGTATTTGAGAGCAGAAACTGAACTTGACCTGTGATAGTACATGGAGTGAGTTCAAACTTCTCTGAAGAAACACAGAAGAGAGATTGAAGCAATACTCTGTGCTCTGATGTTGCAAATGTCTCAAGACAATTTAGTAGTTGACATATATCGCGTTCTACTTGGAAAACATCAATTTATTCTCTGCGAGTTAAAGGTATAAAAAGTCTACAGGTCTTCTTCCCTACAGTATCAGAACCAGGTGATAATATATACTTATACTGCCGGTGAATCTCAGGCAAAGTCCTGACATACACAAAAACTTTTCTTGGCAAGTAGGTACAGAACCAATTATACTCCTGTTTGTAAATGCAGTGAATTACCAGATTTCTATCTTTTGGGACCAGACCAAAATAAGCAAAAGATTTATTTAGAAAAAAATTCAAGAGATCTTAACTGTGTGAAAAGTCTCAGGTCAATGACTACACATAAAATGGATTAGAATCCTAAGATAATTTCTTTCTGAAGAGCTTGGACTATTGGGCTTGCTGAGTTCTCACCGTGTTTCTGGGATGTTTCAGCCCAATCTAAAGGCCACTCTTTCACCAGTCAGAAAGTTGTTCTAATATCCATTATGCGAACATTAGTTAAAAGTCTTTGAAGTTCTCTAGAGATGAAGATAGTTTAAATTATTGTAGCTGCTTCTCTAATGTAAGCCTCTGATTAAGAATCTTTCATATGTTTATGAATCTCTTATCTCCGGGTTAGTACCTTTTGCTAAACCATTGTACCTATGTTTATAGTTAAAAATAAAAATCTCAAATTTCTTGCTGAAATAGTTAAGGTAAAATGACAGATAAAATAAAAGGTAGGCTAGAAAGTCATGGAGTCATGAGACAGATGAAGTCATTCCTAAATGAGTAAATCAAGCAGAAACAGAAAGCATTTCATGGTCCAAGTTCCTAAGAAAAAACAATCCACGAAGATGGAGTAGGCATAATTTTCCCTGTTTCTCTCCTTGCGTACATCTAAAATCTTTGGACACTGCATATAAAACAAAGACTGAAAAATGGAAAGAGGCAGACCAAATAAGGATCTTTGGACCTGAGGGATGATATAGAGGTGAGATCCTTGGGTTTTATTTTTCCTTATAGAGCCCATACTGGGTTCTGGAGAAACCAGTCACCTAGAAATGTCAATAGGCACAGACAAAACCCAAGCCTACTAAAAGTCTGCTCCCTCTAGGCATGAGGCCGGTAAGGGGCAAAAGAGTAAAAGAGGAAATTTTTAGAAAATAATCTTTCTACTTCAGCCAAAATCTCATAGAAAACCATGGTCCCATTCCCAACCTGTGCTAGCAAAGGCTCAGTGGGAGCCTGAACTACCACCCCTTCCCAAATGGTGCTCTAATAAGCATTAGGTTAGGTAAGAACAGATGTGTTCATTTCACTTCCTGCTTAAATTGTAATAGCTTTCATTTGGATTATCTCTCACACTCTAAGAATCAACACAGTTGTTTTGCTTTTCCTCACTGCTAAGGAGATGTATCCTTTTTTTCCTGACTAGAGTTTGGTTGCTTCATTTTGTCTGGTTTTAAGGCATTTGATCAAAGCTGTTATAAGAAAGAAAATATTTTGTAATATAATATTCTTATCAAGAGCAAAATGAATCAACAAAATAATTTTCAAAAGGATATAAACACATGAACTCTGGAGTGAAACCCAAGACATTATGAAGCAAGAGCCCCAGCACTAGGTGAACCCCACTTATCCAATGGTTCAGCTCTGCCACACCACTCTTAATTCCTCAAGCTTTATATTTTCCTGGAGAGCCACATTCAATTTAGATCCCTACCATTGGGTCCAAAAATAACATTGAAATTTAAGACCTAAAGCCTGATATAATGAGCTTGACATGGCCATTTGTTAGTTGGTCTCATGTTGTCTGTGTGGTAATTTTAAAAATTCAGTCTAACAAGAGTGTGATCGAAAGGCACAAATGAACACTAATATACACCATTGGGGAAGTTAATTAAACATTTTAAGTACTCTTATCAAGACTCTACACTCCTTTCAGATTTGGTTTATTCATCTCAAATATCATTACCAACATACACACTGGCAGACTTCTCAGCACAAACCCTCAAGTCAAGAAGAGCTTGGAGTGAGGTATTTCAAGCCCTGGAGGAGAACAACCTTTAACCCAGACTGATGTACCCAGCAAAACTTTCATTCAAATTTAATGAAGAAACAAGATACTTCCATGACAAAGAACAACTGAAGAAATTCACATCCACCAAACCAACCCTAGAAAGAGTACTGAAAGACATACTAGACAGAGATAAAAATGACCACAATCCCCAAAACAACAGAAAGAAACCACCAGGTAGGATAAGCAATTAAATAAGAGGAAAAGCAGAAAGAAACAACTGGAACATAACATGGCAAAGTCGAGCCAGTACATATCAGTGATATCCATAAATATAAATGGCCTCAATTCACCTATAAAAAGAAATAGATTGACAGAATGGATCAAGAAACAGGATCCCACAATATGCTGTAT